>CM060616.1:5909027-6509027 GCA_030578275.1 Meda fulgida | reverse complement strand
TCATCCAGAGTGTTGGGTCTTGCGTCTCTCAACTTTCTCTTCACAATATCCCACAGATTCTCTATGGGGTTCAGGTCAGGAGAGTTGGCAGGCCAATTGAGCACAGTAATACCATGGTCAGTAAACCATTTACCAGTGGTTTTGGCACTGAGCAGGTGCCAGGTCGTGCTGAAAAATGAAATCATCATCTCCATAAAGCTTTTCAGCAGATGGAAGCATGAAGTGCTCCAAAATCTCCTGATAGCTAGCTGCATTGACCCTGCCCTTGATAAAACACAGTGGACCAACACCAGCAGCTGACATGGCACCCCAGACTGTCACTGACTGTGGGTACTTCACACTGGACTTCAGGCATTTTGGCATTTCCTTCTCCCCATTCTTCCTCCAGACTCTAGCACCTTGATTTCCGAATGACATGCAACCACTGAGCAACAGTCCAGTGCTGCTTCTCTGTAGCCCAGGTCAGACACTTCTGCTGCTGTTTGTGGTTCAAAAGAGGCTTGACCTGGGGAATGCGGCACCTGTAGCCCATTTCCTGCACACGCCTGTGCACGGTGGCTCTGGATGTTTCTACTCCAGACTCAGTCCACTGCTTCCGCAGGTCCCCCAAGGTCTGGAATCGGTCCTTCTCCACAATCTTCCTCAGGGTCCGGTCACCTCTTCTCGTTGTGCAGCGTTTTTTGCCACACTTTTTCCTTCCCACAGACTTCCCACTGGGGTGCCTTGATACAGCACTCTGGGAACAGCCTATTTGTTCAGAAATGTCTTTCTGTGTCTTACCCTCTTGCTTGAGGGTGTCAATGATGGCCTTCTGGACAGCAGTCAGGTCGGCAGTCTTACCCATGATTGCGGTTTTGAGTAATGAAACAGGCTGGGAGTTTTTAAAAGCCTCAGGAATATTTTGCAGGTGTTTAGAGTTAATTAGTTGATTCAGATGATTAGGTTAATAGCTCGTTTAGAGAACCTTTTCATGATATGCTAATTTTTTGAGACAGGAATTTTGGGTTTTCATGAGCTGTATGCCAAAATCATCAGTATTAAAACAATAAAAGACCTGAAATATTTCAGTTGGTGTGCAATGAATTTGTATTTTTGTGGAAACCTTGATACTATTTTCAGGATTGTTTGATGAATAGAACAATCAAAAGAACAGCATTTATTTAAAAACTAATTGAAAGTCTTTACTGTCACTTTTTATCAATTCTTGCTATTCAATTAAATAAAAGTATTAAAGATCACAAACCTTAAAGGGATAGTTCACCCAATAATGAAAATCCTGTCATCATTTACTCACCTTTATGTCGTTCCAAAACCCATAAGATTATCGTTCATCTTCAGAACATAAAATAAGGTATTTTTGATGAACTCTGACCCATTCTGTCCCTCCATTGACAGCTACACAACTACCACTTTGACGCTATAAAAAGTTCATAAAGAGATCATAAAACTAATCCATATGAATTGAGCAGTTTAGTCCAAATTTTCTGAAGAGACTTAATCGCTTTATTTGACAGACAGACTGAATTTAGGCTTTTTATTCACATATAAACATTGACCAGCGAACATAAATAGACTCACTGAACCCGCTTATCATACGAGAACCTCATTGGTTCTTGCGGAAACTCAAACGTGCGTAACACGAGAATGAACCTCATTGGTTCTCGTACGTCAAGTGAACATGCTTGAGCTTCTACCACACCTGATGTGTGAGTTGACGAATGTTTATATGTGAATAAAAAGCCATACATCATATAAAGTGATCTCTTCAGAAAATGTGGACTAAACCGCTCAATTCTTATGGATTAGTTTTACGATCTAAGCTCTCATATTTCATTAAGAATGTCTTCATTTGTGTTCCGAAGATAAACGAAAGTAGTACGATTTAGAATGACATGAGTGTGAGTAATTAATGACGTAATTTTCTTTTTTGAATGATATCCCTTTAATGGTTGTCTTTGTTTGGTCAATTGTTTTGAGCATGCTTTAGTATGATCTCATGAGTATTTGCGTGTGTGTCTATATGAGAGATTATCGGTGTATGTGTTCATGAACATGCCACTGCACTTTAAAGCCCAGCCAAGTTCCACCATATGGGGAGAAAAATTAATTAGACAGCTTAAACTTCTGATAATGCAGATACAGTATGTGTGTGTATTTATGCCTGCGTGTGTGTGTGTGTGCATCCATGCGGCTGTTTGTTAGTTTTCTCTGACCTCCACTTCAGGATTAATATTTAATTAGTTTGCTCAGGCTAGGGAGAGGCACTTATTAACCCAATATGTCAATCTGACAGAGGCAGTGAGGGAGCACAAGAGAGAGAGAGAGAGAGAGAGGAGAATGAGAAAGAGGCTGGAATATCAAAAGGTGTAGTTGTTTACATGATCCATAAACACCTCACAAATATAATTTCATCTTTCCACAAAGTGGAAGTATGTTTTAAACCGGTTCCACATGAACTGTTTTGGCGGGCAGATTCTAGTGCAGTCTGACAAGAAGTCTAAATCATCTTGTGTTCAGTGAAGGTTACTGTATCTAACCGTAATGGCTTTGAATCTTGTTTTGTCACGCTTCAAGGTTCATTAGATGTGATTTGAGAATAAAAGGAAGAAAAAAACCTTACCTGGTGAAAATATTATCAATCCGAAGTCCCTCTTTTTTTTTCTTTTTTTTTTTTGGTCTAATAAATAATGTTAATTGTTGACTTTCAGTAAAGTAAATCGGATCATTTGTTCAATCGGATCAACTATTGAATCAACTATCGGATAATAGTTCATATTGACATCTCTTATTTTGATTGCAGACTTTGGTATCTTGGTAATTCTGACCGTTTGAGATAATTATTCATTCTAATAAATAATTATAAATTCTTCTTTAAAACTAGAGAAGAAACGTGAAATTTTTGGGCTCTATTGTCAGAACAATAACAACAAGTCTCCATTTGGTTTATGGTTCTATTTTAAAATAAATAATACAACCCATTATGTTTCAATTTCAAAACATACTTTGTGATGTCACATAAAATTGTCACATTTAAATGTTTTTGAAAAGAATTTGAAAGTAAAATAGTTTAAATTAAAAAATTAAATAGCTTTAATTTAATGTTTATTATTTATGCCCACCTCACACATTAGTACGAGTATTTGTTGTCAAAAACAACTTACAGGTGAAACTCGAAAACTTAGAATATTGTGCAAAAGTTATAATTTTGATGATTATGGCTTACATCTTATGAAAACCCCAAATTCAAAATCTCAGAAAAATTTGAATATGGCATGAAATCAATAAAAGGATTTTAAATATAGAAATGTCGGCCCTCTGAAAAGTATAATCATGCATATGTATATAGTTATATATAATATATCAGTTTCACCTTTTAATTTGAATTACTTAAATGCGAGATTCTAATTTTCCGAGTTCACCTGCAAGTTAATCTCTGTTTGAGACTCAGTGATTTAAAAAAAAACGGATAGATTAGAAAGATCAAATTATTATTTTGAAGTAGAGAAATGTCACATAACATGGGTGAACAGAAAGTCACAAACAAAGTCAAATTCTGCATTTTTATCATATCCATAATTTCTTTGTGTTTCTGATTTTCGAATGAATCCACAATATTTATTTAAAAATATTAGCTTTGTTGACATTTATTAGACGTTTCTACAAATACGTAAACACAGCATTACCCGCAGTGGCCACATATTACTCTCAGATACACAGATAGAGGTGTTTTATAGATCCCTGAGGGGAAATTCAGAAGGATCCTATCTGTCTTTCAGGAGTATCTGGTATCATAGTAAAACCACGTAGCTATGTCTTTGTTCATGTGTTCATATTTGTGAGTGTGTGTAGAGGGTTTCAATGGACTAAACAGATATGTCTGTATTAAAGCAGCGCAGTGTACGCTCGTATATCCAGACCTGTGTTTTGACATTGACATAATCTGACTCATAATCTCTAACCTCCATCACGCTATTAGCAGATTTTTTTTCTTTCACCATCAGCAGACATGTGTGCTAGTGTGCCGCTACCGTGTCTAGGGTATAATTTAAGGATGTCACTCTCCTATCATATTTGACAGTATAAGATGTGTACATTTTTGACATCTGTAGTGAGATTTACATGCAAAATTCAGTCCCTGTGTGATCCTCGCTTTGCAAAAAATAGCACTTTAAGAAACATCCATCTCGAACGCTTAGAATATTACAGTCTTTACCACCATATCTGTGATAGATATTTAAAAGTTTATTTAAAACATTTATCTTAAGGCTGTTGTGCTGAAAAAAATTACTATTTCTCAAATGATTTTGTAATTATATCTAAGGTCACACCATATGTTGATATACAGTATATATATATATATATATATATATATATATATATATATATTAATGGTAGTCTTGCATTATAAGTACATTTTATTTTAATAATGTGTGTTAAAGCCTTATTGGAGCTTGAACAGTCAGATTTACACAGAGAACAAGCTACAGTCTTTTAATTTTAATTCATTAGTGGTGATTGCAATGCTAAGGCTTTGATTAGACTTGCTATTTTTATTGCATGGTGGAGAATAAAATAAAAACAAAAATAATAATCAGTAAGTAACCACCCAAATCATCCTAGCAAGCTCCTAGCACCACTCATATTTTCTTCAAAATTGTAAATATACAATTTATACATGTTTTATTCCTTATAAAATGCAATAATGGAGTGTTAATGTTAAATAGCATATTAAATATGTATGGCATATTTTGGTGCGAGTGCATGTGTAGGGATGTGTGTGTGTGAGTATACATCTGATAGCATTAGCTGATGATTACTCTCCGATGTTATGAGATTGATGACTGTTAATTATACACACAATTAGTCTGCTAATTAAACATTTATCACACAGTTCGAGAGTGAGAGGGGGAGAGAGAGAGAGCTTGAGTTAATGATGGCTTTCATGCCATATTTATCGCGTGCGTGCGTGCGTGCGTGCGTGCGTGTGTGTGTGTGTGTGTGTGTGTACACTTTTTTTTTTTATGACTATCTTTGTGAGGACCCGTTTGAGTTTTAGACCAGCGGAGGGAGGACATAGAGAGTAAAGTGAGGACATTTTGACCGTCCTCTCTTTCAGAGACCCCTTTAAAGGCCTGTTTGAGTATGGTAAAGACTTGGTTTGAGGATTAAGGTTATAATTAGGTTTAGGGGTTTTGGTTAGGCACTTAGTTGTGATGGGTAAGTTTAGGATAAGAAACTAGAGATTGCATTGTGTCAATGAATGTCCTCACAAAGATCGTGTGTGTGTGTGTGTGTGTGTGTGTGTGTGTGTGTGTGTGTGTGTGTGTGTGTGTGTGTGTGTGTGTGTGTGTGTGTGTGTGTGTGTGTGTGTGAGTGAGGTTAAATTACTGCTCTATCCCCCCTGGTTGGGTTTCTTTTTTCCTTCCTGCAGGTTTCCAGTTTTGCTTTTCTTCTGTGACGTTTTTGTTTTTCAGGGATGAAACGACCCATCGGATGAATGCATGTCAGAAAAGTGTGACCCTCTCTCTTTCTCTCTCATCTCCCCTTTTTCCTTTTTCTCACTCTCACTCAGTATCCGGAGTTTGCTGGCCTTTCTTTGTGATCCGTGGTGGATAATGGTCATTCCTGCTGCTCCGGCAAACAGTGGATCAGGAGAGCATTTCCAGGTGACCAGAAAGAGAACGTGGGACAGCGGGAGGGCTAAATTGTGGAATTAAATGGTACACAGTAAATATTAAAATATCAGTTGTGCTGATTAACAACTAATTGTTATTTAAAGGTGCACTACATAAATTATTTTCAGCGAGATTTTTGCAATTTATACATTCGTCAGAATACACTGATAAAACACATCACAGTACCCTGTAAACCCTGATTCCAAGTTTTCCATGTTTCGGTCATTTATGTTATGTTTCTCTGCATATTTTCGTGAACTATTGATGTAAAATTATCACACAGAAAAAAAATATTTATTTAACAATGCCAATGTACTTTTTGCAGGCATATTTGTCAGCAGTTATTAAGTTATTCTGCAACAGTGTCTAATAAGTGGGGTGTTGTTGAGTATTAAGCTGGTCATGTGATCTCAGCATGAGGGTAGACCATTCTTAAATCAAGGCCAATGATATTACTGAATCTGCTTATCTCATTTGAGCATACATTATTTCAAACATTTTGTTAATTTATTTATCAACATATTTTGTTTTATTTCTTTTGGAAACTTTTAATGTTGAACAATTACTTTGACAATTACAAAAAAGGATTAATGGATTCATTAAATCCTTTTTAAGACCCTTTTTATTTCTTTAATGCATTTTTTTTATTATAATTTTGTGTGTGTGTGTGTGTGTGTGTGTGTGTGTGTGTGTGTGTGTGTGTGTGTGTGTGTGTGTGTGTGTGTGTGTGTGTGTGTGTGTGTGTGTGTGTGTGTGTGTGTGTGTGTGTGTGTAAGACTTTATATTACAGTGTCTTTGTTACACGTTACATAAATCTACTACATCAATAACAGTAATTTACGCATAATTGCATGCAACTAACCATTGTCTAAACGTATAGTAAGTACATGTTATTAATTAAAATTACTCATTACTTATGTGTTACTACTCCTTAACAAGGACACCTTAAAATACAGTCTTTTTTTTTGTAAAACTTTATTTTGAAACTCCCCTTGAACAGAAATTCTACTGACAATAAGTAACTCTGCAACTCTCACTACTAACCCTAACCATAACACCTAACCTAACAGTCTACTACGGTCTACTTATACTCAAATGAGATTTAGTTTACTTGTAGGCACTTATAGTTAGTAGAATGCCTAAAGTGGACCATCAAAATCCTTTTTATTCCTAATCTTTTGTCAAAATTTTGTAACTTGCTCTTCCTGTCATGTGCTCACTTTACCTCTGTGACAAATACGAGGCCGCGCTGCAGTTAAAGTCCCCCTGTAGTCTATCATTGTATCCCTTGAAACTCATCTTTGATCACCAAAATGACATATTTAAAGGGGTGGTTGATTATGATTTCACTTTTCTAACTTAAGTTAGTGTGTAATGTTGCTGTTTGAGCATAAAAACATCTGCCGCTCAAAGTTCAAAGCAAAGGAAGATATTTGCTTTTAAAGAAATCGTTTTTTAAGGACTACAACAAACGACTGATAGCGACTACACGACATTCCTCCCGGGTTAGTGACATCCCTAACCCTAAAATGTACATAAACCCTGCCCCTGGGAACACGCAGTCCATGTTGAGAAGAGGAAGAGTTAATGTAGTAGAGCACGTTTGTGAGTCTGCTCATTCTGTCGCATCCGTCTCATCACATTTATTGCAATACAGTACGTAACACAAATGCAAAAGCATGTCACTCTGTAGGCATCTTACAACAGTTACCACACAAGCGATTTATAGATTATCATGACAGAATATGCTAATTAAAGATAGTTAACTCCACATCAGCAACATAAGTTCATCAACCAATCATTCAGAAACATCCTGTTGCATTCTACATGTTGTCACTTCTTCTTTCCATCATTGTCCGACTCCAGTTTAAACTAAAGGCAGAACAGTTTCTGACATTTTAGTGCTTGTCTGCATGAGGTAAACGGAGCTGTTAAAGCACACACACACACACACACACACACACACACACACACACACACACACAAGCTCTTGAAGCTCCGCCCTCTGTGCCTGGAGCAGCAGCTCATTTGCATTTAAAGGGACACACATGAAACAACGTGTTTTTACTGACCCTCAAACAGGGACAATTTTAACATGCTGTAAAAACTATCTGTGGGCTATTTAGAGCTAAAACTTCACATACACTCTCTGGGGACAACAGTGACTTATTTTACATATTGTAAAAAGGGGCATTATACCACCCCTTTAATGTAACTCTTCACCCTTGCTTCATTTAATAAACACGACACCATGAATATGCAAATTAGCCCCGCCTCAACTCACACAGCTGTACAAGGCGATGTATCAGAATGGGAATGCATTGTATGTATCGCTCTCTACAACATCGGACACATGACAGTAAATAATATGATTAGCCTTTTGCTTGACTACGTTATCAAACAGCTTGTAATGTGTTGCTTATGTAACAAACCATGTTCCCGTTCTGCATCTTAGTGTCAGAAAGCTGCTTTCTAAAAATCTAAATCCTTAGAAACGTTTTGACCAACTTAGAATGTCAGTGGAGCAAAACATATAACATAAATCATAGTGTGCATCATTTACATAATTCACCTACCCTCTGTATTGCTAAATGTACCCGATTTTTCATATCAACAGAAAAATATACCTGGGATAACCTGGCTTCTCTTGAGACTCCCCTGCTTTGCATCAGTTAATATGTTAAAGCCCGCCGGCATGTGGACATTATTGGTTACAAGTTAGTTTGTGATGTAAGAAACACAAGCGATTTCAAACCAAATTTTGACTACTTTTCACAACCCAATCAACAACCGATGGCTAAAGTCAAGTCCCACCTTTTCTTGTTTGATAGTGGTTTCGTAATCTCAGTCTCAGCTTCCGTTTCATGCTGACTTTTGGTCAGAGTTACTAAGTCTGATTAATTCATCTGCAGGTCTGTTGAATCATTTTCAGCCACCAGCTGTTTGCAGAGACAGCACAGTACGGGTCTCTAAGGAAATTTAGGTAGGTACTACTTTTTCCTGTTCCCACAAAAAGACAGTGGTATCATGTACCCTTCGGTGGTGTACAAAATATATCTTCGGTCTCTCCAGCAGACCTCCTTCTGCACCACCTGACAGATTTAAAGTGTGAGAACAGAGATATCCTTACAAAAAAAGTACTTTAGGATTACCATGGTATCAGATGCAGATGGTAATACCATTGTACTTTGATAGTTCTACCACGTTGCTGAAAGATTACCATATTCATGTGCTGTTTCGTGTAGCATTCCAAGGTACTTCAAAGAATACCATGGTGTATTAGCATGAAATATGTCTTAAAACCAAAGTATGACCATGCTATATATCAAAAAAAAATCATATTACTATGGTATCATGTCATAATACCATATTAATCACAGAAAGGATGTATCAGACATTTGTGGAGTAAAAAAGAAATATACTCTATACTTAAACTTTGCGATATTAAGCAGCTTTTCTTTGAAGCTTTTATTCTTTTCTACTTGTCTTCAACTGTTTTTATGAAAGTCTTGAAAGGAAAAGTGTGTTTACACCAGGAAAAGAGAGGGGGAATGTGTATGTGGTGTGTGTGTTCATATCACTGACAGCCGAGCGAGGTTATGAAAACAGTCATTCTTCCCGTCATCGCTTCATAGCCGGTGATTTAGCGGCGAGCCGCCCCGGTGCAGCAGTAAAACGGCAGGCAGAGATTTACAGTGCACTCTGGGATATCACTCAGCCCAGGGGCCACCTTGCCACATCGTCCCAGCTCACCTGCTACTGTGTTTTACCAGCCAAGCCTGAACACCCCCTACACCCCCCAGACCTCACACACCCCAAACCCACTGGACCTCATTTTAAAGAGTTAAGCTTCTGATTGATCAATAGAAACATCAATCATATATTTATAACTTGTTGAATGTGAATAGAGACTTTTTCTGGAAAATGAACTGTACAGAACACATTACAAAAGTCATATTTAATATCATACTCTCTCTCTCTCTCTCTCTCTATATATATATATATATATATATATATATATACATACATACATACATACATACATACATACATACATACAGTATATACTATAAATATACACACAAGAAAACACAACCCAGTGGAAAAAACACCAGCAAACTAAGAAATCATCTTCATTAGTTTGACAACATATGTGCTTAAAATACTCACAATGCAACCAAATACAGAAATGTGCTGGAATTGCTGCCTTTAAAAATACTTTATAGAATTACAATAACATCAAAATTAGTCAAACAGATAGCTATAGAACTGGGCATCTGTAATCTGAATTATATTTAACAAAATTGCTGAACCTACAAGATCAGCTTTTCAATATGGGATTTTCAGTTGTAATAAGGTTATTGTAGTCCATATTAATGTTATCACTGATATTTCAACAATGCATAATCAATGCAATTTATCTCTTGAAAATGACCAATTTCATTTCAGATTGTTTCATCTGTCAAATTGTAATATGGACATTCCCGTTAACTCCTGTCATGAACTGCTTATGTAAGTTGCATACCGTGACTAAAGAGTCACTGTAAATGTGTCATGCATGACAAATATCTTTCCTCATGATCTTTTTTATATCTGCTATTCTATGCTAACAATAATTGATTATGTCATGCCTCAATGCATTGTCTGTCATTTTTTCTTCAGGGGCAGCGTAATTGGTTTGCCATGCTCTCTCCTCTTGGGCTGAATGCTTAATAGATGACATTAGCCTACTGGAGTTACTTTATCCACTGGTATCTCTGAATATATTCTTTTTAGGCGGCATCTGCTATTTTGTGTGTTCTATGACAGGGTCCCATAAAGATAACAGCATGCATGGGACAAAATGGATCTATATTTGTAGATCCACAGTACAACTTGTGGCAGATATGAGATCAGAAATTCTGCTGTATATGAAAAATGCATTTTTATTAACTTGTTATTCAAGCATGATTAATTATATTGTTCCGTAATTCACATGCATTTGATGGACACTTTTATCTAAAACGTGAGGTTTTAGATGCACTTAATATTCTTTTCAGTACATGCAAATTCAGGTTTTGTAAGGACAAACAGCACAAAGTGTTTGTTTAAAGTATTTAAAAACGGGTATTAATAGCATTTATTAAAAAAAATTGTTATGCAGAGTTTTAGGAGTGATGACCCTATTTACTTGCTGGAGTATCACAATTTGTGGATGAGTCAAGGCATATACCTGCACTCTTAAAAATAAAAGGTTATATGGTTCCATAAAGAGCCTTTGACATCCATGGAACCTTTCAAATGTACAAAAGCTTTTTTCATATTGGAATATATTTGTATCAAAGAACTGTTCACTGAAAGGTTGTTTGGTGAACCAAAACTGATTCTTCTATGGCATTGCTGTGAAACCCCCTTTTTGGAACCTTTATTTTTATTTGTGTGTGATTGAGTCAACATCAAACATAAAAATAAATACATTTAGTGTTGAAATCCTCTTTATAGTGCTCTGTTTAATTTGTGATTCTGACGGCAATGGCAATTGTGGTTTTCCATGCTGTCCTGCTCTGACTGGTTAATGTTGTTTTGTTGTCGTCCATGTGACTAATGGAGAGAGCATGTGTTTATTTTCGTCACCATGTGTTTACCTAAAACTACAGGGCCTGTCGTAAATGTGTGTGTGTGTGCGTGATCCTCACCAGGAGGGTGTGAACAGGAGCGGAGACATAACCCTTGATAACACCTGTTTCCTGTTTTCAGGTGATCAGTGCTAGATTTGATGGACAGGGCCGAAGATCAATTGGTCACAGAAACCCCCATCTTCCCTCAGTGTAGAGCGTGGGAAAGTCTGATTGGGTGAGTGGGCATTGAATTATTAACAGAGTGACTGTGTACAGTATATTATTCAGGATTTACTCTGGTGAAAAAAAAAAGTGTATCTGTTTGTGCACCAATAGTCTACAGTATATAATGTATGTAGTATTTCGTTGTATGATATATAATATATAATAATAAAGGCCCATATATATATATATATATATATATATATATATATATATATATATATATATATATATATATATACACCCACGCACATGATCTTTCACTGTGCGGTTATAGTAACATTTTATCATTTGATCAAATTTGTAAAATTAAAATCACCTTTGATCTGTGTCTGTTTATAGTTCTACAGTTAGTTGTCTTAACCTATAAAAAGAAGGTGATATTATGTATTTTCTTTATGCTGTTCACAGGTCAATAATTCATTGTGTTGTCCGTGACACTTTTTTATCTCTCTTCCTAACATCTCTATAATGTGACCTGTTGCTACAAACCACATTTTTCTGATAAAAGAACTAATTTATTCTCTTTGTAGCTTTATAAAGAGACAATTGTGTTGTAAAATGTGGGATGTGTGCTCCTCATTCAAAGATGTTGTACCAATAAGGAGATGTTAATGGAAGAATGATGTCATACATTTTAACCTGTAGAACATGTCCAGACCTGTTCATTTAGTCTTTTCTTCTCTCATAATAACCTTTGGTTAAACTCAATTTCAAACCCAACACTCAATTTACTGAAGCCAAGTTCATTAATTTGAGGAATACATGCAGCACTTCTAGAATGAAGTGCACTTCTAAGAATTTCAATATCTTGGCTTTGATTATATAGAAAATGTTCAAAGGCTCATCAATTGAACAGAATCATGGATGAATGGATGGATCAATAGACAGATAAGTGGATGTATACAAATGGATAAACACCACCGCCAGTACTATGGTACAGAGAAGCTAATACCATGTTGCTTTTGTACTGTGAATGGCTACCATATTTAGGTACAACAAAAATACATGGTATTACCATATGTCCAAAAAATTCTGGAATTCCATGGTACATGTCCAAAATGCATGGCTTAAGAGAGATATTATATTGGAGTACTACACACAAGCAGAAATAAATATTGAGAATGAGATCTTTAATAAATTACATTACTGAAAAGATTATTTGTCAGTTTGGCAGATGTGATTTAGTCAAAGTAGAATGAATTGTCTGTATTTTGAGAATTTCTGATATTCCACACCAAACACACACACAGATTGTTTCTCCCAGGTCAGGAGGTACATGGGAATTATCACTTTTGGAGACTCTCACCTGTTTTCTTTGTGACCATACAAATCTCTGTGTCCCACGTCCAACATGTGAAACTGCTGTGTATGCGTGGACTCAAACATATGTCTTTCAGATGGTGTCTGTCACAGTGATTTAATGTTCAGGAGTGTGTGAATCCACACAAGTATATCAGATTGCAATTGATATTGGAATTTGATTTGTTGTTGGGAAGTTTCAGTATAATGTTTATAAAGGTCCTTATCAATAAATTCCTTCTAATGTCTTAAAATGGTACAGCTTTATAAAACTTAATAAAATATGATTTCAATCTTGTAGTTGCCTCATAGATTTCCATTACATTAGTCGTCTCTAAAATCTAAAATTTCAAATGCAAATTTATATCAATTCAAATTCTGCCATAATTTGCTTGATACTTCATTTATTTGTAACATAAAAAATAATGGACTCAGAAACCAGACACTATTAAAGAGAATGTTCTGAGCAACATAAGCGTTATAAAGTCAACGTATAATAATGTTGGCAGTGGGTTCACAACATGCTCTCTCACCTACTACATTACACCTATACCGAATACACATATTCCTAAAATACTGGGATGCGACAGATGGGAAGTTATCATTTGAGAGCATTCATTTCTTTTGCGTTATCCTCAATAATTATGTGTGACAAAGAAAACAGCGCAAACCCATTCAGCAACTACATACACAGGAAGCACTCCATTCAGCACGGGATTACTGTATATCTGAAGGGGTTTCTTTGCTGAAGGGGTTTCTTTGCCTCATGTTTCCTCCTGCCACATCACTTTATTTATTACGAAATTTAGGCCTTCTGTACCATCTTGCCTTTTATGGGCTATATGTAAGAATTTTCTTGTATGAATTTTGCCTGGAAAATCAAAAGGATTAGGTAATATTTATGCACCTTTCTCGAGAGCCTCTCTTTTGTACTACGAAACAACTGTTTCAGTACGTTCAGGATAATGCCGAAAGAGCTGTTCTGTACTGTAATGTCAATGTGTTATGCAAAGAAAAGGGATTAAAAGTCAAACTATAGTATCACATAGCCAGATATAGGCTATGTAGTCTAGTCTCAAATATATTTTATAATCAAACTATCATAATTTTATTTTATTTACCTCATCTGTCAACATGAATCGCAGGCCTTGTGCGAGCACGAGCAGTAAGTTGCTGGCTGCAGTTCACTTAAAGGTAAGGTAGGCAATTTTGGAGTCTAGCAATAGCGAGCTAGCTTTGATAAACATAAGATCTCACCCTCCCTTCAGAGCGTTTCCAAAGCCATGCCTCCAAAACACATGAAGCGTCACCAGACGAGAGAAGGCGTTTAATTACCTCATGTCTCAAAGCTCATAACATTACAATAGCAATGACTAAACAAATTACAGAGCTCTTACTTGTACCACCTGACTGTTGCAGATTAATTTCAGCGTTGATAGTGTTGACAGAAACTCAAAAATCCATCACGTAATTACAGTTAAGACATGCATGAGACTTACAGAAGATATATGTACATGTTTATATATTTAGACTACTTCTATTGTTGATTGTTATCAGAATGTGAAGAGAGTTTTAAATTAGTATTACAAAAATTAATTAAAATTTGCCTCCCCAAGCTTAACTGCCTCCGATGTCACTAATAATAAGGGATTCTGAATTCTACAAAAGATATATAGCACCTTTTGTAATTGTTATTTTTGAATTGAGGGTTTCCTGAATGTTTTGAAACAGGGGTTTGATGTTTGTTGCTTTTTATTTTTACAAAATGATTTGGGCATTTAGATCTTATGTATTAACAATGGCCTGGTATTACCGCTTATTGAATAATATTTTAACTTCAGAATGAGCAACTAATGAAGTTATTCATGGTTAAGAATCATAAATCACAGAAGTAGGGATCAATTAATTGTGGAGAGTAATTGCAATAGAGTTGCTAAAAGAATTATACAAATCAGGGAATGATGCAAATATAGCCTTGTAACAAATTAGCTCTATGAAATATTAATAATCAATAATAACTTGTTATGATTAATTATGAATATTTGGGTTAAAATATATATAAAAATAAAATAAAAGTTAACGATGTAGCTAAATTAATATTACAATCAATTAATCAGTTCATCCAACGAACTCTTTTGATTATTCATTTATTCTAAGAAAAAGTATCTTCCATGGCCACAGAAAAATAATTCTTTTTTAGCATGTACACCGCTTAGATCATGTAACAAGATCCAGATCGTAAAAGAGACTTTGTTTGCAAGCAGTGAATCAGAACCAAATACATATTGTTCACAAGTTTTATTAACTAAATCACAAACATAACTAAACTAAACAAACATACATGCATGCATGCATAGGTAAAATGGTGAGTGATAGAATGGAACTGGAAGCAGGAAATGGAACTATGGAGAAGATCCATTTAACTATGAAAAGAGTTAAATTTTCAGAGCACTTCATTGAATTGATACTTGCATTTTTAGGGCCGGGTACACAGTTCTTGAAGTTGTTGAAATTTAAAGTTGTTACTGGTTCCGTGAGTGTCACATGTTGAAGTTGCCATTGTTTTCTTCTCCGTTGGATGAAGAAGATATGATGAACTTGCATGGTTAGTTCGACTCTGTTCTGGTTGAAAGTTCTCTCTCTCCATGAGAACATGATGGTTGTAAGTGGAGGCCTGCTTACTGGCCCCGGGCCGGAGAGGCCACACAGAGCACCCAGGAGAAGGGAGGAATTAGGAAGAGTTGATGGTTGGAGTTGCGATGGACTTCTTCTGCATTGAATGAGAAGTTGTGCCAAACTCCTGATGTTGTCCTAAATTCTGTTGTGGTTGAGAGAGTCCTCTCTCTCCTGAATAAGCACATGGCTGGTTGTGAGTCAAGGCCTGCTGCCCTGGGGCCTGGTGCGGCCACTCAGGACAGCAACCCAAACGTACCGAGAAGGACAAGAGAGAGCTGATCTTGTGATCAGTGATTTTTAAAGCGTGAAGATGTCACACCCTCTGGGGGTCTCTAGGAGGCATTTGAATATGTAATTTCATTGGGTGTTTAAGAGAAGAATCTTCACGATTCTTATACTAATGTGTAACAAAGTTAGCAAAATGTAATGTAAATTAACAAATGGGGAACAAAATTTGGAGTTTATAGAGACCAAACATGCTTTTGGTTAACAATAGTTTGCAAAGTCTGAAACATTAACCCATTAGATTTTACAAGAAAATATAGGCCAAACCACATAAAAGGAAAATCATGAGATGGGAAAATTAGATACATGTTTATACAATTCTCAAGTGGATATACAGTCGTGTTCAGAATTAATGGTACCCCTGGTAAATATGATAAAAAATGGCTGTAAAAAATAAATCTGCATCATTTATCCTTTTGATCTTTCATTCAAAATATTGGCAAAAATCTAAACTTTCATTGAAGTAAAAGAATAGAAAGTGGGGGGGAAATCACATTATGAAATAAATGTTTATCTCCAAAACACGTTGGCAACAATTATTGGTACCCTGTTATTAAATACTTTTTGCAATCTCCTTTTGCCAAGATAAGAGCTCTGAGTTTTATCCTATGATGCCTGATGAGTTCGGAGAACACCTGACAAGAGATCAGAGACCATTGCGTCTTACAGAATCTCTCCAGATCCTTCAGATTCACAGATCCATGTTGGTGCTTCTTCTCTTCAGTTCACTCCACTCATCAGGTCTGGGACGGTCATGACAGAAGCTTCATTTTGTGCTACTTAACACATTTTTGTGTTGATTTTGATGTTTGTTTTGGATAGTTGTCCTGATGGAAGATCCAACCACGGCCCATTATACGATTTCTAGCAGAGGCTGTCAGGTTTAGATTTTTTATCTGTTGGTATTTGATAGAATCCACGATGCCATGCATGTATCTGAACAAGAAGTCCAGGACCTCCAGCAGAAAAATATGACCACAACATTAAAGATGGTATATTAAATTGTACACATGGGGTACTTTTTATCCTTGTGTGCACCAAACCCATCTTGCATGTTTGCTGCCAAAAAGCTATTTTTTAGTTTCATCTGACCACAGACCCCTGTGCTGTTTGAAGGTCCAGTCATGTCTGACAACTGAATTTGCTGGGGTTTGTTTTTGGATGAGCAAGGAGGATTTTTCTTGAAAACCTCCCAAACAACATGTGGTGATGTAGGGGTTGTTAAAAAAAAATTTTAATAGGCTTTCTGAACCCAAGACTCAACTAATCTCTGCAATTCTCCATCTGTGATTCTTGAAGAGTCTTTGGCCACTCAAACTTTCATCCTCACCATGCATTAAGACAATATAGACACACGTCCACTTCCTGGCAGATTTGTAACATCTTTAGTTGATTGGAAGTGCTTAATTATTGCCCTGATGGTCAAAATGGGGATTTTCAATGCTTTAGCTATTTTCTTACAGCCACTTTCTATTTTGTGATGCTCAACAATCTTTTGATGCACATCAGAACTATATTCTTTGGTTTTACTCATTGTAATGGATGATTAAGGGAATTTGGCCTTTGTGTTTCCCCATATTTAAACTCTTGTAAAACAAGAAGTCATGGCTGGACAATTTCATGTTCCTAGTCACCCTGGTGTGCCAAAAAAAGGTAAATATGAATGGGAATATACTTAAGAGATATTTTACTCGTTAACAATTCTAGGGGTACCAATAATTGTGGCCAACTTGTTTTGGAGAAAAACTGTCAATTATTTTACTTCAATGAAAGGTTCGATTTTTGCCAATTTTTTGAATGAAATATCAAAAGGATAAACGATGCAGAATTATTTTTTTCAGCCATTTTTCATCATATTTACCAGGTGTACCATTAATTCTGAGCACGACTGTATATGTAGGATTAACAGGGTTTATTTCTCCTCCTCAGTTAGAATTGAGAGAGGCACCGCTCTCTGAACATTCCTTTTGAGGTCATAAAAGTCTTCTTATCAGTCTTTCTGTGTCTTGTAACAGGACACCAGGTTCTGCCAGTGTGTTCGCTTCATTTGGGATGTTAGTTTCGGGAGTTTCATAGACCTTTGTTGGAAGAGTGAGTTTACTGGATTCTTCATTAAATATAATGAACAATTAGTGTGTGTCTGATTGGTCCTGACGCTACAACCTCCAAATTGTAATTTGCACATCGCACTTCAGTTCTGTGTGCTTCAGTTTCATGGAAAGCTGTCAGGTACTGTCAAGAATCTGAAAGAGGAGCCAGGCGCAGAATAGCTGTGAAGGGGGTTTTATTAACAAGACTAGACAGGGCACAACAAGGAGAGTGAAATGTGAAACAGTTCGAACAGTAGGGCTGACGACACGATGACAGGCAAAGAGGATGACCACTGTAACCAGTCCTGGGTGACAACGGGCTTGAGGACAGCAGAAGAAAAGGCAGCACCAGGTGGAATGATGGTGAGGAAGGCCAGGCTGGAACACAAGGAACCACAGACTTGATGATCTCTTAGCTGTAGCACCAGTCTCGCTGCCATGCAGTGAATGTCAGTGGTCAGGAAATCTCAGGATGCAGGGCCGGGACAAACACAAGATTCACAATGAACAAGACACAACAAGATAACAGAGCAAGACAAGAGAGTTAATTAATAGGAAATATAAAAATAAAGACTGAAACAGCAAAACAAAGAAGAAAACTAGGAATAAAATGACTGAAACTTGCAATCAATAAATAAAACAAAAGAACTAACTGACAGGGAACTAGATATGATAATCTAGAGTAGAAATAAAATCAAAAGAGAAAAAAACAAGACTAAAACTAACTAGAACAAGACAGGGAGGGAAAAAAGCTAAATGATACACTAGAGCTAGAAAGATCAATGTCACAACAAGAACTAGGTTTAACCGAAGGCAAACAGGAATAAACCACAAAGTACAAAAAAACGAACCAGCAAAGACATGAGGGAAAGAGGCACAATATAAAGGGACCAGAGCACATGAGGATCAGGTGAGCACAGTTAGTGAAACGAGGACGTGGACTAAACAAGGGGCGTGGAAAAACGGGAAACAAGGAGGCGGGACAAGAGGAGCACATGAAAAACAAAGACAGAGCCATGTGCTCAAACACAAGACAAACATAGAAACATGAAACAAAGACAAAACAGACACGGCTGCCAGGGGAGAACCCTGACAGAAAGCAGGCTGTAAAACCATAACGTTAATCTATAATGACCCCAATTTGCATAAAAAGGAGGGCATATATTTGCACACTTAGCGCCTGGTTAAACTGGATTGGGTGGTTAGTGAATAAAAACGGTTTCGGCACTGAAATACAGCATGCAACTCTTCACTGAATTCCCCACTGTATGTCTTACCATCCCTTTTTTATCTCTTTATTTACTCACCCTCTCTTTTTTATATAAATGTCAGTTGTACATTGCGCAAGTGATGATCTAAAAGCTTATAGGGAGAGAAAGGTCAGTCGTGATGGTTAATTGATTTTATAGTGACATTGGAGGAGAGTGGAAGGAAATTGCTGTCTCTTATGAGTCCCATTTTACCCAGGGCTAACATGACACTGTGACAGTATTATTTGCCTCAGCAGTCTGGGAAAGGCAACTATCATATTGCTATTATATCACCCATCCACAATCATTTAGATTACACACACAATTCTCTCACAGCAATTACGTTATTATACCCAAAGACATTCGCAGACAAACTGAGGATTGTAATGCAAAGCCTATAGCAGGAGCGACGCACATTCACGCGAACACATCCACTGTTTAGGGGGAGATTGGGGTTTTATTGGCCGAGCCGGTAGAGCGGGACTGCAGGATAATGGGTAGTTATCCTGCCTGCCGTTTCGGCTTGCCAGAACACAAGAGTCTTCACGAATAAAACGCAAGAATCGCTGTAATCGGAAGCTAAACAGGAATCTTTCCGAGGGCGCAGGGATGTTTAGCCCCCTGCTGATTGGCCTGGATACCAGGGGCCCGAGCAATCTCATTCCACTTTACAGAGAGAGAGCCTTGTCAAGGTCAGCGGAATGTAAAGTCAGATTGAAAGGGAGATAGGAGAGAGATGCTGTTAGATTCACTATATCTTTCTGTTCTCTTTCCATTACAGTGACTCATATTCAGTCTGACACTAGACTTGAAACCCGGGGATGGTGGATAACACAGGAACAGAGAGAGCTCACAGCTGTCACTCATAATGATTGATTGGCAGGGCATGTATGATGGTTCACTAGAGCTCATTTGATCTGAAGTGTGTGCTTATGCATAAATTAATACATATTTTAGACAAGTATGTTTTTTTTTAAAAGAGCAATAGTAAGTTCATGTCAGTAGAATATAGAGTAAAGTAAAAGTTTATACATTTCTGTTTTTAAATAAATATATTTATACCCAATATTATAAATATAAACTTTATATTAAGTGACAGTGTATTTTTTCTACTCACTATAGTATCGAATGTACTATAATGTACTGTTACATGTATAATTAAAAAAATATTTAATAAAAATGTATCTATTTAATATATTAATAACTAACTTTTTATTTTAATCACATTATTCTTATTATTAATATTTGTAATTATTATAATAATTTTTTTACAGTTTTTTTCTAGACTTTTCCACAGACCCCAACCACTCCCTGGGGTCCCAGTTTGAAACCATATAGGTTCTTTAGATTAATAAAAGCGTGTGGATTTCAATGTATGTTACGACATCAGTCCATGCTTTAAGCTAGAAGCCGTTGTAATATCTGCAGTATTGTCATATCTGATCTTAAATGATGTTTTGTGATTGAGATCTCAATGAGTTCACATTCTGTGCTCTGAAATCAATAGCTGTCACTGTCTATCAGAATACATATGAGCTACACAAAGACACACGCACACACTAATTTAATTACATGCATTGCCATTTCAGATTTAAAAAGCAAAATGACAATTATTTATTTATTAAATGATATAAGATCCTGTTTGATTCATAGTAGACTTCAAATTGCAGCATGGTTAGTCTATATTCACACAAGCCTGTGTTATAGTTATATTATAATGTAATATAATAATAGTTGTCAATCCACAGACTAATATAATTACACTGCTATTTCAATTTTTTTTAAAGAAATTAATACTTTTATCCAGCAAGGATGTATAAAATCAATCAAAAGTAATTACACTTCAAAATATATAACAATAGAAAACAGATAGGCTATTTTAAATTAATAATATTTAACAATATCATGGTTTTTACTGTATTGTTGATCAAATAAATGCAGCCTTGGAGAGCATAAGAGGTTTATTTGGATAAGGATAATATTACCGACCCCAAACTTTTGAACTCTTATGTATGTTGAAAAACATTAAAATTAAGTTTGTGTTGATGTGCTCAGATCATGCATGCGTTAAATTTCACTAATGGCTTTTCTAAAATTTCTTAGTTCAGTTGACTATTTTCACTGTTCAAAGCAATGATTAACAAAGATGCATGTTTTAATGTTTTAACTATATTATCTTTTGTATGTGTGCTGTTGATGTGTTACAGTGTCAAAGAAAAATTTCCGCTCTGTGAAAACAGACTGGACAATAAAGTTCAATCAATCAATGCCATTAAGTCACGCCGACAACCTCGGGTATAGGCTACGTTATGCATCAAGATACCAAATGATAATTCCAATACCTCAAATGGCAGTAAATTTGAGACATTTGCATTTTAAACACCATTAGTGTACTCAATTTGTTCTGAAAGAGAAATGTGGTCTTTTATGTAAATGAATGTGGCATTTAGCATTATTTCAAAACTGTGTATAATTGAGCTAATATGTGTATTAGGGATATGTTTAATTTATCAGAGTCAGGCCAATCAGAGAACTTTAGATCGAATCAAAGCAGGATCCAATCAGGAGTGCGTTTCCCATACAACGACGTAACTCGTTGCTAAACTACTATAGTACGATGCATCGTTGGAGAAATCAGCTAGCTAGTCTGTACTGTTTCCCGAAACCATATTGTCTCAAATTGGTCATTCAATCACGTTGGCTAATGATGTTACGCAGGTGTTGAAGTAATAACTTCTTTTAATTAAACTGTTTGAGGTCGAAATAATGCTATAGATGTTTTGATATAAATTACAGACATTCCATTTGAAGACTATTTCTCATTTTTCTCAGTTATTTTGCTTTATTTTAAGATTCAATCAAGAATCGTTCTTACTTATTAGAGCACGTTTTCAAAAACGGTGCTTCAAATCTCTTGACAAACTCAAAGACGTAAATGACATTTGTATGTGAAGTCTTCTCGTGTAGTGTGTTGAAACTCTGACTAAAAACCAAGTTAAACTTCTGCAAATTACGACAGAGTCGTAGTAAGGTTTATCATTTACTGTCAGACTTCTTCATTTACATGCAGTGGTGAAAACTGTAATAAAACAACATTTTTTGAGTAACATTACATTGTGAATACCATGAATATACAATGCAATTCTCACTGTAACAGCAGTTACACAGGCCATGTACAAGCTTGTACACAATAGTAAACATCGGTTTTAGCAAACTTATCAAACATCATAATTTTTACAAAATCTCTACAATCTTTAAAATGTCTAATACCACATAAATAAACTTACAGCATTGCCTCTATGATGCTTTAAGGTGGATGCAAGTGGATTTAACTCCGAGAGCACACCATGTCTGTCTCATTGTTTCCATGCAGTACCAGGAAGGACAAACAGGAAGTGACTTAATAGGAAGTGATATCATGATACAAATACTCTAAATTCCTTAAAGGACAACACTCCCCGCCTGACCTATGTGAGGTCACTATGGATTTATGGAGTGCCGAACTAGTCTCTAGATCAGTCTTTGGTTAGATGTAGAACAACTTCTGCAATTGGCCTTTGAAAGGTTTTCATATTGTCTTGGTCACTTGGTTACCTCAACCTTTCTGACATGTCCATCCTTTCCAGGGACTATGGCAGTGATTCTAGCCATGGGCCAGCAGTTGCGGGCTATCTGCTTGTCCCTGAGCAGAACTAGATCTCCAACTTGAAGGTTTCTGCAAGGTACTGTCCACTTCTGTCTGTGTTGCAAGCAAGGTAAGTATTCACGGCTCCAGCGGGTCCAGAACTGGTTAGCAAGAGCCTGAACTTGTCTCCATTGCTTTGTGTACAGGTCCTTATCCGAGAAGTCTCCAGGGGGTGGTGGAACTCCTGTCTTCTGCGTAAGGAGCATTGATGGTGAAAGTATGAAAGGTTGTTCCGGGTCTGCAGACACAGGTAAGAGTGGTTGTGCATTAATAACAGCAGTAACTTCTGCCATTAGTGTGCAAAGAACTTTGTGGGTTAAGCGAGTGTTCAGCTGTAGAAACATTGAATCTAGGATTCTTCTGGCAATGCCGATCATACGCTCCTACAAGCCTCCCATGTGAGAACTGTGTGGTGGATTGAATTCCCAGCTGCATCCTTGCTCACTGAGGTATCTCTGCACCTTTTTGTCCATTCCAAGCTCCTTGCATGCCCCAATGAAATTGCTACCACAGTCGGAACAGAGCTGTTGCACAGGGCCTCTGAGTGCAAAGAATCGCCTGAGAGCATTTATGCAGCTTGACGTGTCCATAAACTCGATAACCTCGACATGCACAGCTCTCAAACTCATACAGCAGAACATGATCGCCCATCTCTTGCTCTCCGCCTGCCCTCCTCTGCTGCGTCTTGTTGTAACGCACCAGGGTCCGAATACATCAAGTCCCACATATGTAAAGGGAAGGCAGGTTTTGAGGCGTTCAGATGGCAATTCCGCCATGCGGTTATGCATTTGTGGAGTACTGAATTGATTAGAGCTTCGCCTCCCAAGATCCACAGTCCAGCTTCCCTGATCGTTCCTTCCGTCAAGTGACGGCCTTGATATTTCACTTGCTCATGGTGATGTCGAGTGAGCAGTAGGGAGATGTGGCTATCTTTGGGCAGAATTATTGGGTTCTTTTCAGCAGCTGCAACCTGAGAGTGCTTTAGACGTCCACCAACACAAATTAAATTGTCCTTCATGATCGGACTGAGTTTCCGCAAGCGGCTACTTTTGGATACTGCCTGGTTAACTTGGAAGGCTGTCAGTTCTTTTGAAAACGCAGCTTTTTGTGTTGCTTGAAGGTTAACATTCCTTGCTTGGTCCATTTCATCCGGAATACGAGGTATGTCCCATCTGTTCCAACCTTTGCATTTTCTGTTTTGGTTTGTGTGTTTGCAGGATTTTTCCATGTGAACTAGACATGCTACTTTATGCTACTAGGGATGTGAAGGTGGAGAACTGTTTGACCGCAAACTTCTATTCAGCTTGTAGTGACAACAGCAGTGTAAGAATGATCTTCTCCCTCCCCGCCATCCTCTTGTGACGATAAAGGAGCCTTGACTGCATGAGGTGTTGGACCAGGGTGCATGGCCACATCATGATATTTGCTGCCGCATTCAGCACACTTCACGGAACACTTGCATTCCTTAGCGAGGAGAAAGATTGAAGAACAGCATTTGAAACATATTCCTTTCTCCTTAAGGAAGGCCTTTCTGTCATTGAGGAGTTTGTTTCTGAATGTTCTGCATTTTTTCAGAGGGTGTGGTTTATTGTGCAATGGACAGATTTTGTTAGGATCGTCATTGGCTGCACACACATCTGTTTTTTGCACTGAGATGGGTTTGTTAGTATGGAAACTCTTCACAATGGATCTGTCTGGTTTTGTGGGTGTTGTAGCACTGCTTTGATACATAAAGCTCGGGTCGTTTCGCTTCTTTGAGTTACAGAAATACTCAAAGGGAGGAAAGTGACCTTGATTGTTTTCTTTGTACCATGACCCAAAGTCACCCACTTGTCCTGAAGCCCATATGGAAGTCTCTCAACAATAGGTCCAATTCCATGTGAGGTGTCGAGGTATAACAGACCTGTTAGATAACCATCTTCTTTAGCACCTTGGATTTCCATTAACAAGTCTCAGAGTTCACGTAATTTGATGTGATCTTTAGCAGAAATCCTAGGAAAACTGTCCAACCACTGAAACAGTGACTTTTCAATGACTTCTGGCGCAGCATAGTACTCACCTAGTGTATCCCATGCTTTGTGTAAAGCGAGATTGGGATTGCTGACATGCACAGAGTTGATGCGTTTCACCTCTTCGCCAGATTTCTTTCCCAGCCATTTAGTCATGAGGTCCAATTCTTGAGTTGCTGTGAAGTGAACTTCACAAGCTGCACTGGTGAATGAGGAAAGCCATGACAGGTAATTCTCTGGCTTATCAAATTGGTACAGTCCTGAATTAACAAGGTCTCGTCGTGCTAAATACTGTGCCAAAGGCTGTGTACGAGGTGGACACGAGGTGGCGTGCCAGCTGGAGGGATGTATCGAGGAACATATGACTTAGCATGTGCGTTCATGATGGGGGCTGTCCTTCTGACTCCATCGCACCTGCAGACAGATCCAGTAAGTTTGCTGCAGGTAAGTACATACTATCAACTTTCTCAGACTTCGGCTTGTTGTTGATTGACTGTGTACGTGAAATATGTTCTGCAGGCGAGCTCCTATTATGAAGCTCTTATGCGAGTCAGCGTGGAATGGAGGAGTGACAAGTAAGAGCGGAGAGGGAAAATTACTCTGAAGGTTGATTTGAGAATTGACATATTTGCTGATACTTTCAATTTTAACTTTCTCTGATTCAGATCCTCCTCTTTCAACTGCAGCATGCATTAGCAGTTCTGCATTTTCCAGCACTTGTGCCTCCACTGCGGCCCTCAGCTTCTCGATGTAATGTTAACACTTCCAACTCAGTGTCTATTCTTACTGTTTCCAGCTGATTTTGAGCTTCTCTTGCAGCCTTTTCCATCTTCAGTTTAGCCTCTTGGCTAGCATATGACGCTCTCACTTTAGCAGCTTCAGCTCTGGCCCAGGCTTGGGCTACACTCGCAGATGATGCAGATGACTTGCCACTTCTAGCGCTGCACACAAACGACTTGCTGCTCGTTGCCATTTTAACCACTTTAAACATCAAACGGTGCTTTTTCACTGTAGTGTTCTCGTGCAGTGTGTTGAAACTAACTAAACACCGAGTTAAACCGTTGCAAATGAAGACAGAGTCGTAGTAAGGTTGATCATTTACTGTCACTTCCTCATTTACATGTAGTTGTGAAAACTGTAATAAAACAATACAGCAATATTCAGTGTCCATTTCTTGAGTAACATTACATTGTGAATAACATGAATATACAATGCAATTCTCACTGTAGCAGCAGTTACACAGGCCATTAGAATTGATGTGAGCTTGTACACAATAGTAAACATCTCTTTTAGCAATCTTATCAAACATCATAATTTTAACAAAACGACGGAACTTGCGACCAGTTGGCTAACGATGCTTTCGAGAAACGCACTCCAGGTTGAATAGACTATGCACACAATACTGTAACTGTTTTGAATGCACTTAGGCATCGTTTAAGTCATATGCCAACATTTTTCCAATTTATCCAACAATACAGGAAATGGTTGACTACCACAATCCAACCTGAATTCAGCAAATTAAGGCTGCAACAATCCTTATCTAAACCTTTGTTCTTCATTTCTGACTAATGCCAATTTATCTTTGCTTGGCTGTTTTTTTCCCAGCAGTTTGCTTTTGGATTTCACATTCAGCAGTCAAATTAAAGCTTGTTCGAAAGCCAAGTACCTACTTTGATTCTGAGGGAATTACCAAATGTGTTTCATAAATGAAACGGAGGATTAATTGATTCATTGATAAATGTAATGACGTTCGTTTCACATGCGACATCTCCGTGGTAGAGTCTGCGTAGTCATTGCGTATTCATCTACTGGGATACGGGAAGTCGAGAACTGGCAGTAATTACTGCAGATGAGGCAACTGACAAGCTTATCAAACGGGATTCAAAAACCAGCAGCAACATCAAAGAAGTGCAATTTATACACATCAAAAAACAGCTTTAGCCCTCGGTGCTTCACTTACACACTTACAGCGCATCAAACAACTTAAGTGCCTGTGCTTCACTCCAACAATACATCTGTCTCTCTCTCATGGCGATCACTCAAAGTACCAAAATACCTTGTGGGACGTATCAAATAGTTGTTTTTAGGAAAAATCAAAAATGTCTGCAATGCTTCATAGTCATCTTTTATAATACTGGGGGAGGTGATAATATTTAACTTTGGAAACACACTGTAAAAATTATGTTCAGGATTTATAAAAAAGAAATAAAAAATCAAAATAACTTAAGATTAGATAAGATCATGCTTCAGATAACATAATATTTTGAGTTTCTGTTGATTAAACCAATGTCCTTCATTGTATTAACTCAATTTTTTTTATTTCAATGAAGTTAAATCAACAATCCTTTTTTACAGAGCATATTAGGAATTTTAGTAAATCATTGATCAGTCAAATGTGTCGGATTTTATTACCATCTAGCATCCAGCTAGTACTAAGATGTTCACAAGAAATCAGAATATAAATTATAACATATATATATATATATATATATATATATATATATATATATATATATATATATATATATATATATATATATATATATACATATATATATATATATATATTTGTTCAAAGGTTTTAGAGATGGGCAGATTGGACAATAAAATAACCTTTGACTTAATTAACATTTTTAATGAGGAAAATTAGCTTTAAATTTAAGTGCCCCAGTGAAGGGTTTACTTGAAGGTCCTGAAATGATACTTTGGTCACACTTACCAAGACAGCATATTACATAGATAATTTTTTTGAAGTTTACTTAAACAAACCTTAAAGGGAAAGTTTACCCAAAAATAAGCATTCTTTCATTACTCAAAACCTCATGTTATTTCATATCTGTTTTTTGAAAGTCAGTGAGTTCCAAAACAATATTAGTCCCCATTGACATTCATTGAATGAAAAAACAAAAACAAACAAAAAAAAACAGACATTTTTCAAAATACCCTCTGTTGTGTTTTGACATAAGGACAGAATTTCCATTTTTGGTAAACTATCCTTTTAGGAACTGTATACAGAAAACCCATTGTCTGGGTTATAAATTCAGCTTGTTTTAATTTTTAGAAATACTAGAGTTTTTAAGCATTAGTTTTTGATAAATTAAAGTCAGCATGAAACAGAAGTCACTATAGTCTTTTCTTCCCTGTTGTGACGTAAGTCCAAGTGAAACTGCTTCTTGAACAATGTAGGATAGGACTTGATTTTGTCCATTGGGAGTTGATTGGATCATTGGGTGGTAGTGGTTTGTTTTTGGATGATCTCATGTGAGTGACAGGTTGCCCCGCCCTCATCATCAGAGAAGAGATGTCGCTGCAAGAGGGAGGGGAAATTATTTTGATTAAAGATTTAGGGCACATATAAAAAAGTAACAATAATGTGCACGGATAAATCATTTATAATAAATACTCCAATATTCTATTTTGATTTCACGGTGACTTTAACATAACACATTCTAAACAGCAGTTGTCTTTTCTCTTTCACCTGCTGTTTGCAGTGGAGTTAAGAGCAGGTTTAGAGTAATCTAATCTGGCAGTCTGTTTCAATAGACACTAACAAGTAAGTGTGAAAGAAAGGCAGCTCTAATGTCTCAATCATTTACTGCTCATTGGTTTCTACCTGAGCTATTCATGCTTAACAGAGGAAATGCATGAGTGTAACCATCCGGATCAACTCATTCATACATTTGAGCATGCACACGTGTCCGTATATGATTATCATTGTATGTCTTTTTTTAATTTTACGCCAAACCGATTTCCTTTGCGCTACCCAGAATCCATATATACACGACGACTATCTTTGAGAGACTAGTTGCGTCCCAATTTGCATACTGTCCAACCATGTGCAAAATGAGAATTAGTGCATCCCAAATCATACGAAAATCAAATGTGTTTTAGTATGCCTGTAAACGTGCTTGGATTGCATGACCTACTATAATGTATTTTCAAACTGTGTATTCATGCATTCATGCTTTTTTTGGCTACTACACTTTGCGCAAAAAAGGGTTTGTGAAGGTTCTTTGTAAAACTCTTTGAGTGAGAAATGGCAAGGAATGGAACCTCAGTCTGCTGCAGAGTGGGTTTTTTATGTATGAACTTTTGCAACATGAACTTGTAAAGTATTGAATTTAGCTTTTGAGCTAAAACAAGCAGTATTTGACAAAGGGTTCTGTGAAATCCCAATGCAATTTATGACATATTATATCAGAATATTTGCCCACAGAAAAATTGTATATCACCAGAAATGTACATACTATAAATTGAGATGCAGTGAATGGCTTTTATTCCTTAACTTTATTCCTTAAGGGATAGTTCACCAAAAAATGAAAATTCTGTCATTAATTACTCACCCTCATGTCTTTCCAAACCCATAAGACTTTCGTTCATCTTCGGAGCACAAATGAAGATCTTTTGATTAAATCTAAGAGCTTTCTGTCCCTTTATTGACAGCTACACAACTACCAGTTTCAATCCCCAGAAAGATGGTGTTGTAGATTTAATACTTTGTAAATAGAGTGGTAAATTGTTTTTTGCACCAACAAAGCACTCGCGTCGCTTCATAAAATTGAGGTTAAACCACTGGAGTCTCATGAATTAATTTAATGATGTCTTTACTACCTTTCTGGGGATTGAAAGTGGTAGTTGCGTAGCTGTCAATGGAGGGACAGAAAGCTCTCAGCTTTCATCAGAAAGATCTTCATTTGTGTTCTGTAGAACAGATGAACGCAAGTCTTGTGTGTTTGGAATGACACGAGAGTGAGTTATTAATGTAAATATATATATATAGGAATAATATGCACTGATTAATTTTATTCTAATAAAAGATCATTTTGTCATTGTGTTGTTTCTTTAACCCAAAGGAGATTCATTTGATAACCTGCCAGTGATTGTAATTTCAGGGACAATTGCATGAATTATTTTTTTTTTAATCAAATACAGTTTCAATGTAATCCAGTTTCAGAAAGTGACCAACTACAAGGAAACACAGAGAGTACTTATTTTCAGCCCTCCCTTTCTGTGTGTGTTTGTGTCTGTCTCACCCTTTTCACTCTCTGATAGCTGTTAGGTGCTAGATAAAGAGATTGGAGTGTTTTATTGATCTGAGCATCCGGACTATAGCGAGACCACTGACCTCCAATCAACACCTGCCAGGACAGTTTAGAGCTCACGTTCTGAGAACGCTCACGAGAACACACACCTATAGATAAACACCCCCCTCGCTTTCCTTACGCATCGACAAGCGCTCAATCAGCTAATCAGGGTTAACGAGGAAGTGTGTACATTCAGAAATCAAGCTCAAGTGGAGATTGAAATTGAATAAACAGTTACCACTGGTTGCACTACTGAAACATGGTGTCCTACATTACGTTCATCTCAGTTCCATCCCCCCCTCCCTCTTTACACATTAGTTAGCCAATTACTCAGTGGGACTGGGGAAGAGGTCATATTCTCCAGAGGAGAGGGAAGTGTCAGACACCGCTAGACTTATATATGCGTGCACACACACACATAAGACAAACTAATAATTCCAGAGAGATCATACTATGTGCCTGCCTGTACGTATATTATATGCATATTTGTTTTATAGTAAATTTATTACATTTATATTTTTAGACATATTTATACTCAAACTTACAATAAGGTAAGGCAGAAATGTCAATTACCAGAGTAGCTAATATAATATATCAGCTACCTTACCTGATAATTATATTATATCATGTCAATCATATTATATTATATTGCTGCATGCTAAATAGGGTCCAAAAAATGTGTGTAAATAAAATGTTTATTTTGTGGTAATTATCAAGCGACTGTATTATCTTGCTTATTGCAAGGCTATTTAACAAATGATGGACATTTATATTTATTTACTATATAAATAATATACATTTATTTTATTACATATATATTTTTAGACACTTTCTTAGTCAAACAATTAACAAAAAAGGTAACAACGTTAATGTCAATTAAGTTGCAAATATAATATATTAGCTATACCCTGATAATTGCCTTTTACATTACATTATATTATATTGATGTATGCTAAATAGTCTGCAAAAACCACACGTAATAATTTGTACCGTACAATTAACTTTTTTTGTTTATAATTATAATTTTGTTATAATTATCAACTGACTGTATCTTGCTGTCAGTTATGAGTCTATTATTTTATAATGTGAGAAGAGTGAGGCTGTGGATTGATATGAAACTATACCAAATATATTTGAAAGCGTATATTTGCTCAGATTGACCCATTCAGAATCAAGAAGAATTATTACACGCCTTCTAGAAAGGCCTTTTCTGCTCTTTTCCAAAAATGCTAAATTGTTCCATCAGACCAGAGGTGGTCTTTCGTGTGTGTGTGTGTGTGTGTGTGTGTGTGTGTGTGTGTGTGTGTGTGTGTGTGTGTGTGTGTGTGTGTGTGTGTGTGTGTGTGTGTGTGCGTGTGTGTGTGTGTTATTAGACAATCAGTTTCACCGCCTTGCCAGTCCACTACCCACAATTCCAGTGCTGCACTGGGACTTTCCTGATGAAAGAATGTGAGTATGTGGTTGTCTATTAAGATATGTAAATTTCTAATCTCTCAAAGCCCGCTTTCACACCATCCTCTCCCTCTTTCTCTCTCCCACACTCTTCCCTCGCTTCTTTTTCGCTGCCTCTCATGTCAACAGCAGTATTATAGTGATTTGTGTAGTGTATTTCAGAACTGTCTTTTGAGAGCACAGCTCATTGCTAATTAGAATCATAGAGGATGAACAAAGCTGGATGTCAGGCTTTAATTAGTGCACGCACAAACGTATATTTCAGCACACACACTCTCTAGGCATCCAGGTATTCACAAACACTTAATGCACATCAACACTTAAAATGCAATTATACCTCTGCCAATCACAGTCGTCACCGTCTACAGCAGCTGCACTGGTGACACTGTAATACCTCAAATCTTCTGCTGAATGTTCCTGGTGTCCTGCTGGACATCACCAAATCTATGAGCGCAGAAACATTCCCAACAGGCACATCTGACCGTTCTGGGGAAAAATTAAACAAGAGCCAAGGAAAGACAAATGAGATTAGAAGGACACAGATAGGTGTGGACAGTATAGGACATGCATCATCAAGAATCAATGACGCATATGAACTATGAAGCCGAATATGGACGTTTACTATAGATTATACTGTCAGAAAACGATGCAAATTGATTCATGTGGATGATGCATCGTAAGGGTGCAAATTAGAAACGCTACGGTTTATGAGAGTGTTGTTCTGGTTGTAATTGTGACCGTCCTTAACGATGAATATTCAAAGGTTTCGGTAATGTTTTTTTTAACCCTGTGTCTCTTATGCTCACCAAGGATACTTTTTTTAGCCAAAAATCCACTAAAACTGTAATGTTGTAAAATATAACTTTTTTATTTCAATACATTTTAAAATGTAATTTATTCCTGTGATGGCAAGGCTGTATTTTCATCATCATTACTCCAGTCTTCAGTGTCACATGATCCTTCAGAAATCATTCTAATATGCTGATTTGCTGCTAAAGATACATTTCAAATTATTTTCAATGTTGAAAAACAGTTGCTTAATATCTATAATCATCCTTTTTTTCAGGACTCTTTCATTAACATTTATTTGAAATAGAATTTTTTTGTAACATTATGAATATCATCACTGTCACTTTTTATCTATTTTAATGTATCTTTGCCTAATTAAAATATTAATTTCTTTACGAGAACAATCGTACTGACCCCAAACCTTTGAACGGTATATATATAAGTTGTTTTTTGAAAGATTTTGAAATATCTGCCAATTAAAAACCTTGATCTATAGATATATCGGTCTATTAAGAGATGACAAATCTCTAATGCAACACTCAGACAATAAAAGATAATGAAGCTAATAAAAATGGGGAGAGGAAAATACAACTCAGTGTGTGGAGCATGTTAACCAGTAAAGAGTTTGATCCAATATACTGATAATGTACAAGCAGCTCAGGGAGACTTTCTTGAGATTTTTTCATTTTTTTGTTACTGTTTTTTTGTTTTGTTGGTAAAAGTCTATTATAAATTCCATATATTGTTTGATTTAGCTGTAAAATGACGAACACACTGGCTTAATTTCAGACTATATACTGAAGGTAAATTTTAGCTAACTCAAGGATGTCAAGTATATGGGGTAAATTGTCATTTTTTATTTAAGTTTTATCATTTGTTTAAAATGTTTGAAAACGTAACTTTATTACATTTATTTTTATAGACTGTTCATTTAATTTTAAATAATTATATTAAAAATTATTAAAATGACAATGTATTTTTTTTATCAAAATAAACAAAATTGATATAATGATTCAATACATCATCAATCCTTCTTCCAAAACGTGTTTTTGTCTTACCGCGATTCACTATGGTAAGCCAGTTATAAGTGTTTATATTTTAGACCTGATGAGCTACTTTGACGAGTGTATGGTGCGGGAGTGGAATAGGTTAGTTAGTTAGTTTGACATGAAGCAGCTAAATCACCCATTAAAAAAATAAACACCGATCAGAGGAGAGTCTGCTGGCAAAAAGAGAACGTGACAGAGCTCGTAATAAAACCAGAATCAACATTGGTTTGGCTTTTCAGACATGGCGAGAACTGAGGGATTTGATATGTTGTAAAACCGATGGGCAGATGGTGTTTTATTACTCAACAGGTGAGTACGTTGTTTAACTGAACAGATAAATTGCATTATGAAGCTCTCTAACAGAGTTCATTGTAAAGCATTGTCTATTGTGAAGGGTCATTTCATTGTTGTAGCGCTGTGCTGGAATTTATTTTCAAGGAAGTACCGTATTAATGGGTAAACGTCTTCAGCTGGTCAGCTTGAGATATTTTCCATCTATTTTATATTTCTGTTATCTTTACATTTTTGCGAATTATTCTGTTTCATAGTTGTTTTATTGTTTAAATATTGCTGAATTGGATTTTTAATGGCGTATTCCTTTGTGACAACTTACCCCATATATGTTCCAGCTATTGGAAGTATGTATGAAATGTCCTATAGCTTTTTTTGTAGCTAAGGCTGTGTCTGGACAGAAATTGACTTTCAAAAATAAATCCACCCTAAGGAATATTCACTGAGTGAAAAGTGCAACAACTAGCACAAGTTTCCCTTATAGGCCTATAAGTAAAAAAAATGAAAAAATTAAAAAAATAAAAGTATTATTACTAAATTAATATATGTGACTATATTACAAAAACACTTTTTTATATATTTTCATAAATATATTTTTTATACATTTATCGCATTTACCATTAACATTTTATTGCAATTTTGAAGCCATATCAAATCTCCATTTCTTTTCCATTTTTTCACTCTCTCGCGCTCTGCCTCAGGTCTTATAGGTGCTAGACGGGGAGACATTTAATCGGCCGAATCGAGCTTTCATATCTATTACAAAAATCAAATAATGCACCATGATTTACTCCCCCTAGCAACCAAGGCGCAGAACCATAGCAACTGGCATAGCCCAAGGTGCTAGGTTTAATCAGGTTGAAAATATTTCAATTATTGTGTTGGTTTTGAGTGTGTGCGTGCGTGTGTGTGTGTGTGTGTGTGTGTGTGTGTGTGTGTGTGTGTGTGTGTGTGTGTGTGTGTGTGTGTGTGTGTGTGTGTGTGTGTGTGTGTGTGTGTGTGTGTGTGTGTGTGTGTGTGTGTGTGTGTGTGAGAGAGACCTAACTCAGGATCATTTTGATTTTAACAGGTAGGAGAAATAGTGCAGTAAGAGGAAATGGAATCACTGGCGTTTTACATTTGTGTTGGAGTGTGTGTGTGTGTGTGTGTGTGTGTGTGTGTGTGTGTGTGTGTGTGTGTGTGTGTGTGTTGGATCGGTGACATTTGATTCTTGACTTTCCTGACAGAATGACAGAATCTGTGGACAAAACATCAAATCTTATCCAGCTGATTTTAAATGAGGCTCTCTCTGTCTTTGTCTCTCTTTATCTCACTCTCTCTGTTGTTTAGTGTTAAATATTCACGCAGCTCGTTCACAGTCCCAGGAAGACGCATCAGCTCCCATTTAGCACTTGGTGTTTAGGGAAATACCATCCGAAACCTGGAAACCTTCAGGGGATAAACACAACTAGCAAGGATAACGCATATAAAATGTGTGAGTACACGTGCCTGTACGTGTGTTGGTGTATGTGAAGAAGTGTAAAAGTGTGTGTTCTAGTTTGATATCCTTGGTAGGTTGCACACTAAATGAGCTATGGCTGTTATTACTGTGTCTGTTCACCCTAGCGGCCTGGGCAGAGTTCAACCTGACATTAGTCACGCCTAATACTGCGAACCGCTGGAGTGCTTTGCCTAGAAGGCCAATAGTACTGCTGCTTCTTATTAGCAATAGCATACAGGATTGGATTGGTGATAATTAAAGTAAAAAAAAAAATGAATCTTTAGCCGTTACAATGACAGGCCTGGTTTCACAGACAGGGCTTAGATTACGCTGGATTAGGCCTTCAGTTAGAACATTTAAAGTCCCCCTGTGGTGAAAATAAAGCTTTTAATGTTGTTTACATATGTCTATGTGGTATTTTTAGTATGCTTTAAGAAAAACAATGTACAAATGCATGTCAACACCATTGCTGAGTAATTTCCTCTTTAAAACTGCAGTGAACCAAAAACTCGGTCTGAAATCACGGGTGTTTCTGACGTCACAAATTACCTTGTAACCAATCAGGTCAACCTGTGATCGTCAACGAGTGGATCTCTGAGCTGGCGTGAGTGAGTGGAGGCGGAGCTAATTTGCATATTGGGTGTAGAGTTACATTAAAGCTATTTTAAGGCATGAAGTATTTTTATTCAAGGAAAAAATGTGTAAATATGTAATTTTGGTTATCAAAGATGAGTTTTAAGGGATACAATTATTGACTACAGGGGGACTTTAAGTGCATAAATGTGCACCTAGAAAAAAAAACATTACTGGAGTGCATCTTGAGACAAAACAATGGCTCTGATATATTTTAAGATATGTCAGTGCAAGTTTCTTTCAGTTAAATCAGCTCAAAAATACATTTTATTCTGGCTTAAGCCTCATCTGTGAAACCAGGGAAGAAGTCATCATTAGGTGTATTGTCTGCTGAATACTCTTGTTTGCATTTTCTAGATGCTCAAATTAAAGGGGACCTTCAAATTCTTGATTTTGTTTTTTTGGGGTTTACAAGAATAGACTTTCATTCTTCGATGTTAAAAAAAAACATAATTATTCACATAAACCGCTTTTACACCATAAACCGTTCTCTTTGCTCAACCAATCTATTCCGTGCCATTCCGGTCCAGCCGATATGGATATGGTTTCATTTTCCACTGTGGGGCTGATAACGGATCTCTCTGATAACGGAATGTAATACAAATGCGTCAGTCGTTATTAATTTGTGTTTACGTCGCTCAAATAGCGTGCTTAGCCAGATACAGGGAAACTGCTAGCCAGACAACCGACAAGTGACCAATCCTGAGTAGTGATGTCACTACACGGCTCAAGTGGAAATACAACTGTAACCGTTCCTTATTCTTAGATCCGTTCGGCCTGACATTAGAAAAACGGTTATACAGTATTTTCTCTGTGAAGCCCCGCCTTCTAAAAAGTGCAATGTGCTCTGATTGGTCGGCTGGACCAGTGTGTTGTGATTGGTCAGCTGCTTCAAGATCATTTTGGTAATGTCATGCCCCCTTACCAATAACTGCCAGTTTCAACACATAACACAATTCAACCAGCCCTTTCTTCTTCTTTTTCTTTTGCATATGCCTTGGACGGGAATGATTTAAATGAGGTTTATTTAATGTGTACATTCCCAGAAGAAACTCAAGACAATTGAGGAGTTCAGAAACAGCGCGTTGATATAGAGAATAACTCCCTTTGAACTGGACTTAGTGCTTTGTAACTTTTCAGATCTTTTTTAGTGCACAAACAGCTAATCAATGTGTCCATTACAGCAGATGACCAATAACTGTGACACAACATTGTCTCAAATGCTGTATTTCAAGGGCTATTGTGTTTTAAAGTGCCCCTATTATGCTATTTTAAAGGTTCTTAATTTTTTTTTGGAAGTCTCCTTCAATAGGTCTACATGCATCCAGGTCAAAAAACGCTTTTCTCATAAAAAACATTGCAGCATCAACTATTTTCTCGCGGTGTCTGAAAAGTTTTGATCAAGGATCTGGTCTCTCTATGAGCCTACTCTGCTCTGATTGGTCAGATGTCTCAGTCTTCTGTTAAGTGAGCCTACTCTGCTCTGATTGGTCAGATGGCTCAGTCTTCTGTGATTGGTCTACCGCTTACAGCGTGTCTGAAACTAAAAGTCCACTACCCAAACTACCATATCTGAATTTTAGCTCCAGAAGCTTCCTCAGCACTTGATACCAAAGACTTTAATTATACAAAGACGGTGCACTTAGATTACCTGTGAATAAGAGAAAGTGAAACACCCAATATGGCGGAACAAGTCCCACCTTCTAAATAAAAGAGTCAATCGTAGATTGGTAAAGTCATTGTGTCAATGCAGCTCCCCTTATAATCTCTGGATGCTTTAGAAACAGTCAGTGTTCTGAGACACACTTAGGACTGAGCGTGCGCATTGGCTGGTCCAGCCAGAAAACTTTTTAAATGCTATTTTAACAACTTTAACAGAGTAGGATGCCCTGTTACTTTATCCTCTACAGTAAAAGACCTGGGTGTTATACTAGACTGCAACCTGTCTTTTGAAAATCATATTTCATATGTTACAAAAACAGCCTTTTTCCACCTTAGAAACATTGCTAAGCTACGTAATATGCTATCAGTTTCTGATGCAGAAAAGTTATCAGATTCATTTTTCAGATTCATATTCATGGGTCCATAACTTTTTTTGCTGATTTGAAATAAGTTATTTAAATGTAAGTTCAGCTAGCAGTTTTTTGAGATTACAGAATTTCCCCATTCAAGTAGTTATGACTTAGCTTGATACACAGTGTTTCATTATTTCATATATTAACCATAAAATTGTAAGTAATTTTTTATTTAGAATTAAAATAGTCAAACCTTTTTCGGCTTTTCCTTTTTTACGCATCAAAATTGCATCATTAAAAAAAGAGTGAGCAAAATAGTTTCATCATTATTATTTTAATTGTGTGAATGCGTAATAAGTAATTTACAAATTCTACATTTTACCATGTAGTTTGATTATGGGTTAATTACTTTTGCTTAGCTGATTAATAGCAATGACTTAATTATAATAGTTCTCTGTATTTCCTACAGTAGACAATTGTTTTTTATGTAGTTAATGGTTTTAACAGCAGTAGGTGAACTCAGCTTATTTATTTACTTGTAATTTTATTTTTCTAGAGTAAAGAAAAATATTTTTCCTCTTAAGCATTTAACAGTTTTATAATGGATATTGACATTTACTCAGACATGCTATTTTTGATAGATGCACACAAGTTAGTTCTTAATATCAAAGTTCATCAAGACTCCAAACAATCACTGCTTGTAAACAGTGTAATTGAAATAGAGCTCAACTGTCCTTCTCTTGTTCTTTGACTTTTTTAGCTAAATGTTTACGAGAGAGAATACGGGTTAAAAGAGAATGAGAGAACACTCACACAAACCCTTTTTAATTGCAGGAAGACTATGCCCACTGGGCCGCACCAAAGCAAATGGAAACTGAAATAAGATTTGTCAAATGAAACATTGTAAACAATGGACACTATTTAATTTAGCATATGAGTTATGCCAGCTTAAAACCCATTATATCTCATGGACTTGAGCCAAAGAGAGAGAGAGAGAGAGAGAGAGAGAGAGAGAGAGAGAGAGAGAGTGTGTGTGTGTGTGTGTGTGTGTGTGTGTGTGTGTGTGTGTGTGTGTGTGTGTGTGTGTGTGTGTGTGTGTGTGTGTGTGTGTGTGTGTGTGTGTGTGTGTGTGTGTGTGTGTGTGTGTGTGTGTGTGTGTGTGTGTGTGTGTGTGTGTGTGTGTGTGTGTGTGTGTGTGTGTCCATTATGTTTCATATTATTTGCTTAAATGGATCACAACAATTATAATTGTATACAAATGCAATACCAGTGGATGTTTGCTTCATTTTCCCCTTCAAATTTGCATTTAAGCCCAAAGATGTCAAACTAAATTATGGGATCGCAAGATTTCATTCTATTGCTGGTTAGGTTAATCATCTCGGTTGAGGTTCCAAGCAAGCCGTACTGATACTATAATGTGATATGTAAACACTGCAGATCACTGATTGGTCAGAAAGAATCGTCAATACCAGCGTCATTGGATTTGCGACACGAGACACCAATCCCGAACAAACAAACTTCTTCGTCTTGCAGTGAAAAACATCCACAAGCTGAGAATCAAGAACACCATTCCATCGATATGCTCCATTGCTCTTGTTGTGCGTTTCTTTGTGTTGCGATTATGATGATGTCACGGCAGTAGAGGCGGCGCAACTAGTCTATAATTCCACCCACTTTTAAGTGGTACTAAACTGCAGTGGAAAAGCAAACTGAGCTGAGCTAGCTGTATCATGTTGTGGTGGTTGTGGTGGAAACAAAGCGGAAGTTTCCCAACAATTCAGACCAGCCAATGAGACTTTATCGCATAGCAACCATGCTTGAATATGATCATGTTACCATAGACTTTCGTGTGATATTAGTCAATATCCCCTGATTTATTCTACTGGTATAGTTTCTCTTCAAATTGTTTTCTTACATCATCAGGCTTTAACAAAACTTTAACATCATAAAACTTGTTTTGGGCAGTAATTTTCTTGAACTTTTAAAGCATATTCCCAATAGTCTTATAGGGTACATTTACACAACAACAATGTAATAAAAATCAGTGAAAACAAATGCTGTATTATGCATGCCAGGCCAGTAGTTGGCGATGTCACTTTGTAATGAAAAACTATAGCAATAGATATTTCACGTTATATTCTTGCGCATGGCGTCACCAATTTCACAAAATCGTGTTTTTGTCGTTTACACAGAGACGATAACGGTTTCGTTTTTTCGGTTTTCAGGCCCCCAAAACGCTGTTGTCGTGTAAATAAATGGTCAAAAAGCATAAAAGGGTTACAATTTTAGTTGAAAATGGTAGGCCTAATGTGTTTTTTGTCCTCATCCAATCGCACACACCTGTGGGTCTGATATCTCACTCACTAAAGCGAACGGCAGACAGAATCTTCTCTCTCTCTCTCTCTGTCTCTCAGCAGATGCTTGACTGGTCTCTCCCTGCTGGTCCTGGCAGGCTCTGGTGTGGCCAGGGGGTCAGTGCAGTCCAACCCAAAGTAAATAATTAGTGACATTGGCTGGAGCTCTTTGTCTATGTGCATGTGTGTGTATGTGTGAGCGTGTGTGTCTTAATTTGGCTAAAGCTTGCGGCCGTGAAGAGAGATGTCATTATTTACGCCAGATTATGGTTGCCGGGTGCCACCAAGGGAGTCTGTTGCCCATTCCACCGGAAAGCTGGCTTAAGCTGTTTATTTACCATTCCTTGTGAGTGTATGTGTGTGTGAGCGGAGGTTGCCGTTTTTTAATACGCCTCATCCTCCATTTAACAAGCACTTCAGTGCATTTAGAATGAAATTAAAACTAATTAATTGGGTCTAATGTGATTTTTTTTTAATCATTGTTGTTTTTGCTGTATTAGGATTCCCCATTTAACAAGCAGACCTGCCAGTGCTAATTAAAAAAAAATAATTCTATAATCAAATTCATAACACCTTTAATATGTTATACACTGTGATGTTATATAATTCACCCTGTTTTACTACTTTTTTATTTTGCTATTTTCCTAAAGTTTTTCCTGCATCACTTGACCAGGATACATGTATTCAGATGAAGTACTAATTTCACCCTATTTCTAACATTTGGAACATCAATGAAACATCTTTTGGTGATAGTTTCATTACATCTTGGAAATGTTATCAAGTCCCTCTAAATTTCTTGTTATCAGTTTAAGAGAGAATTTACTGACATTGTATTGTTTTTTTAATGGTGCTTCAATAGGTCATTCTTATGAAACCTGGAATAGACATAAAGCCATTACACATATGTACTACATTTGAGGTTACATTGCAGTTTTTATTTAACCTTTAATTAAGATATCTAAAAATAAATGTTATATGCATAGCATTTCTACCAAGGGTGTCATTGTAAACATCTTTCAATTGTTCATCTTTTTAACAACAACGAAAATACTATTATTACAAATAATTGTATTATTATTAATACATTATTACAATTTAAAATTACTGTTTTCTATTTTAATATCCTGTGATGGCAGAGCTGTATTTTCATCATCATTACTCCAGTCTTCAGTGTCATATAATCCTTCAAAAATCATGCTAATATGCAGAAATCATTGTAATTTAAACTGATCAAATAAATGCAGCCTTGGTGAGCAAATAAATATTTTAAAAATCCAAATTATATATATAATATATACACACACACACATATGTACATATAATGTGACTGTCCATGCCATTTACACTGCATTTTTATATTTTTTAATAATGTTTTTATGCACAATTTTTATCAGGGGATCATTCTTCCCTTTGTCCTTTTCTATTCTTGGTATTTTCTCTTTCTCTTGACCCCTTTCCTTTTATTGACTTCCCCAACTTCATCCCAGGTCAGAAGATCACAGATAGATGCTAGGCGAGGGGTATAGTGGGCATGTGTTTAAGACTGGGCCCAACTGCTCTGCCCTGCCCTGGCACAAAATAAAGATAGCCCAGCCTCGGTGTGTGCCAATCTGCTGCTTCTCCCCATGCCTTCTGTGCCAACACCTCAACAAGTTTACAGATGACTGGTTCGGTATCTTCCTTGACACTTTTAAATCCATGTTTTGGATTCCAATGGTTACTTCATTATGCAGATTACATTTATTTAAGGGAGGGAAAGAGTGGTACACACAGGGTTAACCGTGTGTGACCATCACTCAGCCTGTAATTCTTAAATTGGAGAAGCCTTTAATGAAACACATTTGGTCAGGTGATAATAACAGAATAAGGCTGGAGAATCAGAATCGCGGGTGTGAGATCGTTACCAACACCAACATGCCCCACACAAAGGCAGGGGGTCCATTTAAAGAAGTAGGCCTATCTCTCTAGTATTAATGACTTTCTTTTTTTAAACATTTTTAAAATTGATATAAAGTGGTCAGAAAGTTATTGAATGACTTCAGAGGAAAGGAAAATTGTTGGGTGTGTATTGGGGCGCGAAAAGAGCCTGATGATTTATATAGGGTGAATTAAGGGTGATTGGGACCGTTTTTTAATTTTAGCCTTCGTTCTTGCCATAAATTAAAAACATCAGCCCAACACATGAAACACTTCTAGCGCCTACTGAAGATGTTACCTATCCATTTGAGGAGGAAACAATGTTATATTATAATGAAAGGATGCGTGCCAAACCCTTTTATTTAAACTGAGGCAAAACCTTTTTTTTTGTTTTTTTGTTACATTTTGTGTGATTGGGACAGCACATATTTTCATTGATTTAGGCTAGTGTAAACATATTTATTGATCAACTGATTGTTTGTAATGCTTTGTAAAATCTTTTTTTTTTTTTTTTTTACAAAATCTTTGTAATTGTTTGTAAAATCAACATGATTTTATTGATTTATTCATCCTATGATATAATTTCATATGCAATGTTTCCTTTTTATGTTTATCATTATTAAGCGTTTATAAATCCATCCTCAATTCATATTTCATACAGCATACAACACTTAATTGAGGTAAAAGAAGGCTTGACGTGCAAAAGTCAATGAAAAGTGTAGATAAAATGTTATAGGTCCAACAAATTCTTTTTTTTTTTAAAGAACTAAACTTTTTTTTTTTTTTTTTTTTGATGAAATTTTGGGTGGCCCCATCCCCCAAAACTATATGACTAGTGTTTATTACTACCACAAAACTATCATGATTCTATTTTCAGAATAAGGTTGTTTTATTTTCGCAATATCAAGCTAGTGTATGAACATTTTTGTAGTTGATTAGGGGTTGCACAAATGAAGAAGTTGGAAACCACCAATTTAAAACATAGAGCCTTTTCTTAATTAGCAAAGCCTTTAAGCGCTGTCCCAATCACCCAAAATCATGCTGTCCCATCTGTCCAAATTGTGTTTGGGTGGATAGGACAAAATAAAAACAACCTAAATCTGAAAACAACAAGATATTAACATTTTTTTTTTTTTACTGATTTTGTTGCAGTAATGCATCATTTTCACGTTTCATCAATGGTTTGTGCAATATAGCTATGACAAATGTATGACCATATTATGAGAACTACCTTAGACTTATGTCATTTCCCTTACTTCATGCATTTCAGGTCTTGATGCCTGCCCCGCCCACCTACATGATGTCACACCAATGAGGGCATTCAATTTTGATTGTGGGGTCTCAATAAAAATAAAACGTTTTTCACTCATTAGGCAAGACAATAATATCTTTATAGGTATACTGTTCCATTTGACCTTATCACCCTTAATTCACCCCTAAGATGTATACAAGACATGGAATTGATTTAAAGCTAAATCAGACCATGTCAGCCAAACATTTTAATTCATGCAAACTTTTAATAATATTTGCCATGTGTCACATTTGATTTAAGAGTTAGACCTATGCCTTTTCCATTCGCCTGATGTTCTAAAAGTACTGTAGTCTAATTATACCCTGACATTTATTAAATAAATAAATGAGCTTAATATGGAAATATTAAATAGAAAGGTATTTGACAGCAGGTGAAAAAATTGCATTGGCTTAGCTATATTTCCACTCTGTGCTTTACTGGAGTCGTGTTTATTTTTTCTTTTATAAATTTGATTGAATTTATTATTTTTTACTTGTTTTGGCTAAGGCATAGAGCTCCAGCAGAATAATTTCAAAACCTGATATCTTGAACAAAAAAATAGCTTCTGGTATCTCTCATATAGCCTACTCCCAATGTTAATTTATATTAGTCAACCAGATAGAAGGGCGTGTTAAAAGCCGAGGCCTTTGGGCTAACTCAAAATATTAAGTGAAACATTCTTCGGTTGCTGCCTTGAGTGGAAGGCTATAGATGGATTGTGACAATTTAATATGATAGCCTGTGCTTTAGGTCCAATTAAACAATGAGGACCCATCCGTGCTCAAATGTATGTGTGCAGGCCTATGTATTTGCACTGTGATGTTGAATCGATTTGACACCTCGGAATGAGGGAGATCTTATTTTTCACGCTCGTTTCGGGCTGTTGAAATAATCTGGTCTCATTAGTCGGCCGCCGAACTGGTCTGATTTATCCAGACTGTCAGTGACCCTGTAGTACCGCGGGTCCCGAATCAATCACCGAGCTTGAACGGCTAAACCTGAGACCAAAAACGTGCTTGATTTATCTACCAAATTACAGAGGCCTAAAGACACGACCGAGGAAATTGTGCGCTACTCCCTCAAGCAGTGTAACATCTAAGGTCCACCCCCACTCGAAGGATCTCTAAACAAATTGTTGGAGGTCTTAACCACATTAAACGGGTTATTTCTATATTACATTAAGAAAGTTTCAGTTGCATGTTAGGTCACCCAAAAACAACATTTCAATTTCACCTGCTGTTAAACAGACAGAACGAATTGCGTTAGCATTACGACAACAGTAGGCCTAAGCAACATTTTCAGAAATGATCACTATCGAGCGGTATATCGGTGTAGCTACTGACATTAGGCCTATTTATCAATTATATATATTCCCATACCATAGTTATTTCATTGGTTTGAAACAAAAACGACAGAGATGACAAAAGACATTACGGATTGCACTGACAAGAACCAGTTTGACTTGGTCGATGTGTGGTCATGCTATCTCACGTCACGAGTCACGATCAATTCGTACGATTTGAGTACGATTTGGTTATAATTCGTAGGCTACGTTTTGTCTAAACCCCAGTGATGGGTAGGTTTATGGGTGGGGTCAGGGGTAGGTCTTTCGTACGAATTCATACGAATTGGGAAACTCGTAAAATATGTAGGCTACGATTTAGCAAAAATCGTTCACAGTGCATGACATGTTATGACTGTAACAAGGCCATGTTACGTATGTAGCCTAAATAAATGCATTTATCGCCATTGAACTTCGAGAAGGTGAAATGCATCTAAAAGTATCCATGATCAGGGTGCACTGGTGCAGCAGGTTTTGTGTCTGCTCCAAATTCGTGTGAACACGATGGCACAGTAGGCTATGTCAGCTTTGAGCCATATAAATTCGACTCTGTTGCAGATTGATTTCTGCAGCATTATGCTACTTAAAATGTGTAGGCCTTTGTGGTGATTTTATAGTTTTGTCTTTTTATTTAGAATTTCAGATTTTCATTTATCGTTTCAAGTTTCTATATTTAGCTACAATTTAATGTTTCAAATATTACATTTCATAACATTATTTCTGCAATTATCATGTTGTCTATGATAAATGCCACCTCTGTGGATCATTAAACAGTCTGTGTATATGCACTTTTTAATGGTATGGGGAATTGACATTAAATAATTTAGGAAGTTGATACCCTGAAAAAAGTTATACAGGACTATGAATAAACCTAAACACACCTACAGCCTATATAATCAACTAAAATATACTCATATAACATTGACATTAAAAATCAACAAAAAATATTTTTTTATTTAGAGAAAAGTCCATGTGTCAATGCTTCTTTGCGCCACTGCATATTCTCCCCACAGAAATTAAGCGAGAGTGCGTGAGAATTGACGTTGATAATTAATTGTGCAAAGGTTTTCTTTTTAAATAAAAAATGTGAGATGCAATTAAATGAAAAAAAAAACTCAACCAGCATTAATGAAACTTGATATCCTAATTCCAAAACACAATGGTTTGGGCCATCATACACGTTAAGGTTTTTATGGGTGGGGATTTCAAAAAGACAGACCCCGTTGTCCGTTGTCTGTGCACGCGGCTCTAGGGTGGCAAACCCTCCCGAGAGAAAAGAGGAAATGAGATACGGAGATAGAAGGCTACGGGAGGTGGTAAATTAGCTGCCTGATCCGCACTCATTGGCGCATACACTTCCCCCATTAACTCGCCCTGACTGCCTCTCTCTCTCTCTCTCTCTCACTCTCTTGCGCGCGCGCGCGCGCTGTTTCTCCACTCAGTACCCGAGGCATGGCGGCCTTGTAGATTTATCATGCGGTGAAATGAATGTATGATGATCAGTTAAATTGAAAATCAGCAGCCGGCTGTCGATGAGAAGCAACACCTTCGTAATTAGCAAGAGAAATTGGGGCTTACGGACAGATAATAGCGTAAAAACAATTTACACTCCTCCCTTCTCCGTTTATAATGAGTCTCAGGGCTCAAAGTGAAAACTTTTTACTCCCTGAATCTATAAACCGAGTTCATAACGTGTACAAGACTAGATTACAGCACTGGGGGGCTGACCAGACGCAATTCATTTAGTATAAATCAATTCATTGTTAGTCTTCATAAATTATTATGCCTAGCCTACTCGTGCTTGGAGGATCCCGAGTGCGTGGATGTGTAGGACCTTCACAATCAACTCATATAAAATATGCCACTGTATAGCCTTTCTTACACTCATTTCGTACACTCATAACTACACTAAAACATTTATGTTTCTCCTCGCTGAAGTAGCACATCCCCCCAGAGATGATCCCTTCTCTCATTATTTTTCCTATAAGCTAGGTCTCATGCAGTGCAAATAGCAGTAACCCGAAATAAGAAATTATGTAAATGTTATTAAGGCTAGAAGATGTCATTCATAGGGTAAAGCTCCAGTCCCTCCGTTTACTTTTAATTTATTTGCAAATACCGGGGCTCAGTGAAGATGACCGGAGGCTGGCAGTTTCACATTTGTATAATACTGCCCACTTGTACATAATCTAAACTGTGTGTTGAGAAAATCTTTTAAGAAATGTAATAATTAAAGGTTTACTTTAAGAATCTTTCCTTCTTGACACAGACATCCCTGATCATATTGATATAATTCACTTATACCCGCTACTATTTTTCAGTGCAGATAATGTGCCATCATGAGTTGACCCTATGTAACATTATTATAGTAAACTGGTCTGTCTCTGTGTGTGTGTGTGTGTGTGTGGCCTGGTAAGCCAATTGCCATAAAAAAATGGCAATATCTGAAATCCTTGTCCTTGTGGGGACATTTTTTGGTCCCCATGAGGAAAACAGCTTATAAATCATACTAAGTGATGTTTTTTGAAAATGTAAAAGTGCAGAAAGTTTTCTGTAATGGGTAGGTTTAGGGGTAGGGTTACAGTTAAATCAATATGTCTATGGAAAGTCCCCATAAAACATGAACGCGCGTGTGCGCGCGCGTGTGTGTGTGTGTGTGTGTGTGTGTGTGTGTGTGTGTGTGTGTGTGTGTGTGTGTGTGTGTGTGAGAGAGAGAGAGAGAGAGAGAGAGAGAGAGAGAGAGAGAGAGAGAGAGAGAGAGAGAGAGAGAGAGAAGGGGGGGGGGGGGTTCTTATAGAGCGACAAATGATCAATAGGCCGATAAGGCAGGAACATCAATGTACGCGACAGAACAATGAGGGATATCATCGAACATCTATCTTAATATTGCCGCCTACGCGTGCCCTGACAGGCCCGCGCGCCTCATGAAAATTCCACCCCGCGAATCACCCAGGCTTGCGCGCACACACACACATCCTCACACTTACGCTCGCAGCTGCCTGGGCTATTATTTCCCCATTTCAATCTGACTCGCCAGCCTTTCATGCTAATTCTATTATTGTTGGAAGTTTATGTGATTTCATATCGCTGGAATCAGTAATGTATAATAACCCTTCAGGCTAACAGAAAAAAACGTATCCTCCCAGCCGCCACCGGGAAAATAATTACTTTCATATCAAAACTCCACAGGAGCTGACCGAGTCCTACCGCCCGCGGCGTGAGACCTCATTTTAACTGGAGGTTTTGAATGAATGAATTTGTTAAAGCAATAAACACGAGTCTGCTGTACAGCAGCCTCTCAAAACGATAAACAAAACAGACAGGATAACCGTAAGCACTGAGGTGGCAATACAAGGTGTTTTCTTTGACAATATTTTATTATTATTATTATTATTATTACTTATCAAAATGTTACATATATAAATATTTTCGATACTTTATCATTTATACAACGTTTGAGGATATGTTGTTCTTGTATGCTGCTCATAAGCTAACTTGTTCCTTAAAGTTAGACGAGTCGCTGAATTGGAACAGATATTTGTCGAAACAGATAGTTCACCTGAATAAAGAATATCTGTTTCTGAACAGTATAAAAAATGAATCAAAACAGTCTTGTATAGAAAAACGTGTCGTTTCAGCTTTGGGATTGTGATAAGTCACTTGCGCCACTGCATATTTCAGTCCATGTCAACGTCCTCTCCATCTATGTTTGTGTCAGCAGAACTGCGGGTTTTCGTGTCAGAAAATTCAGACAGGTTAGGAGAGACGCTTTCTTTCTGGCTAGAGTTTGTGACAATGGACTCAGAGTCGTTTTCAAACGAATTTGATTCTGCAAAACATGTATCTGAGCTTGTGTTTGACGACTGAATGGAAGAAGAGTTCTTGCTTTCTCTTTGCAGCTCGGTGTCTTTGCACAAGTGATTGATGTTTTTCTGGTTTGAGGTTGAGATGTCTGTTGTGGAACAGTTGTGACCCGAGTGTCCTGAATCCTGACTCGGTTTCATCGCTGTCTGTGGCACAATGAAACCCAGCGGCTGGGTAATGGGATATAGAAGAAAATGGCCTTTACCAACCAGTGGTCGCTGCGGCGGTAACTGAGAAAAATCCAGGATAGTTTTTCTCCTGGGACTTGATTCGGCAAGTAAACTCTCCACACTGAATGGGTTGAGTTTCTGGAGGCTGGGGGCGCGTGTGATGCCGTTCGCGGGGTCCATGGGCTCCGCTGTCTCGTTGACTGTATTGGCTCTTTGGTGGCGTGGATGTTGGTCACAAATATGTTCTGTATGCTGTCGGTGAGTGCTAGGCTGAGGCCCTGTGTGTGGAATGGACTCACTATCGGTGCTCTGCGATACTCCACTGTCGCTGTCAGATCCAGGCGTGTGGAAGAGATCACCAGCTAACAGCTTGTTCTGGGATTTCAGCAGTTTGCGCTCCTGTTTTCGCTTCTTCTTTTCCATGCGCTCCAACTCCCGTCGCGCGATCTCCTCTGGGTCCATTGGTTCGCCACTGCAGGTGGTGGGGTGAGAGTTGTGGGCCGGTCGACCGGGCCCTTTCTTCGTGTTCTCCTTTTTGCGCCATTTAGCTCGCCGGTTTTGGAACCACACCTAGAAAGCAAAGGTTGAGATTTTTTGTTTGTTTCAAAAGCATGTACGTATAGCCTATGGCAGACTCAATTAATAAATGAACCTCGAATGGCAGAAGTATTGTCAGGCAAATTGCTTGAATAAATCTGACAAGCTCCTGAAATCTACAAATATTTCGTTTCTTTATCGCAATATTATCCAGTAATTACAAATCACAGAATTGTGTCTTTTTATTTAATTGTATTAATTTACTAAACGGCAATATTGATTTTTTTTAAGAAGCTAAAGGTTCAATAGCAGTCATTTTTAAAAAAGATGCTTGATTTCTGAAAACTCTTGTTTTTCTATTTGACATCTAAGGTTCATCAACAATATGACACGAAATGGACAGAGGAAATGTTTTAATCTACACTCTTAAAAATAAAGGATCTTCATAGAAGATGAAAAGGTTCCACAAAAGGTTATTTTAAGGCTTCTTCAGATTTTTTTTTAAGAATTATCTTCACACTATGGGGAAAAGGTTCTTTTAAAAACTGTTGACTGAAAGGTTTTTTTGGGAAACCTTTCCATGGCATTGATGCAAAATCACCCATCTTGAACCTTTATTTTTAAGAGTGTAGGCATATTTTCTAGCATAAAGCCCTTAGCCACAGATGCGCTTGTCTTAATTGTCAATTGATTTAATGTAATGGCTCACTCTCAGTCTTTCAATTAAGCCTGGTTCTTGCGTGGCTAATTTGGGCCTGTTCCCCTAAAGTTCATTTAGGCGCGTATAAGCGCTAGGACAGATTTGGCCCAGCAGAGGTAGAGAGCAGCAGGCTCGCACCTCACACCCAGACCCCTCACATGGCGACTGCCGTCTGTTCAGCGCTGATAACACCACAGTTAGCATCCACCAGTAGGCAAAGACGCATACTAACATAGAGACATCGAGGCTATACATGACAATAGCTGTGTATACACATGAAATGTTAATGTCGGTCAAATCTGTGAACACGCAAACCTAACGATAAAGAAGGCTAATCTTCCTTGAGGAATACGAATAATACAAAGCTTAGCTTTTAACTCCCCAAACAAGTCTGCTTCTCATCCAGCGTCGAATTTCGACAAAAGGGAAAATGCAGACAAAGGCTGCACGTCCAACGCTTATAGCACCACAATCCACTGGCCTATATTTAATTTAGTACAGAATTGGTAAAACTGATCATATATTAACTAAAATGTTAGTAAAGGTGTTTAATATATTAGTCAATAAAACAGGACATTTGTATAATCTTTAAATATCTACATGTCAACATTTTTATCTTAATAAAATTAACAAATTGTTTATAATAATCTGCTTTAGAATTGCATGCATTTGCAGCTAAATCTGTTATGAATAAATTGTTGTCCAAATCAGGCTAATGTTATAAGCTCTTTCATGTTTTGAATTTATGAAATGATGGTTGAACATTAAACATTTAAACATTGCTATCATTTTAAAATGTTTATCCATTTGGAAAAATAATTCAAACTTTTAGCATTTAAAAGTTTACATTTTTAATTAGGCTACATTTAGCATTGTAAAAAAAAAGGTCAATGGCATAGCAATATATAACACGGAGTGCATCTGCTAAAGCTAATATTGTCTGTTAATAATAAATAGGATATTGTAATAAAGATTAATGAAATATTTTGTTATGACATAAAAACAAACCAGCGTTTACCTGAACACGTGACTCAACAAGGTCTAGACGTAGAGCGAGCGCCTCGCGCATAAACACGTCGGGATAATGGCTTTCGTTGAACGCTTTCTCTAGTTCCTCCAGCTGCCAGCCCGTAAAATTTGTACGCGTTCGCCTCCTTTTACAACCAGGGCTTTCCTTGTCGGGGTCTCCGGCATCTAGGACCACAGAGTATGTGAGAACGCGCATGCAAACATGAACAGTAGGCTACACACTATTCTACTTAGAATCTACAAAGGCTAACATTTTGGTAACATAAATGATTTAAAACACTACAATTTTATAAAAATCCAGTTGTTGTCAAATAAAATACTACAATACATTATTTCACATGAGTCCAGTGCCCGATGTATTGAAATTAAACTAATTAACCATCGAAGTATGCTACTTTAAAAAAAAAAAATACCTGTGGTTGCCATGCATGATTTTTAAAATACAGCATAGCCTACACAAATAAAATCTGAGGCAATGTGATTAATGTTAAATGCCGTATTTTATTTCACAATAGTTTGTAACACGTTTAACCTACACAATATGCTTGTTTATTCATTTACAAAGTCTAGAATTACAAATAGACTTTGGCGAGCCTTTAAACCCACAGAAAATAATCTGTTATCACGATGAGGATAATAATACATTGAATTATTATCAGTGTATTATTAGTCCGAATAAAATCGGCATAATTTCTAGTTTAGGCTAGAAAGGGTCATGAAATTGAAACGACCCTTTCTAAAGTGTGCATTTAATGAAAATGAGAATGAAAAATGAAAAGAAAAGTAGGCTATTCCATATTCTTTCGGCGAGAGAGAGGCCTCGCGTAACTTAAACATATCCCCAAAACTGTTAATAATAATATAACTGTATAGCCTACTATATTCTACATGGAATAGAAGAAGCGGATAAGCATTCTCTTACCGCTGAGTTTATACTGACTATCCCCGTTAACGCCACATCCAGATCCGAGCAATGAGTTGGAGTTTGCAACAGACGCTGAGCATGATCCGTTAAGTAATCCGTCTATAGAAAAAGGAACAGCGGCCGCTGACTGTAGCTGGTGTCCGGTGATATCGTAAACATGGTGGTGACCGAGGTGGTAGGGAAAACCCATTCCAACCATGCCCCCCAAAGAGCCTCCGAACTGGGCATGAGGATGCTCGAGGATCCGGCTATCCATCATTGCATCTCCGGAATCAGGGAAGCGTCTGTCTGGCCAAAACAAGCTCCAACTCTTCCCTCAGTGCGCATGCAGGAGCCGTGAAAGGACGTGCGGCGTTCACATGCTTTGCGATCCCAATTAAGGAATAAGGAGACGGAGGCAGGCGTGCAGGCTTTACGCTCTTTCCTACTTTGTCAACATCAACTCTCCCCTTGTCCAAATAACTAGCTCTCGCGCTAGGGAATTCTTGACCAATAAGAAACGTTAATCGTCGGTGACGTCAGAGCCACGACACGAGCGTTTTCCATATCGATTGCTAATTATACCTGACATCCACCTCAATAAACAATACCAGCGCTGTCACAACACGACATGAGACATCACAACTAGATGGGAGGGAGGAGTAAGGGGAGGAGGCGAAACCGGCAAATTGATTGATTCCCGACTAAATTCTAAACAGCGACTACATAAACACACACTGATTATGTTCCAATAGCTTACTGTTCTGCTCTGAACGCCGCGTTCGTTCTTTGAAAACAAAATAACAAATAGGCTACTAACAACCGAAAACGTCAAGTGCCTCATACTTTTCAAGGAACGTCTTGCTCTCTCTGAATGCGTAAAATGATGTTCTCCCATTACGCAGAGGCATGGTCCCCTTAATAGAGTGATCCTATAACGGACGGAGAATCACCCACCCCGTTGCGAGCTGTCAAGATGAATTTAAAACTACAAGCACCTTAGCCTTTCTAATATCTACACGCGAGCGCGCCTCGAACTCATTTCCACTGTTCTGATTACTGTGGCCATGATTTTGGCAGGTGTTATGAAAAAAATCTGAAGGTGGAAACAAAAGTGAGTCTGACAAAATAACTGTGAGGGGGCCAAGCTATGAAAGCACAAACGTGTTTGTCTTGTAGATTATACAGAGTTAAATAACTGACATGCTTAATAGGCAAACTTCATGCAAATAATCAATTATGCTTCTGATCATTTGTGTCTACAAGAGGGGGTGTGATGTGAGAAGGTCATAATAATCCATTTTACAAATAAAATAATACATTTTAAAAGAAGGTAACAAATACATGCAATATTGACTTAATTTAAGTGTAAATTACAATTTCCTAAGAAATTATGTTAATTATGTCATAAATTAAATTTTTAAGGTGAAATCATATTGCACACATCACACGTTAGAGTGTAAATTGGGCACAGAAAAATATTAGATGATAATGAATATGACAATAATGATTCATTATTTACTGATTATGTGATGCCTGTAAACTCTTTTAGTTTTTTTTTTATTTATAATGTACTTCCTCTGCCTCTATAATTGTTTAATGTTTAATTAAACGCTGTCCAGCACATTTTCAGGTTGTGTGTGTGTGTGGGGGGGGGGGAGTGTAAGCGAGCGAGAGAAAGAGAGAGATGGTTCTGAATACAGGATGGTAATCAATCCTGTCCATGTATAAAGTAGTATACGGGTCTTTCCCTCTCCCTGCTCTCCTTCATTACCGAGAATTAATTCCACTTTATTTATCCAATTTCTCCAGCTGCCAGAACGTTAATTTGAGTTGAAATTTCTCACCACTCGCTCGCTTGCACTGACCCTCAGTATCACCCGAATGGTGTGTAGTAATAACCTAAATCTTTCAACAGAGAGGCACGATAATTGTTACCTTATTAGCATGCAAATTGTTTAATTAATATTATTAAGAAGAAGCATATAATCCGTTCGTCACTTGACCCCGCAGTCTGTTGGCTGGCCGCCTCTCTGCATTTCAATGTGTTCATTTCAAATCAGCACTTTGAAAAAAAAAAAGGCCTCTCTATAGGGCTAGTCTCTTTCAAAGCACACAGTCCCTGCGTGAGAGCGCGTTTGATGCTTCTTGGTTTGTATCTCTCTCCTCCACTCTTTATCCCAAAACATTTCATTACTTCGCATACAGGATTTATGGAAATCGTTTCATTCAGGTCCTCCCCCGACATCTAAGTTCAATAATTGGCTTCTTGTAGTTTGCTTTTTGAAAACCACTTCTTGAAACGGCACCCCTCCGGTTCTGAGCAAACGCTATCCGCTAGACGCGCGCGGCTCCTGGGTAGACAACCCTTGACACGCGGCCCCTGCGAAGCGTTGCATGGCGCCCGTTGTTTTTAATCCGGGGAAGTGACTGTCAGATGCGCGGGCTTTAATTAACTTGATAATCATAAGTACGCAAGCCATACAAGGGCCAGGGTGCAGTGCCTTTTCGCACACTTTCGCTATTGTAATATGCACTACCTCATGGCGATATTAGCCTATATAAAAACATATTAAGAATCAACACATGTCAAAATTAAACATAGCCTGCCTATATTGCCCGATCAATTTATGGAAACCCGAGACCCACCTGGATGTTTTTCTGAGTATCTGTTGACATTGGGATACAAGGTGTCTGTTGTGTAATAATGCATTTAAGTACTGTGTAATAATAATTAAAAACATGCACTTACTACAGGGTTATGGTTCACTACATTTCTGCTTAGAGTAGAATAAATATTTTTACACTTAACCCATTAATAGCGGTTAAAGAGGTCCGATATATTTATGGTCGTATTAAAATCCATACAAACTTTAGCCAGGAAGATGGAATGGACTGGGCTGTTCATAAACTCTCATCTCACTCTTAAGCTTGAAGCAACATCTTTTTAAAACGATAATCATAAATATCCATTAGGCTTGAATAAAACATTTTAATTAAAAAAATCTATATACTACTTTTGAAGGTCTTAATTACTAAATTAACTTAATGTGAGTTCATTTGAAGCTATCAAAACTGAGCTGCACATTAGTCGATGAACAGATAATTAAGTGTGAAACGTAAATTAATTGTTGAAAGTCATTTGATCCACAAACGTAACCAATTAAAGTGTAAAATGATTTTCCTTTCTGTGTTTGTGTTTCACTCAAGCACATAGTTTGGTGTTTTAGTAGGAAACTAGGCTATCCCACCAGGCAAATTCCTCTCTAATCCCGCTCAGCTAATCATGCAATTAAAACTTTCCCGCGCGCTAATTATCTGCAATTGTTAGTCTGCAGAGAAAGCAGAAAGTAAAAGCGATTGATTCCGAGTTTTAATTCACTTCATTTCAGGTTGAGAGAGAGAGAGAGAGAGAGAGAGAGAGAGAGAGAGAGAGAGAGAGAGAGAGAGAGAGAGAGAGAGAGAGAGAGAGAGAGAGAGAGAGAGAGAGAGAGAGAGAGAGAGAGAGAGAGAGAGAGAGAGAGAGAGAGAGAGAGAGAGAGAGAGGGAAAAAGAAAAAGTAATTCCCCTTCAAATTACCTTATTCAGCCTTGACAATCTACAATGCCCTTCAGGAATCTTACCCTGGTCTGCATTTATGAGGTATAGGGCAAAATGGAATCCTTTTAATAACAATAACTCAAAACTTCTATTAGACTAATAATTTTATTTCAATTAAAACTGACTTATCACCTTTTGCTAAAACGTGCTTAATATGCCAAAAATTATCAATGCTTGACGGACCCCGAGCAGAGATTGTCTAATTGTAATCAGCGAATCGAAGGTGCTTGTCGCTTCCCGTTGCCTCGCGCTGGTATGCACGGAAATAGAACTAATTTACTCGCCTCCCCGGGGAAATCCGCTGAACAGATTAACATTTTCAAAATATAGTAATAATATTATTTGAGCAATGGTGATGACGCCAATTTTTCGAAGCTTTTGTGAGAGTAATTTACATATTTTTCCAGTCCACTATTTTCTCCCGTTAATCACTCTTTGATACTGAAGGACACATGAATGTGTAGCACTTGCACGTGGGGTGGGAGCGCGCTCCTGCGTGGCTGTGTGCTTATGCGCTCGCGCTTGTGCTAACAGCATATTGATTCTATCCATCCCCATGAAAAGTGAGGAAAAGGAGCAGAAAAGACCTGTGACGCGACTTCATTAATGATCAAGCACACAGGTATCACAGCTGTCAAAAACTTTAACAGTCATGTGGAGGAGGAAGAACCCATTCTTTTATCGCCACCTAGCGTCGTGCGATTGTATGTGGCTTAACGTTGTGCCCCCCAAAAAGAGCAGATGTCTATATGGCGTCAAACCAAAAACCTTTACACCATTTATAACAAGCAAATTGATTTAATCACAATTAAAAAAAAACTTTTATTTTAACTTAATTTACCGAAAACACATTTAAATGTAAAAAGTTTTATTTTTTTTAAACAAACTATTGAAAAAGTTCTTATTGACCTGAAAAAACGTGCCTTAAAAAATAAATAAAAAAAGAAAGGGGGAAAGCAGTCATGGGGCTCTATGACAGCTATAATAGATTTTGTTTCAATTTTGGTACACGTACAGAAGTTTTTCAAAGAGGGCCCAAATAATATGCAAACTTTAAAGAATTTCGTCCTTTTAGACTTAGCATACTGTCTGGACAGTTACACCACCTAGATTTGTTTTTACTTTAAACACCTAGGATATATAAAATATTAAGAGAGAGGGAGAACTGAAAACATGTTCTTAAAGGGTGTAGCTATTTAAGTATCCTAATTTTTTTTTTTTTTTTTGATTAACTTAATAGATCCGGACAAAATGCTTGATATAGCCTACCATCTCTTCTTATGTAATCAAAAAACAACTTTAAATCGTCTACTGATCAGTGTAAATATGTTTTAGAGAGTTAAAAATGAACTCCCCTCTTATATATAGGCTATAAAAAAATCATTAATCTGTAAGTGAACGCTTATTGAGGCAAGTCAAGAAGTGGGAGACTTCCTCAGACAACTCATGATCAGCTGTCTCTCGCTCTAAGAAAATAAATATCAGACATCATTCGAATCAATCGTGTCATCCGCCGGGGTATCAATCAGGTTCTGTAGATGTACACTGACCGCGGTCGTTCGTGGGGGCCTTGAATAGTTCATATCTCTTTGTTATCCACGCTGCTCTAATCCCCTGGTGGCTCGCGGGCTCACGGTTGTTCGGGTCTGGGACAATGAAGCATGGGAGGAGGAGCGTCAACTATTATTTTCGGCCGACGCGGCCATCTGCTACACGCAGGAAACCCAACACCCCAGAGACGCCCCAGTATCCACACTGTAAACTAGCGAAGATGTTTTAATTAAGGGGAGGCAGGTTAACTCCGCTGCCTAATGAATTGCCTTCGTTGCCCTCCCGTTGTCGTCCAAAAGAGCTGCTTGTCCCGGACCCCTCTAAAGACACTAAACAAAAGTTCTAAAATCCTGGTTCAGAAGTAGGCCTATACCAACTGCACATTTGAATGCCTCTGTTATTAAACTTAGGCTATTTATTTCACCAATAGCATAAGATCATTACTTGAGGTTGCAAAACCAAAACTTGGTGTTTCCCGTAAGAGGCACACAAAATCTGTAGCCTATTCATTTTCCTACTGACTATAGCCTACCAATTCTCACTCGGCCTATAAATGTTATATGAATAAAAAAGTATATATTACTCAAGTAAAACAAGATATTTCTTATAACGTTTATAAAGTTATAAAAACATTATTCTTCAATAATTTGTTCTCCAATATATTTGCTCATTACCAAAAGATGGTTCTCATGATGTTATACCCAGTTAAGCAAAGGAGGTGTAAATTGTGCGACAGAATAATTATAATTAGAGAGCCTATCAATTAAATACATAATTGTGTTTATGGAACCCGAGTCTAATTAAATGTAGCCTACTTATTTTTTTTTTTGTTTAATTAGGCTACTCAACAGACGACTCGGATGGTAGTCACAGCGCTTTCTAGTGGTGATCCGAGTCATCGCCTCTCCCAAGAACTCCATATCTGCCTATATTACATTAAGATTAGGCCTATATAGTTTATAGTTATGATACCATGTGATTAGATAGCACACATACGTCTGCAAGATGTCTGTTAAAGAGCGCTTCATCTGGAAAGCATCTGCTGTGTCAACATCTGAGAGATGTCTTTAATATGTCGGTTTTACATTCATTCGAAATCATAAACATCTTAAAGTCTGACAGGAAACGTCCTAGAGAAGTACTATTGTAGATTAGCAATCACTCAAAAAAATTATTTAGACTCGTTAAACAAATTCTATACCGAAGTTCAAACTTGTTTTACTTTTAAGCTCAGCGTTTCTCAAATTAAACTGGTGGATGCATTTGGCCGTCGTGCTCGGATCTAACTGGTTAATTAAAAACAGCTCATGTTTGCTCAAGTTAATAAAAGGACTAAATTATTCACTTTGGGGACCTGACTCCCAGAGCGCCTTAAATCATCCCGGGACAATATTGTAACTCTCTCCCTCCGCTCTGATGAAACGCTGAGGGGTCCTGTCACTGGTCGGAACCCCCTCCTCACTTTCCATCTGTCCCTCTTTGTCCTCCATATAAAGCGTGTGTATTTTAGCTCATTGTCTTTCACACATTTATTGACACCTTTTTTAATTCGGCGCTTCTGTCGGCCTTCTCTAGCCGCGGGGCGCCAATCTCTTCCGCTCCATTAGCTCATTGAAACAGGAGTCTGGTTAAACAAAAGAGATGCAATCTGATCCTCTGTCCCATCTCTCTCTCTCTCTCCCTCTCTGAGTCCATACATGTCTCTCATGCACACCACGGGTTTTCGCGCCCTGTTTGTCAGTGAGACTGGCCTGATCGTTCGCAAGCCAGCGGGTAGGGGGATCTTATTAGCATTAAAAGCCTACACCGTGAAATTCATTTATAATTGCTAGAGAGAGAGAGAGAGAGAGAGAGAGAGAGAGAGAGAGAGAGAGAGAGAGAGAGAGAGAGAGAGAGAGAGAGAGAGATTGCGAAAGCATATGCGTCCCGAATTACGTTTGAATAAGTTTGTGATATGATAACATGGAATGGAATGCGACAGACTGCAATTATGACGCCTTTGTGACTGTCAAATTCGATTCATAAGAGGCTCGTTCCACGGTGAGCGCCCGTGGAGAAGAAAGTGAGGTGAATCTTAATGTAGCTAAAGAAAAGGCTTAGAGATTTCCGCTGGAAGAAACGAAAATCAGTCCAAACAATATAATAAAGTCGGGAAAATGGCATACATTTGTTGCCAATATTTCCTGATGCTTGTTCAATCGGAGTAAAATGGACAGAAGCTTTAAACTGATCTTGTCTATCAATCATATCAGATAAGATTACACAGGTAGGTGGTGAGCAAACCAGGTGTGCTATCTGGCAAATCCAGCACTACACTCTCTCTCCTTCTAATATCAACATTTCTCTCCACCACAAAATAGGTTTCAGATCCTAAATGTGCAGTGGACTCAATGACCAGGATTGAGAACTATTGTATTGAGATAATAACTGACTGACAGTGGTCAAGTGTAACGTGTCTTATAAGAGACTGATGAAGTGTGAATCAATGCTAATGCACCATATGTGAAGGCCACAGATGCATGAATTCCTTATTAGGATGCAGGAAGTGCCTCCTCACGTTTTTGTGATATCTTTTGCAAGGTACTACCTCAGGTTTAGGTTATCTTTATGACCCAAGAGGGGCAATCTATCTTTGTGGGGACTCTCCATAGACGTAATGGTTTTTATACTTTACAAACTGTATATTCTATCCCGGCCCTTACACTAACCCTATACCCCTAAACCAACCAACCCATCACAGAAAACGTTCTGCATTTGCACATTTTCAAAAAAAAAGCTAATTCTGTATGATTTATAAGCTTGTTTCCTCATTGGGACCTCAATTTAGGTCTCCACGGTGACACGAGTCCCCATGAGTATGTGTGCAATCAGGTTGAAGTCCCCACTGGGATAGAAAAACAAGCACACACACATCAGATAATTTAATTCTAAATCAATTAAAATCATTACATTTTTCTAGCATTTAGAGCCTTGATATAACTTCAATTTATCTTCATGGTCATTCTGCTGTTTTTGAGTAATCTTTTAAAAGGTAGTACAAAAACTGAAACCGTCTAGATATAAACTACATTTGATCAAAAAGTGACCACAGCCTAAAATATAAAAAAGTTGTCCATTAATGTGACAGCACTGACTTCATCCCTATGTATTGACACCCACACACCATATTAGTAGTTTGATTAACACTCATTAACCTTCGGTTTTAAGAAATCTGCTGCCATCTACTGGTCACCTTTACATCCAGCAGAGGCTTGAAACTGAAAGTGTTTCTTAACATAAATTTCAAATCAGTTTCTTTATATTATTTCAATCGTATTATTTGACTAGAACAGCCTTTTTTTTTTAAATATCAGGGACAGCTGCTCCTATTTGGATGAAAAGTAGCTTAGGCAGACCATAACCTCTTCAAACACAAATGAAAAAAATACAAATAGGCCTACATTATAATTGCAGCAGTGGATATCATTCATTACACTTACCGTGCATGTATTTAAAAGGCTCGTCCTTACGTATGTAGAGGTGTTTCTAATTCAATATAAACTGACAGAATTCATCCAGTACCATGGACAGCACCCTTGGGTTCATTTTGTACTAGCCTATAGTACTGTGACTTTTACAGTCAAAGCATAGAGCTACTGTTAGGTTAAAGCGATGCCTAATGCTATCGTTCTTTAACCTTACCTGATTGTATACATTAGCTGAACCACACTGGGAAACTACATTCAACTATTTGTAGCCTATTGTTAGTCAATTCCTTTATGAAAAAGTAAGTCGGGCGCAGGATGATGACGACTAAACTGACTAGCTGTGGTCCGTCCAATGACAACAGTGAACTGATTTTGGAAATAGTTGTGGGTGTCCATATTAGTGATGAAATGTGTCTCGTAAAGATGTATCGCTCGCTACCAGTATAACTGATCGTCAATATTAGATCGAACAGAAAGTTTTCTTGATCTATAAAGCAAACCATCGACCAATCCGTATTAGAGATAAAGCCTGGCGGTCTCCTGTTTGCGCTCTGCATCCGAAAACAATAATCCTCCATTGCCATGATAATTCGAGCGCATTCTGTATGGAGAGTATTCGACTGTCGGCGTGTCGACGCGCTTCACCGAGGGCCGCGGAGATAGAATGACACCCTTCAGCGTTCACGAAGAGATTGGCTGCTGGAGACGTCAGAACATGCCATAAAAAAACGCATATCAACGAATCACCATTACATGACATGGATAAACATCTGTGGTATGTTTTATTTCAAGAGGTTTCTTCAGAAATGGCAGTAGTTCCCAAACAGGTTCCTGGAGACATTTTGTAGGTCTCCCAAATCAAACACACAGAAACCCAATATCATAGATAGAACAAGGCTATGAAATGATACGCTGCAGTTGCGTAGCCTATATCGCGACTTTTTAAAAACTAACTCGGCTATTCAACCTGGAATTACATCCCAGCTTACACGTTTCCAGGACGTTCTGGGAACGTTCCCAAAACACGTATTTGCAACGTTTGTTTTTGGTTAGACACGTTTTCGTTACGGAAATAGAACTTTTTTTAGGTTGGGAGAACGTTCCCCTAACCTCATATTCCATTAATATACGATTTCGTAACTTGTAGCCTACCTAATAGATTTTACGTTATCGCCATCATAAAAATGTTTTGCCACGTAGGCTACATCTTCCAAACTAGAGTTTACCAAATAAGTAGAAGGATAGACAATGAGACGTACGGCTTGTAATTTAATAACTCTCGCGCTAGGTTTGAATTAGGATAGCCTAGGCTAAATCATCAGGCATAGGAATATTTTCAGAGCTTTATTCTTATCTATGCATGTAGTCAATATCTAAATATGAAATTACTATTTTGTACATTAATACCTCGAGAGGTAAAAAGTCTCTTCAAATTTAAACGATTTACCTAGTTACATTTTTGTCAGTTGGTAAATGTAGCATTGCAAAACTTAAAGAAAATAAACGTTCTACAAAAGTTGAAGTGTGACGTGGTTGTATTTTTCTACTTTTACTACTTTTAAAAAAAAATCATTTCAAAGACCTTAGTTTGGTCAGGTTTTGTTTTCTTAACGACGTTATAGGCTACTTTTGCGTCGCGCGTGTTAAACATTTAACTTAATATGTTAAATAAGCCTGTGTTGTCCTAATCGTTACTCCAATGACTCAAACGGTTTTGTCAGCTGAGACATTCAGATGGTGTCGTTTAGGCTTGCAGGTTGCGGAACACAGCTTACCCAGCTTCCCTTTTAAGGCAGGAAAATGACGGATTTAAATTGGCGTCACGGGTTCATAATTAATCAACCAAACGCGCACCTGTTCGGGGAGAATCGTGGAACGTTGCTATCGGTCTGAGCAATGGCTGCACCACGAAGAATTCACCCCACCGCAATCTCAAGCAATGCACACTTTCCTTCTCCCACCGTCCCCAATGCCAGTGACCAACCTGTCAAACAGGGTTTACTTGCGCCCGGATCGCCACCACTCCAGCAAGCTGCAACGAGAGTGGAACTGAAACTCTTCGAGCCGGATGATCAACGCTGCCCGGAGTTTTGCTACCCGGATTTGATCAGCACAAAGGTAAACAATCATTGACATGAATGTATTTTCTGATTATTATTGGAAACTTGTTATATTTTTGCATTTTCATTGCACTAAAATAGGCTGTTGCCTCCATAAAGGGTCAAGGATTAATCCAGATGAATTTAGGAAAGGAAACCAGACGTTGTTGTTGTTGTTGTTGTTCTCTCATTTTAAGGAAACCACTGAGAAAAAGAAACTACAAACTTTAGATAAGGTGGAGGACAGGGAGAGAGATGAAATGGAGGCACTTGCAAGAAAGTTTGAAGCGAAATATGTGAGTATGAATTCTGCCAAGATGTCATATTTCTAGCTTCATCATAAGAAGTCTGTCAACATTTAGCATATTAAAGCTGAGTTGTCAAAGTGCTGTGGAGACAAGTAAATATCAAGAGTCAAAATGCAAAACAATATCCCAGACTGCCTTAATTGACCATACTGTGGTAAATGTGGAATTAAACGGCTCAAATATATTGCACTTATTTTTGTTATGATGTGACTGTATCGCGTAACCATGTAAAATTTAGTTTTTTTTTTTTTTTTGGGGGGGGGGGGGGACTATAGAGGTGGTGTTAAGTTGTATTTCAACTACATCAATATCTGCCTTTTTTAGGGTGAAGCTTGCAAAAGAAAAAAAGACAGATTACAGGACCTGGTGGATATAGGCTTTGGTTACGATGAATCTGATTCATTCATTGATAACTCTGAGGCTGTGAGTTCAGGCCACTGTTTTTAGCCAGATGCTAAAAACCACCTTTATCAGATTATTCCCCTTATAGAACACATGCATGTTTTACTCAAGTCTTCTTTTTCTGTGCATGCCACAGTATGATGAGCTCGTCCCAGCTTGTCTCACCACCAGATATGGAGGCTTCTACATCAACTCTGGAACGCTCCAGTTCCGGCCAGCCTCTGATGAGGGAAATAACGAGAATGATTTTGAGGACAATGGTTTTAAACCCAAGGTGTGTAAACATTTGAGTACCCTTCCATCTAATTTGTATAGAAGCTTGTTTCCGCCACTGAATAAAAGTTTTAAAAAAGTGTATAAAAGAAGTTTATATCACGGAATTCTGACTTCACTCACAATTACATGTTTTAGAGTCAGAACTGTGTGAAAAAAGTTATAATTGCAAGATATAAAGTTGCATTTGCATGTTATAAAGTCTCAAGAATTGTGAGAAATAAACTCGCAATTTGGACTTTTCTCGCAACTGCGAATTTATATCATGCAATTCAGAATTGCTAGTAATTTGGACTTTATCTCGCAATTCTGACTTATTTCTTGCAATTGTTAAAAAAGTCAGAGCTGGAGATATAAACTTGCATTTGTGAGTTATAAAGTCAGAATTGTGAGATGAAAAAGTCTGAAAAATTATTTTTTGTTCTATGGTGGAAACAAGCTTCCATAGTTTTGTCCCCACTGTCTTGCAAACAAACTGGCAACAACTATCTTTTTTCTTTAGCTTTATGCAAATGATTTAAAAAATTGTTTCCATTTGTCAACATTATTTGGTCTGATTCCTCTCTCAGAAACGAAAGCTTAAGCTAGGCAAAGACAAGAGGATGGGGAAGAAAAAAAGAGAAGATGACATGCTTGCTAAGAAGGAAGAGGAGGAAGCCAGGAAGAGGTTTTTGCTGCTACAGAAATCCATTTAGATTAAGAGTACAATGTTTACTGTGAAGAAAATATACATTTTTCTCAACCTCCTTTTAAGAACAAGTTTTCCATTGAGTCTTTCTCAAATGCCCTCATTGTTTGCTTTTCCTTCTTCTGGTTTCCTACTCAGCACCCCACCAGACAAATCATCTACAAAGAAGAAGAAAAACAAGAAGCCACTAAGTATTGATAAGATGCTGAAGAAGTTCCATAAGGAAAAGCTTCAGCAGCTGCAGATGTTCAATGCTAGAGAGAGAGAATCACATGCTCTCAACGACACTGGTCCCACCGTGCAAGCTGAGGTTCAAGAACCACTCATATCATCTGACCCTCTTCTCACACTCATTGGTTCTGCCAGTGCAGACGACCTTCTTCAAGCAGTCAAAGCAGCGGAGCAAGACTTTGACTTAGACGGGCTCTTGGGGGAACCGCAGAACGTCTGTTCTCCAAGCCTGGAAGAGAACGGAGAAGCTCCGATTCCATCCGTCACAGAGAAAATCCCCACATTTCTCCCAGATGGACTGCCACCTACACTAGAGCACCACATTAAGCAACTTTCAGAGGTATTATTTGCTTTTATGGCTTTAGAGGATTAGACAAGAGTTTGGCTGGTATACATGACTTATTTTGTTCTTTAGGCTGTCAAGAAAATTGAAGGACAAAATAAGATGGAGATTTTGTCTTCAGAGCTCAACAGTGTTTTACTAGAGTAAGTTACATCACATGATTGATTATAGAACAGGTAACATCTTGATTGTATTGCATTGATTCCTTCTCTTTGTATGTTCAGCGTGGAGTTGAACTCCAAACAGCTTAGTGGGAAAGTTCGCTCCAGAATCTTCTCCTACTTGGCATCACAGCTGTCCTGCAGCAAAGGCACTCTGGTTAAAAGAGCCAAAAAATTCCACAATCTACAGCAGGTCTGCAAATGTACTTGACACCTCAGCATAGCAAACATCACCATCCCATCTTATCTGTGTCTGGTATCCTAAGTCCGATCCTTTATTTTTCGTCAGCAGGTATTTTTATCTACCGTCAGACTGAGATGTCATTGCCATAGCGCGTTGCTATATGGGTTGTGTCTTTCTTCGGACACTGAGAGCTTCATGTTTTCTAACCTTAAATCCACTTTTTTTCATGCAATAATTCTATAAAATATAAAAAAGTTGATTTTAGTGGTCCCATAGTCATTTTAGTGTTATCACAGATTCTGTTTACAATGTTTACCATAGTAACAGATGTTTACATCTACCAATGTCTTTATACAATGTATTTATATATGTATATAGGCCTATAAATAATTGCTGTATTAATTGTTTTGTTAGAATTACACTGTACTGATTTATGCCCCCCTTTTCTTTTTTTTTCTTTTTTTTACATTTGAGCCCCTGAGAAACTCTGCAATGGGCAGCAAGCCCTAGGAAAATACAAGTATCGGATCGGGAGTCCGTATCAGCAGAAACTCAATATTCAATGACTTGGATCAGATCGGAGGCACAAAAAAACTCAGGACATCCCTACTAATTAGTAAAAAAAAAAAAAAAAAAAAAAAAAAACGAATTCCTTCAAAATTTATCCTGTTTACTTTATTAATACCTTTCTTGTCCCTGGTCTTATTGTACATGATTTCCAAAATCGTTAATTATAATGAAAAATGTTTGCTTTTATAAATTTACATATACACACACGCTACTGTTCAAAAGTTTGGTGTCAGTAAGAGATTTTTTTTAAAGACATTAATACTGCGTTAAATTGATCAAAAGTAACCGTAAAAACACTTAATATACAGTACCACAAAAGATTTACCTTTCAAATAAATGGTAAATGAATTGTAGAATCCTGAAAAAAGTCAAACTTAATCACGCGTCCACAAAAACATTAAATGTTTCTTAAGCAGCAAATCAGCATGTTAGAATAATTTCTGAAGGATTATGTGACACTGAAGATTGGAGTGATGATGCTGAAAATGCAGCTTTGCATCACAGAAATAAATTACATTTTTAAAATGTATTCAAATAGAAAAGTTATTTTAAATCACAATATTACTGTTTTTACTGTAGTTTTTGATCAAATAAATGCAGCTTTGGTGAGAAATAAGAAATGGTCAAAAACATTTGAAAAGACCTTACTGGTGTGTGTGTGTGTGTATATATCCAGTTTAATATCTCTGTAAGCTTAATGTGCTGGTCATGTGTCTTATGAGGATGAACAGCTGCAGGAGCTGCTGAAGAAGCTGGAGAATGTGGTGGCCGGGTCCATGCCTGAACAGATCACCCGTTTCCAGAGTCATTGCCAAGCTCACTCTAAAGCCAGAGCTGCCAAGTAATCACTCTTATCTAATGTGCGATACCTTGATCCCTTTCACTGTATCACTATACATTCACTGATGTTTTAATATATATGCAGTTTGTTAGAATACAACCTCAGGTTTGTTTGTTTTATGTTTTTTTGTGTGCTTTAAGGCTAGAGGCTGAGAAAGAGAGGGCGATTGATGGTTCTGATGAGGAAGAGGAGGAGAGGAGTGGAAAACGAGTGTTTGGGCCTCGCAAGAGATTCAGATGGAATGAAGAGATCAGGTCTGATGCATGATTATTAAAAGTTCTAAATGCAAGGGAGGGGGGGGGGGGGGTTCAATGTACATTTAATCAAATACTCAATTAATCTAATGAATATTGACTTTTACAGGGAGTTGATCTGTAAGATTGTCAGTTTGAAAATGAGGATTTATGATTCGGAGTCTCCTGCATGCTCCGGTTTGGAGGAGTATCTGAAAGCATTCCTGGAGGCTGATGTTAAACCACTGTGGCCTAAAGGATGGATGCAATCCAGGTAATCAAATCATTAAGACTGAAGATTTGGACGTCATTGTATTGATATGAGAGAAATCTTATATTTAATGGGCAAGTTAAATTTGAGAGTGGTTAATTGGTCACAATGTCCCTTTGTTCTGTGCATGTTTATTGCTTTTAAACACTTAAACTGCTCTTAAACATTTTATTATATCCATTTAAATTAGTCTGATTGAAATAAAGTTGAATAAAGTCTGATACCACACTAAAACTTTTACTTTTATTCAGCAAGCACACAATAGAACAAAATGTGACAGTAATTTCTTTAAAAAAAAAAAACATCATGCCAAACTTTTGAACGCTTGTGTATGTGCATGCGTGTATATCTATAATAATAAATGGTGAGTTTCTGCTGAATTTCTTTCATTGTCTCAAAAGGATTCTGCTCATAGAAACGAGAAAAGCACACGGTCACATAACTGGTGTGGTGTAAGTATGATTTTACACTACTACACACTTCCCAGATATTTAGCCAATGTTTCTGAAGAAAAAAATGGTTCATGATATTCTCTAAGTAACAAAAATGAACAAAATGGAGTCTTCTTTGGTAAATATTAAACTTAACCAAAGTTTGTAAATGTTAATAAACCCTCTCTCCTTATTTTACAGGGCAAGGAAGAAACCAATAGGTACAACAAAACAAAAAAAGGTACATCTGAAAAATTAGCAAACTCCTGTCTTGAATGTTGCATTCTTTTAGACTTTTGTTTCTAAACCTTGTTTTATCCAATAAATGCACAGGTCAGCGCCGCCCCAGAGGACGGTAAGAATAACCTGGACATTCAGGGCCCACCAGCACTGAAACGCAAGCGTCTGGGTGTACCTGCAAATATGCAACTTGAAGTCGCAGCAACGTTGAGCACCACTGCCAAAACTCCATCAAACACACAAACATCCGCCACCTTCTCTACCCATCCATCTAATCAGAACCACGAGGAAGGGATTGGAAGAGATGAGAATCATCATACCAGCACTCAGAGAAGTCCGGTGACCGCAGAGGGTGCTGGATCGGTCCAGATGATGTGGACCAAGTCTGCTATGGATTCGGATTCAAAGCGACTGCAGGCTGGAGAGAAGGCGACTCCTAAACTGACGCTGGTGGCTCCCCCAGATGGAGCTCAGAGTGACTGTCCATCAGTGGTGCATGGAGTGGCCCGGCTGCTCACGACCACCTCAATGGGTGACACCAATGTTTCATTGGCAGCCGTGAGTTCTTCACAATAAAGACACATATTGGTTGCTTATTGCATGTGGATCATCATATAAGTTGTGGTGTCATACAAAATCCTTCCTAAATATTTCATATAAATAATGTCCACTGGTAGGATGTTACATTGAATTCTTTTTTTTTTTAAAAATAAATAAATTCATTTATTTTTATGATCGTGTATAATCATATGCTGATCATTTAAATTCATTATTTGAAGTGGAAAATATAAATATAATATCTTTTTTAAATTGCGACGGGTATACAGGCAAATCGGATTACATGCTATAACTGTCATCTAACTTAAAACACTAGCATAAGTGAGATAAATGTTAAATATTAGAATATAGGAATATATTTCCTATATATATATATATATATATATATATATATATATATATATATATATATATATATATATGGTGACATGTTTTTGACAGAAGTCTCTTATGCTCACCAGTAAAAACAGTAATATTGTGAAATTATTACCATTTAAAATAATTGTTCATAGCAATTTATTCCTGTAATCAAAGCTGAATTTCACATGATCCTTCAGAAATCATTCAAATATGTTGATCAAGACTTTTTTTAAATCAATTTAGAGAACAGTTGTGCTGCTTATGTATCTGTGGAAACAGTGGTAAAAAATGTTTAAACATTCTTTGATATAAAGTTTAAAAGAACAGTATTTAAAAAAATCTTTGTCACTTTTGAACAATTTAATCCATATAGCCAATTTCTTTGAAGTCAAATAGGGATTTGCCTAAAGCATTAAGGTTTTAAAGGTTTTATTAAATTTAAATAAAATTGTTTAATACTTACATTTTTCTTTGCTTGTATTTTAGGCAGCTGGTGAGATCTCCTGTGGGAACCCAGCGCTTCCTACCCCTTCTCTATCTCTCCTTCCATCCTCCTATCCCACCACAGTACAGCCGGGCGTCTTACCGAGCTTTGCCCCCCTGCATGCTCTCCCGTTCCCTGGACTGAGTCCTGGCACCAAGATCCCTGGACAGCCTCAGGCTTGTAAAGGAGCTGGTTTTCCTGGCCCAGCACCTGGAACTTTCCAGCATGGTCTCGCACACGGTGAGCAGATCTTGATCCTGAACATATGCATGGAAACTTGGTAAGAATAATCTCTGTTTATTTAAAGGTGAAGTGTGTGATTTATGCTCCAATGGCACCAAATGGAATAGATTCCAAACAGGTTTTTAAACGCTTGCGTGCTACTCTTTATATTTCTGCTTTATATGATGCACGATACATTCAACTTGATCTTCCATTTCTCAAAACCATTTTAGCATTTAAAAAAATGACACACTTCACCTTTCACAGAGGCTTGATAAATTCATGATATCTGTTACATTACACCAAAGGTTTGATACTCTTGTCTTCATGTGCATTGGATAGAATGGATGAGCTGAAGCTCAACTCTGGTGTGATGTTGTTTAAAGCACTTTGCTCCATTGCTGTAATGTTGCATTTGTCATCCTGGTGTTTTCTTCTTCTTCTTCCTCTCTCTCTCTTTCCTATTTCAGGTAACTCCATGCTGTGCTCTAGCACGCTTCATCTTCTGTCTGTCCCTGTTTCCTCTTCTGCTCCTCTTCATTCTTTTACACCATGGCTCTTTGGTTTAGGTAAATTTACACACCTTTAGAAAAGCCCATAGGGACATTTGAAACATGCCCACATTATTTATTGTTCGTCGTGATGTTTGCTTGCATTATGTATCTTTTTATCCTCCTGTTTTTCTGTAGCATACTATTATTAATAGTTTAACTTAATTTGACATTTACGCAGTAATGTTTTAGTCTGTTCTAGTTATTAACATAGTAAAAAAATTATTTAATTTTTGTTGTTGTTGTTGACTGATCAATACAAGGTACACAATCTGTTTAATAAGAAACCATCTAGTTTTTAGTTCTTTCTTTCTTTGACATCATACACTAGACTCTGTGATGTCAGTCTTATAGTTTTGTAATGTTTAAAAGTCAACATGAAACCAAAATTGACTCAATTTACTGTAATAAATGTACCTGGTCTTATTGTGCTGGATTCATTTTCAAAAACTGATAAATTCAATGAATAAAATGAAGTCCCACCATCTAAATGTTCTTTTACATGTAAATATGTGAAATTATGGAAGTAAAATGGGTCATGTGTGCCATTTCATGTTGATTGTTCAATGTAATGCTGGTTTAATTTAACCATCTCATCAGTTATATCGAGAGATTAAATAAAATTTTGTTTTTATGACAGATGGAAGCCAGATCCACACAGATGATCATAACTCTCAGAGAAAACTACATTAATGGCCATTAGAATGAGATTAAAGACTGTTGATACATAAAGCAAAATCTTCCACTTTTTGTAAGATCTAGAAGATGGAGTTAATATGACTGAACATGGATATTAATTCGAATTAAAGGAGCAGATTATGGCTTGGCAAAGAGACTTTTCATTTGTATATTTTTGAATCAAAACTTCTTCAAAGCTGTTTATTTGCAGTAAAATGCCCTTATCCAGAATGGACATATGGACAATAATGTAAGTCTTTTGTTTATCACAGTATTAAGTTTAGAATTTGAATGATATAAGCCATGTCACCTCAGTCCTATGCACTTGTAATACACTTACTTTAAAAACTTGAAGGCTGATACATACTACTTATCTATTCATAACTTTGCAACTGTCATTTCTCTCTCTCAGAGGCCATCTTATCAGTGAAGATCCACAATCCTGGCCTATTTATGAAGAGTAACTGGAACAATAGTAAATTACATGTGGTTTAGGTTACCACTACTTTTTCATTGCACAAATGTACTTGGAAAAATATAAAGGAACTCTGTTGTACCTTAATCTGTTATTAAAGGCAGAGATTGCACTTTTTCTTCTTTTTTTTTTTTGGACTGGGTAATGAATTGATGCCAGTGGAATGATATCAGGGCTGTTTAAGTTCAATAGCCAAGTTACGGAGTAATGCTGCAAAATATGTAGAGAACATGAACTTGCTTTTGTTTTTGAATATACTGAAAATGACTTTGGAAAAAGAAAATTGAAGGGATAATGTGGAAAAATAAAGTGTCCTAAAACAATCTATTGTTGACATTTTATTTGTTGGAGAAAAAAAAAAGATTTTTCAGATCCCCCCCCCCCCCCCCCCTCCCCTTTTGTCTCAAGATGCACACCATGTTCGTTCTAAGGCATGCTCATAAAAGCTACTTAAATGTCCTAATTTTACTAAGGTTTAGTAAAAGGCTTAGTCCTGGCTTAAGAAGCCCTGTCTGTGAAAACAGGCCCAGGTTTATTGAAGTTTTTAACTAAATCTTACCAATGTTAGCCTTGTTTCTCGATTTATTCTGTATTTTTTAGAATGGAGGATTTAAATTCATGAGAGAAATAAGGTCTGTGGTTAGTGGTGTTCGTAGCTGTTCACGTCCTTGCACTCGGAATTATGCATTTCTATCAATGCCTAAATTAATCTGCATCGGTCAAGTAGTACAGCAGTCACATGGTACAAGTCGGAGCTCTCAGAAAATTACGTTCTATAAGGACGTGAGTGCTTTTTACAAGTTAGAAAATTATCCCAGAGCTTCCCAGTGGTAAATACCACTTGAAGCAAAGGGGCAAAGCAGAGGCCATTACAGTTGTCGCTATTATGTAATGTACTGTATTCAATTTTGTTTACTAAAATTTAGCCCAATTCCTACCAAAATTGACTCAGGTGATCACTGGACCGAGAGCACAGAAATTACTGAATGGAATTTTGATATTCCTTTTTGTTTAAAAGTTATGATGTAAATTTGACGATGTTGACCCAAAATCAGATTAGATGCTATATCTCGGCCAAACTTTGATCTTTTAAAACAAAACTCTGTACGCTTACTCAACACCATGATCTGCGGGTAAATACGAAGTCATGAGATCCAAAAAGTTTATTTTGCTCATAACTTTCTAAATGTTTATCAGAATTATGAGCTTGGTGTTTGTGTATTCCTTAGGTCACGCCGAATCCGACAATACCAATTTTGCCATGACAGGACAAATCGCCTGTCTGCCATTTTTGAAATGTCACATAAACTGTGATTTCTTTTTTTTTCTTTTTTTTTTTTTTTTTTAAATGTTTTGGCATATCAACACAAAATTTGGTAGGGTTCATTGATAGCATGGACTAAAGGTACCTGAGAAATTTGAAAGCAGCCCCACCTAGAGTTCCATAGATATACGTTTTTTTTTTGTAAAAAAAAAAAATTGAAAACATTGTTCAATACATGTTAGACCAACATTTTCTTTACACAGGCACACTGCAGTCAAGTGTCCAGTAAGCATATAAAGTTTGTTCTACTAGACAAATTTACACACACATGCACACACTCCTCAAACAGTAAGTGGATTTTCAATAAACCTGTTTTTGAACCATATTGCATGGTGTTGCTGCTATTTTTGCTTCTTTTGTCTAATTGTTACAACTTACCCCAGCATGTGTTACAACCTACGGTTGTAATATGGTGCAATGTCCAAATGGTTACTGATATGCCAAGTACATTAAAGGGTTTACTTGGCTCAGCATTGTACAAATTTCTTAATCTTTTAGTAATCTTAAAATGGTATGATGACTTTCTAGGTTTTCAGTTCAAAAATCTGAAAATCTTAGAAGCTATAGAACATAAAGAACTATAGAACATTTCCAAAGAATCAATTATAACCAAAGTTGATACATTTCACATCTTTATTACAATGAGTCCTTAGTTTTCATACAGTAGTTTTAAGCTTTTAGGACCAAATGTCATTATCACATGCTTAGCCTTAGTATTTTATTTAAACTGCAAATTTGCCTTCAACATCTCAAGTCTCTGTGAAATTAAGCAAATCAAGGCATAAGTGGTGTGTGTGCTCAGTAAAGCAACAGGCAAGATGTTTGAAGATTAGTTGATCAAATGACAATGTGAACTTTGCAATGTTCAAAAAGTTCCTTAATAAAATCATATGTCCAAATATGCCACATATAGCCATATAAAGGGCTTGGCTTGGCCCCATAATCGCGGCTTGCTGCTATTTTACTAGAAAACTTACAGATTTGTGCACAGCCACAGATCACAAACCGCTATTGTTCTCTTCTCTCTGTCACCGTCTAAATTTTATCTATCTCTCTTCGTATTGGCTGTAAACTTTCCATTGCCAAAGTACACACTGATATCGCCATACACTCAAGATTATAAGCACACGCCTTTTAATGCAGCTCTTCACACACTCAAAGGTCGGAGGGTCCGTTTCGGCTTCTGAAGGCAGAATGAAGGTGTGCTTTACGCTGTGCCTGAGCTTGTGCGTGTATTTACGCGAAGCTCTGGGGGAAAGCGATTCCAACTCAATTCTCGAGGACAACGATGTTCTAGTGCTGACAGAAGGCAATTTCGAACGAGCTCTTAAACAACACGACCAGCTATTGGTGCACTTCTGTGAGTATACCTTTATGTGTTTTTATGGCTTTTCTGTCGTAAATCCAGCTACCTAGGTGACAAAATCAATAGACCAACGCGTAGTAAAAACATTTAAGAGTAGGCCTACCTTTTATTTTCTCCAGTTTTTTTTCCTCGTTGATACTCCTCTAGTTGTTTCCCTGAGATTTTAACAAGCTGGATCAAATACTTTTAAAATGAACCCACTCCTGATTATTAATGATGATCTGCTTGAATCTCGGGGCTGGTTATTGGAAAGTTTCTGGTTCGATCTCCACTAGAAATGAACAATGAGCTATCACCACTGCGCCTTTGAGCAAGTCACTTAACCTGTGGAGAATTATGTTGTTTTTGGATGAAAACATCTGCTGAATGACTATTTACTTACTAATGAAGACACATAAGTGTATAAAGACAGACTAGAAGCAAACTAGAAAGCAAATTAGAGTATAGAGTCATCTGGGACCACAACAAAATGCCCCCATAAAACATTCTGTGGTGAATATTTAATACAAGGAGTAAACTGTTGTAGCTTTTTCTCAAAACTGCTGTAGATGCACCTCTTTCTGCCCAGTCCCTTGGCTCTATCCTGGAGTTTAGAGAAGCAGCCATTGCGCTGAAGGAAGCAAAGTCTGATGTAAGGCTGGGAGGAGTGGATGTGAAAATAGAAAAAGGTATTTTTGCATCCCTTAACGTCACAACAGTACCATCAATACGACTGTATCTGTCTGGAGACAAGAACAACCCAGTGTACTGTCCAGGTAATGTTAAAAAAAAAAATTCTTATGTTGACAGACATGTTAGACAAAATAATAATAAAAAATCTTTTATTATTCAATCACCCTCATGTCTTTCAAAACTTGAATATGGGGATAAATCCCTTTTAGTGTCAGTGTTTGTTGTTTGACTCCACCCCCAGATCTTAAGAACTCCGCCTCCATCCTTACATGGCTTAAAAGAAGAAAGGGTCCAAGCGCTGAAATCATCAGTAATCTCACACAGCTGGAAAAGTTCATAGGTGAAGATGAGCTTGTGGTGCTTGGATTATTTAAGGTAACGTGAGAATTTATTTGAGTGAATCTGTTATTTTCCTCAGTTATTCAAAAAAAAAAAAATGCTTCACTGATTCATTTGAAGCACCTTTCAGAAGTTTTTGCAAATAGGGCATTATGTGTATGCATTTGTCATAATTATTTTTTTTTTTTACTAATTTTATCTAATTATTTTAAAGAATCAGTCCAAATGAAGGATTCATTCATGAATCAGCCATAACTAAAGATGTTTTAAAACATTAGATCATCTTTGCAAATGTTTTACGAGTTCAAATGAAGGACTAATAACTCATAACTCAAGATGTTTTATTGTATTGTTGCATTAGCCACTGTTTTTAATGTTGTTCGTCTGTGTTTATGCATTACAGGGTCTTGAAGAAGGCATAGTGAAAGTGTTTTATGAAACAGCCAATGACATCGCTGACCTGCCCTTTGGAGTAACAGGACATGATGAAATCTTCAGCAAGTATGAGATCAGCGGAGACACTGTTCTTCTCATCAGAAAGGTGAGGATCTGTCGGAGCTTGCTTGGACAGTGCAAGTTCGGATCTGACTTGTAACATTTCCCCCAAACGATTTCCTAAATGTCTAACGAATAATGTGCCTTCTTTTTTTCCACATGAATTGTCTCATCCATGCATATCATTTTCTTTAGTCTAAACCTGACAAGCAATTTGAGGTGGGAAGCAGCACAGTGAAGAAAGATCTCTTTCATTTTATCAGACTTTATGAGATGGAACTCGTGACCGAGTACAACGGCGTGGTAACTGTATATATATTTTAATAAATCGGCATTGTGACATAATAGATGTATAAAAATAAACAAACCTTTCCTTTTTTGGGTTCCTCCCAGACAGCATCTAAGATCCTAAACTCAGTGGTGCTGAACCATTTGCTTCTGTTTATTAATAAGACTGAGGATGGATTTGAAGAACTATACCATGCTTTTAAAACCACTGCGGAAAAACTCAGAGGGAAGGTCAGTTTATACCAATTGGTTTGTATTTAGACATAAACCACATATATCCAGTACTGCACAACTGCAAAATAAAACGAATAAAAATAAATCCATAGAAATACAGTAAAATACTGATTATTATTACGATTAGTCGTTCTGTTGTCTGGTTGCTTTTGTATTACAGTAACGTTGCACACTTTAAAAACTCTATCATCAGGTTATGTTTGTAATGATTGATGTGAGTGAGCCACGGAATGGCCGTATTATGGAGTATTTCCGTGTGAGGTCAGAAGAAGCGCCTCAGGTCCGCATGGTCAATTTATCAGACAACGTTCAATTCCAACTGCCATCTGATCACTTTGATGCACACACTCTTTTAGAGTTCTGTCTGAGTTACCTGGGCGGGAAAGCTAAGGTGAGTATACAGAGGTAAATGAAACTTTCAATACAGCATGGTAATTTAATTTAATTATATTATATACAAATGTACTAGTGTACAAATGTAAATGTACTAATATTGTTTATATTAAATAAATATATTTATATACTATATATATTTATTAAGTTTAATTAATACCTGCTGCATATAATAGGGCTGTTAATGGGTTAACGCATGCAATTAATTCAAAATGCTTAACGTGTTAAACAAGATATATTATGTAGACCTATGCTTAATTGCACGATAAGTATGCGAATAATCTCACAAAAGGGTGTGATTAATCGCAATGAACATTTTCCTCTATTGACAGCCCTAGTATATAATTATGATAGTGTTATTCAGTTTTTAAATAACTATAATATAAAATTTATAGAACTCAAAGCTCAAACAATCTGTCTAATTTGTGTTATAGCCTAAGCTGCAGAGTGAGCCAATTCCTGAAAACTGGGACAAACAGCCAGTGAAAGAGCTCGTTGGGATGAACTTTGAAAAAGTGGCCTTCAACCATAACAAAAACGTCATTGTCTTGTTCTGTAGGTACCTAAAATGTTAGAATTATGGACCTCTCCAACTTGATATCATAGGTCCACGCAGGGCCTAAAACTAACTTTTTGCCACAACTGCCAATGGCCGGTGACTTAAAGGGATAGTTCACCCAAAAATGAAAATTCTGTCAGTAATTACTCACCCTCATGTTGTTCCAACCCCGTAAGACTTTTGTTCATCTTCGGAACACAAATGAAGATATTTTTTGATTAAATCTGAGAGCTGGATCACTCCTCCATAGGCTTCTTAAGGGATCGAAACTGGCCGGCCCAAAAGTTATGAAAGACATCGTTAAAATAGTCCGAGTGACTACAATGGCTCAATCTTAAGTTTATCAAGCGACGAGAATACTTTTTGTGCGCAATAAACAAACAAAAATAACGACTTTATTCAACTACTCATTTCCTTCCCTGTGGGCCTCGAGTTTTCACATAGTGGAACTGCGCAAAGCTTCTGTGTTGTACGTCACACGTAGGCTCACTATTGGCTATTGGCTTGATAAACTTAGGATTGAGCCACTGTAGTCACTCGGACTATTTTAACGATGTCTTTCATAACTTTTGGGCCGGCCAGTTTCGATCCCTTAAGAAGCCTATGGAGGAGTGATCCAGCTCTCAGATTTAATCAAAAAATATCTTCATTTGTGTTCCAAAGATGAATGAAAGTCTTACGGATTGGAACAACATGAGGGTGAGTAATTACTGACAGAATTTTCATTTTTGGGTGAACTATCTCTTTAAGAAAAATTGACTGGCCATATATATTTTTTAACATCCATGATACATAGATTAATCCTTATTAAAGTTAAAAAAAAGTTATTCAGTCAAGAGCAATGAGTGATTGTTCTTTGTCTTTTGTTGTTTGATTAACATTAAAAACAGACAGCAGCAGAAATATTAGGCTTCTGTCACTTTATGAGCTAATGTACGGATCCAATATACTGTTACACATGCTTTTTATTTCTCTACTGTTTACGTTCACTTAAGACATGACTTGACTATGTTTACTAGAATAATTGCCAAGACTGGCATTTTTACAATTTTGTTTGAATATGTCTGCGGAAGTTCCCTTTTGCGTCTTCTTGAGCTTGAATATTTAAATTGGCAAGGCTTAAACTTTCGTGATGATGCAAGACTTCCCCGTCAACTGTCCCGAGCATCGTTCACGTTTGTTCACGTTCACGTTCTTACAATTTTGCATTGTTATAATTCATAAAAATGTTACCGGCCAACTGTCGATTGACACACAGTGTTAATTTTAGGCCCTGGGTCTATGCATCTTCACTTATAGCTTGCAATTGGCTGTGGTAGTTTTGTATTTTGTTAAGTTATTTGTTGTATTAACCAAATATTTGTAGATGAAATCAGAGCAGTGGATCTCAACCTTTTTGACTTCAAGGCCCCCCATTGTCCAGAAGAATATTTGAAGCCCCTCCCTCATTTTTTGTGTTTTTAGTTTATTTTAATGCTTGTTTTATTGTATTTTAAATAATTTAAGTCATCTTGAGGCCCCAGCCCCCAGGTTTAAAAGCACTGAATTAGAGAATGATTGTACATCTGTATCCTGACATTTCCAGAAACAGCATGAGTATAATCACCTTTTTTAATAGATGCACATTGGAACAGCGAAAGTCGTGCTCTGTTTCCATTTTGGGAGGAGCTTGCTGAACACTTTAGTGAACATGACGATATTGTTGTTGCCAAGATTGACGTTACTTCCAATGATGTAAACCTTCATCTAGGAGAAAAATACCCATCAATCAAATTATTTCCTGCCGTTTATGTAGAGAGGGTAAGCAGTATCTTACAATTACCTGTTCTCGCATGCTCAACATAATATTTGAAATCTCATATTCATTGTTAATTCCATATTCAGGACAGTCATGTTCTTATGTTATTCTCTGTGCTAAAGGTGTTGTGATTTTATTGTATTCTTTAGAAATACTGTCGATGATTTAGCCTATTCGTTTTTTGTAATAATCTAAAAAAATATTTGCCAGGTAGTACCATATTCTGGAAAAAGGAAGCTGAAAACTATAGTAACATTTATGGAAAAGGAGATTGAAAAAGCCAAGAAGGAGAAAGCAAAGGTAAGATATTTCCTTCTCACATTAATAGAAATGACTTGTTTATTGTGCCCACTCACCATGCTGTGCTTGTATATGCTGCAGGAGGAGGAACTGAGGAAGAAATATCTGAATGATCAGAAGGCTGCAGTGAAAGAGGAACTGTAATTGCCAGAACTGTAATCATTTGTTTGTAATTTAATTTTACATTTATTTAGTTTATGTGCTCTGCACATGGCTGATTAATCATCTTGAGTGTAACAAGTATTTTCAGTATATACAGCTACTTGCTTTCTTGAAAACAAGATGCCAAGGTTCTTCTGGTTACTCACTCACTGTTTAAAATGTATCATTAGGACAATTTACATATAACCTTCATTTCCAGTAGAGGGAGCCTGTTTCAAAGTGCTGCCTACTTACTTAACAGAGCACTGCAACCTCATACCACTATTAAAAACCACTTTCAGAAACTATATGTTGCCAAGAAAAATTCAGGTATAATGTAAGTAGATAAGGATTCCATTCGAGGATTATGAGTGGTCAATGCAGCATTCCAGGCATGCTAAAAAACAATATAGCAACAGCAAGAGACCATAAGACTGGAAATGATGAATTTGCTTAATAAAATGACATTTGAATGAAAATTGTGAGTGATGTTTAGGCACAGACTCAAGACTCACTTTCTGTAATATTTAGATTAACCATGACTGATTGAACCACAAGAACATGCACAATCTAAAACATTTCACAAGTTACTATCTTGAACTATGATGTCAAAGGGTGCAGACATGACACAATTAGCCCGTTTGACTTTTAAAAGACCTTCAAATATCTGTAACAAAATATCTATTATTTAAGCAAATGTTTGTCATTTAAAATTTGCCAGAATTCACATTAATCCATAGTCAACTATGTAGAAAGATCATTTAGCCCCTGATGCTGTAGTATAAAATACCATAGTAATTGTGACTGATATATTTTGCCGAGTTACACGCATTTATATGTCAACATATTTTGTTGGTCCTTGAACAACATTCCTGTCTGAAAATTTGATCCAAACCATATCCCTAGCACTGGTTGTAAGCCTAAACTTGACAAATTAACTTGTCGCTCAAATCTGAGTGGGTGATTGTAATGTTGATCCAGGAACATGTTGCACTTGGTAAAATCAGGTTCTGCGATATGTTACCCAAGCCGAAGAAATTGACTGCCTACAACTGACTCTCCACCCTGACAGAAATGTTGGCCTCACCTTGGGAATAAACATCTTACAGTCATACTCAGGTTGGGATGTCAGTCTTACAGCATGCAGGAGGAACCTTTACCTGGTGCCAAGAAGTAAATCGAAAGTTACAGACTATGCGTGAGATAGATGACGTGACCGCTTAAAGAGATTAGGTTCGGTAAACCCTAAGATCCTTTAATTGGGAAAATGCTTTACACGTGTGGATGAGATACACATACTAATGCTTGTTGAGCACTTGGAACTACAGTAGTATAGAGAAGTCAAGAAAGATCTGTCTTTTCAATATTAAATTACAATGTACACACAACACTAACCTTTATTACAGACATGTGTGTAAGGACTATATATTTTGATATATATTATTTACTACACATTATAACCAATGTGACCTAAGACGGTTTGGTAAAAAAGAAGCTTTGTAAATCAAACAATCTTCTCTAGCCTACTCTCATTTGGATTACTACCTTTACAATCCCACAGTTTAGCAAGAGTGCATTGAATGTTTACATCTTAATATGTTATGCAACTCTAAGCCGCATGTGTTAAGCTTACCTACGCCAACGGATGCACACATTGCCTTGGCCAAACCCCTTTCCCAACACCCTATAAATAGGCAAGCTATTCCTGCTCGCTCTTTCCGCAGTGGCTGTGTCTGAAGAAAAAAGTGGATGTTGGGGGCTCTGAAAACAACTGGTAGTCCTGATCATGCGAAATATCACATCTCATTTCTGTCGCATTACACCTCAAAGACCGAATTCTTGTCCTACGTGCTGCTCTACCTGGTTAAGATGCCTTTCCCACCTGTGACCAGACCTCGGAGTCTTCCCAGCACAGGCAAAGAAAAACTTTCAGGACCATCGCCTGTCATTCCGATCAAGACTGTGGAGGAGAAAAGTTCTGTGAAGGAGCGACTCAAGAAGTTGAGCAAGAAGGCCTCGCCACACAAAAGCAAGTTGCCCACCAGTCGAGCCACTTCTGGCTTGAAGATGGAGGGTAAAAGCACCAGGATTATGACTTCAAGACCCACTGATGCTTCAAGTTCCTCAACCCCAACTTCTTCTAAAAGTACTTCTGATATTAGTACCTCTGCAACCAATTTGGCAACAACCTCCTCTAGCAAGAAGATGTTTCCTGCCAGTGTTTCAGCAACAAGCATCCCAACAGACTTTTGTAGTCCGCAGGCCTCCTCCGGATCAAGCCAGGGACTAAATAGCAAATCTAACTTTTCTCTCAACCTGACTCCTGAGGCCACTTTGCTCCTGCAGAAACGTAGCCGTGAGAAGCTGCTCCGTGGCAGCGCTGGCACTGTACCGGCACCGCACCAGAAAGGCCGTCTGCCTACTAAGTCGGGTTCTCGATCCAACATCCCAATGGTGAAGATCTCTCTTCTGAATGACCGCCACCGTTATGATGACGTGGAATATGAGGAAGACAAAGAGCAGAGTGTGGATAAAAGCGCCCTACTGAAATGCTCTGAATGGTTGCAAGGGGTGGAGAACGCTGCCAGAGCTACAGTCCTGGGAGGAACGGACAAAATCAGCCAGAAGAGCATTTAACATATGAGATGCTACATTGCTATTGACTGTGACTTCAGAAACATTACAGTTTTGAGTTGTGGTTGACCAGTATGGATACTGATCCCAATGACTAAAGAGCTGGGTGCCTTATGGCTGGTACATGCAGAACATTTTATTGCTTTGTTTAATGGCAGACAACTAGATGTACATATAATCGGCAAATTTATTGTACACAGCATCTCTAATGTTTACATTCACATTGACGTTAAGACTTCAAACCTGACTTCTGGGAAACTAACACTTGTTAAGTGTTAATGCACACAGTAATTGGCTTATTTTGATTTATGATGATTTATGGGTTTAGCACTATTGTAGTACTGTAAGACTTTGGAGACTTTACAGTGTTTTTTTTTCTTCAGAATGCATTCATAAAAAAAACATCTATAAAGCACTGATCTGACTTAGAATAAAAGATGATCTTCATCATACCATACCTCATTGCTGTCTGTAAGAACACATCAAGCCCTAACTCGCCACTCTAAGAACACACATGACTCGCAGATATATTTGCTGTACTTTACTATAAGTAGCCAAAGCGCAAGGTTTAGACAGACTTAGCAACAAACAACATTGCACACTCGTAACTCTTCCTGATCTCATTATCAGACAGGTGCCTTCACTTTTAATAGCAAACATGGTAGAAGTAGCCAATGCTTCTGTTTCTGCTACTACATCAATCCCAAGTAGAAATGACAGGAAGTGGAGCGCTAAGAGGTACTCGAACATTCACCCTGTTGGTTGCTTTAGATAATGTTGACTAAAAGAACAGTAATATTGTGAAATATTACAATTTAAAATCTATAATTTAATATATTTTAAAATGTAATTTGTTCCTGTGATGGCAAAGCTGAATTTTCAGCATCATTCCTCTAGTCTTCAGTGTCACATTATCCTTCAGAAATCATTCTAATATGATGATTTGCAGCTCAAGAAACATTTTGTATTATCGATTTCGAAAACAGGTGTGCTGCTTTATATTTTTGTGGAAACCACTTTTTTTCAATATTCTTTGATGAACAGGAAGTTCAAAAGAACAGCATTTGATAGACTTTTTTGTAACACTGTCAATGTCTTTACTGTCAGTTTTGATCAATTTAATACATCCTTGCTGAATAAAAAAAACATTTGTTCTCACCCCAAACTTTTGAACGAGAGTGTATGCTACAATCAAGTGTCAAAAGCATGACAACTGTTGTATTTAGTGTCAAACAAGTGTGGCTTAAGTGTTACAACAATAATTAAAAGAAATCAGAATGTAATTTTTTTTTTATGATTTTGGGGAAGATTTAAATAACATTTACAGATGTAATCAATTGACTATTATATAAAAAACAAAAACAAGTAGTCTCTTGATAACATCACAACATTTATTCTAAAGTTTATTGTTCCTTGCAAAGACTAGGTAAAGCCAAAAGGGCATTGTTCAACAGTTTTGCATGCGTTTTACATGCATCCAATGAGCTAAACATCCCTCCCATTACAGCTCGCAATGTAGAGAGAATTTGAGTAACAAAGTAGTTTGAATAACCCATAACCTCAATGCCAGGTGTTTGTATAAATCTCCTGCGTGTGTACTTGGAATTTACCAAAGGGACACAATCGGACACCAAAACATTCAAACTCGATTTTCTGGAGGACTCCTGACAATCCTGTCACTCTACTTTTCAGCTACACAACTCTGAATTCATCACAGTAGGCTGAAATTATAGATTTTATATACAATTATTTTATAATGAATTACAATAATCTAGCTATTATTTACAGAATTTTTAGCTTTGAGACGTGGTACTGACGGCTGGTATTTCAGATGGATGAGCTGGATGAGGTTCAGCTGAAGAAACATGTGGACAGTCTGAAGCAGCAGCTACAGTTTAAAAGAGAGAAAACATCCGCCTCTCTTCCAGAGTGAGTATCTATCTATCTATCTATCTATCTATCTAAATGTATTAAATGTTTTACTGGCATATTTAATATTCACATATAAATGCAATTGTTTATCAATAAAAATCAGAATGTGCTAAATATTTTAAAATATTATTAAATATACTGTATATTACAGTATATATAAAAAAATTGTTTTTTGTGAAGTTCCAAGTTTAGTGCAGTAAATTAAGTAAATAACTTCCAGAAGTGGAGGAATTTATGTGAAGGGAAATGGCTGACAAAAGTGAGGAATTTAACAGCTAATAGATTTTTTTTTATTGTTGCTATTTTCCTTCTTCCTTTTATCCATTTATTTTCAGGTTAACTAAATGGATGGAGGAGAAAATTAACGAGGATCCATTTCTGAATCCAGATTTACTGAAGGAGAACCCGTGGGTGGAGATAAGCAAATGTGTTATAATATAGAGCTGTCAATCATCACTATGGCAACAGGAGTGACTCCACCCATTATCATGCGTACACTGCCTGACTTTGACTAGGATGGACAAAGATGCAAATTAATTGATTCTGAGTAAATCTGCTTTGTTGTTTGCTCTACTCAGGCCATGACATTATGAAAATAAAGAAAGAAAAAACTGTTGTTTCTTAGTGAAAACATGTATTTATAAAAGTGTAAGAATACAAGAATACAATAAAAAGAAAAAGAGGAACCAGTGATTTTTTTTTTTTTTTACATTTTAGGTGTTTTTTTTAACTATACAGTACAAGGTTCAGAACATTTTTGTTTTTTAGGTATTGATTTAAGGTGGTAAATGAACTTTAAAGTAACTCCCGAATGTAAACATTTCTGCGCACTGCATTAGACACACCTTCATTGAAACGAAACCATACATCACTGTTACCCACAGCTTTACCAATATGCACCACTTCGCCTGCTTTGCCATCTTCACCTGCAGAGAGAAGTGATATCAGCTCATATTTAACATTTAGGTTATGCAGAACACTTATATTGTACAAGTGAGGGAAAATTAAATGTGTATATATATATATATATATATATATAAAGCAAACAACACACCTGTAGTGGTGATCATAGGCTTCTCCTTGGGTGCAATGGCTCGTCCAAAGAAATCCAATTCAGGCTATAACCGTGGGAAGGATAAATAAATATTAACCCAGTTAATCTTGGGTTATTATGAAGCACAAGTCAAGCATATATAAAGAGAAACAGTATGAGGAAAATAATTTAACATGGTGGCACAGAATCACTGTTTAGTGCAAAAACCTGCATCTTATTCACATACCATCCACAGGCTAATTTAACCAGGTGCTATATGTTCTGGTTTGGCATTTTAACTTTTGTGATACTTAATAGTGCTCATTTGTAAATCACCAATTCCAGCATCAAATTTGTTATGGTAATATTCAATGGTGGACTGGACTTTAGGGAAATATAATATAAAATGGGATTTGTATGAGCGTAGGAAGGATTTCAGGTGCTGCTGTGGTAGTTCAAGGACAGCTGTAAAAGATTTAAGGTGGTTTAATATAGATGCTTTACCCTGGTTTCCACCACAGTCTGTTTAACAATGTTCTCCAGCCTCTGCTGATGGTTCCTGCTTGTCGGTTTCTTCACTTCAGTTTTCTTCTCCTCTTGATTCTTATTTACTGCCTCTGTCTAAACACACCGAACAAATAATATGCAACATGAACAATCCTGTAAATGAAATATTATTGTTTACAGCTTTGTATATCGTTTGGGGGCTGCACATCTGTCCAAGCACATAACACAATGGTTAATCAAATATTTATAGGATAAATACATGTTGCGCTTCACTTCATCACTAAAATTGCAATATCAAGGTCTGTTAATCTAACTTCGCAAAGAAAAAAAACTGGTACCGCAGCCAGACAAAACAGTGCTCATTTTCAAAATCATATTGTTGTAGTCCAACTGAAATCAATCAAAGAATTTGTAAACATATTGTCAACACTGCAAATTGGTGGTGAAAAACTAAATCAAACCCATTTTAATCAAAAAGATTTCCATATGCAAAAGGTGCAGTGTCTATAAATGGGTATTAACTATTCTGAAGGCACAATAAAAGCAAGATTAGACAAAATTCTTTGTCCCAGAATTCATTGCAATGTAATAAATATATAAAGAGAGAGAGAGAGAGAGAGAGAGAGAGAGAGAACATTATTAGAATAAATGTTGTGATGTTATCAAGAGACAACTTGTTTTTGTTTTTTATATAATAGTCAATTGATTACATCTGTAAATGTTATTTAAATCTTCCCCAAAATCATAAAAAAAAATTACATCTGATTTCTTTTAATTATTGTTGTAACACTTAAGCCACACTTGTTTGACACTAAATACAACAGTTGTCATGCTTTTGACACTTGATTGTAGCATACACTCTCGTTCAAAAGTTTGGGGTGAGAACGATTTTTTTTTATTATTCAGCAAGGATGTATTAAATTGATCAAAAGTGACAGTAAAGACTTTGACAGTGTTACAAATCTATACAAATCAAAAAATCTATAAAATAAATGCTGTTCTTTTGAACTTTCTGCTCATCAAAGAATATTGAAAAAAAGTATCATGGTTTCCACAAAAATATAGTTTCCTCTTGCGTTAACAGTTTCCTCTTCCTCTTCCTGTTGGATGCGGTTCGTTGGAGACGCGCACCATCAGTTTGGCCTCTTTTGAAGTCTGATATGTCTCATATTATGTTGTGCAGATTGCAATATTTTATGTACAGGGGTGTTAAAGCTCTGCTAATTCAACCTTCACACTCTGCTCTTACTGATGGAATATAAAAATCAGTGACGATTGGCCATCAGGCCACACATATATAGCCGTGAAACCTCCAAAACTATATTGGCCAGTGTTTCAGTTTTATTGTCCAACCCCTACCTTTTGTGGGTTTCGTTTCTGCTGGGCCCTCTCCACCCTCCTCATTCGCTCTAATTCTGTCTCCCTGGCGATCAGCTGCTTCACCTGATAGGTCAGCTGTCTCCGGGGAGGCAAACCCGGAAAATGCACCACGTCTTCTACATTACTGTGGAAATACAGGTCATAAAATTACTGCTTGTACAACCAGTAAATGAAAAAGAATAACATGATATAATGGTAGCATGAACCTTTACATTACATTATAGAATCTGAACAAGGGACTCTAATGAGGAGGGATATGAAGGCAAATGAAGATAAGATGGTTTAAAGAGTGGAAAGCAGGAGAGCTAAATAATCCCTCTTACTTCGAAGGTAAAACACCGTTCCAGGAATAAAAGGAAATTAGACAATATGTGCAATACACACAAGCAGATGAAACTCCAAAAGCAGGATTAGTTGTACAGGTTATTCCTTGTCACGTACACAAAGTAATTTCTCTAGGACAGCCGGATGAATGTCGTCACCAAAAAAAACAAAAAAAAACGGAGCAGTTCAAAAGTTTGTGTGTTTGTTCCCATATATTATGTTGAGCATTCAAATTAAAAATCAAAAGGTTTTACCCTTTCTAGGGAACAGGATAGTGATGAAAGCTTGCCAGGTTATTTCCAGTGTGATATCAGGTAAAATCCAGATACTCCAATATCTCTGGGCAAAATGTGCTGCTCATGTGCCATCGCATCTCACATTAAATCGTCAAAAATACTTCAAGTATATATGAAAATGTTTGCTGTGTACTGGCATGAGTCATGACTAAACATTGCTTCATTTATAATTATTGTGATATTTTGACAGACTATCTTGCCAGAAAAATCCCACTGTGCAGAGACGTTTCTTCAATTCAGGACTCCTCTGATAAAAGTTGAATTATAATGTTCCTCATAATCAGATGATGGAATGAAAATTAAGTTAGTGATGCAAAATTTGGCTTGGGAATTGTACAATCCTCAAACCATCTTGTTATTTTCCAGGGTCATCATGGCTTCAGTGTGGTTACTCAGCGCTTGTTGGAGTAAAGCCCGATAAGAGATGGCAGGAAGATACAGGAAGGCATAAACGAGCAGAAGCAGTAACAGGGCGATCAGCAGTGGAATACCCCAGTCAGAGGTGACCAGTGTCTCCTCACAGCGGGCCTGCAGGAACGAATGCTGCATGCTTCTGCCACACCAATCACAGAGAGAACACACGCACGCAAACAAATAATGAGCTTCAGAAACATGATTATGAAAAAACATGCACAGGGATTTCCCCATCTAATCTAGCATGTAGTAGGGCTGGATGATATAATACGTATTTGGCATTAAAAATTAACTGATGATTTTAGTTTGATTCATTTATTCAAAGCATTTATTTTGAACTTTCAAAGAATCATTAAAAAAGGTTCACATTTTTCAGGCTAAAAAAAGATTACTGTTTACTGTTAGATAGATCTACTATTACATTTAGTGTATGATTATATTGTAATATTCATATAATTTAGTGAAAACATATCTCTATTTCAACAAAAAAGTTTAACTAAAACCGTAAAAAAATAATAATAAAGAAATTAATATTTTTATTCAGCAAGGAAGCTTTAAATTGCTCAAAAAAATGACAGCATATTTATAATGCTACAAAAGATCTCTATTTTTAATTAAATAACTTTCTATTATTCAAATAATAATGAGAAAAGTCATTATGTTTAAACAAAAATATTAAGCAGAATGTGTCATGTGACACTGAAAACTGGCGTAATGGCTGCTGAAAATTCAGCTTTGTCATCACAGAAATCGATTACATTTTACATTTTTAAATAGAAAACAGTGTTTTTAAATTGTAACATTTCACTAAATTACTTTTTACTTTATTTTTTAATGCAGCCTTTAAAAACACCTAACATTCATACAAAATCTTTATATAAAACATGAATAAGAAGCAAACATACAGAATGTTCAGAGATGCTCTTCTTCAGTTCCAGCTTGAGCCGACTGTCTGAAAACCGATCCAATAGCGCAGATTGTTCCCTTGTTTTCTGGTTTATCTTCTCACTCCTGGCTTTTATCCACCTTTAGCTCCATCAAGCAGACTTTCAAAGGTTCAGCGACAAGTGCTCGACTTGTGAGTGTCGAAAGTTTGTTTGTCCACATTTTCAGCACCATTTCCATCAATCAATGTGAGTGGTAGGACACAGTAAGCCACAGAGAGGATTGTAAGTCTTTTTATATGCTTGAGTGATGAACATGCGTTCATGCATGACTTTCAAAGGCAAGTAACAAAAACCTCCAAGCTCTCAAATGAGAGAATCAACAAAGTGAAACAGGGGATGAAAAATAATAATAAAAAAATAAAAGTGGAAGAGGAGGGGATGGAGAGACAGTAATCTAGAGCTGCAGCCTAATCTCTCATAAATCGTGATAAACAGGAATCAGTGTTGTGTGTGTTAGTAGATATTCTTGTGCTATATGAGTTGCATAACTAAAGTCCTGACAGACAAGCATGGCTATCTGCCCAAAAACAGAACAATGTGTTCAATGAGCCTGTAGATCAGGTTAATGTTGCTTGTGTATATGCATGTACTCACGGCTCCAGCACATAAGTGTACTGTCCCTCTGGTGTGCGGTCCTGTCTGTAGGTCAGGTTGTAGTTGATCATGGTGTCAATCAAATCATAAAGCTGCTGTTTCTCCCTGGTGCTGTAAAGCTGAGGGTTGACCTGTAAGAAACACATCAAGTCTCTTATGCTCACCAAGGCTGCATTCATATGAGCAATTCATTTACAGTAAAAACAATAATATTGTGAAATAATATTAACATTTAAAATAATTGTTTACTATTTCAATATATTTTTTAAAATGTAATTTATTCCTGTGATGGCAAAGCTGAATTTTCAGCATCATTACTCCAGTCTTCAGTGTCACATGATCCTTCAGAAAGCATTGTACGGTAATATGCTGATTTGCTGCTCAAGAAACTTTTTATTATTATTATCAATGTTGAAATCAGTTGTGCTGCTTAATATTTTTGTGGAAACTGTGATATTGTTTGCACACAGACTCACCGGCCGCAGTTTGGGGGAGATGAGCTCCAGGAGAAGGCTGAGGATGTCCATACAGAGACTGCTCATACAAACACGGCTCTGTATGGCAGGTGGGATGTCATTCAACATAGCAATGAGGGCATTCTTGGTGTGCTGAGTCTTAGTGAAAGCCTAGAAACAAATTTAAGACTTAATTTATTACCATTTTCATTTTACACTAAAATGATACACGTTGAAGTTTATTATCATTATGTAAAGGCATACTTGATATCAGCAATACCAAACACATAAAACCAATAACAGTCAGAGTGTTTCTGATTGGTTAGTTGTCTGAGTGGCAAATCTGAATTTTCAGCATCATTACTCTTCAGTCACATGATCTTTCAGAAATCCTTTTAAAATGCTGATTTGATGCTCACAAAACTTTTCATATTATTATCAATGTTGAAAACATTATTGTGCTGCTTTTTTTTGGTGGAAATAGCGATGCATTTTTTTTCCAGGATCCTTTGATGAATAGAAAGTTCAAAAGAACAGCATTTATTTGAAATACAAATCTTTTGTAACACTATAAATGTATTTACTGTCACTTTTGAACAACTGAATGCATTGTTGCTGAATAAAAGTAGTATTATCTTTCCAAAAAAAGAGAACTTTTGAATTTTCTCTATTATCAAAGACCAAAAAACATTCACAACACTTGAAAAACAGAATGGCGAAGATGGCACATCAAAATTATCAATGGCATAAATGCAGTCATAGTGAAGAGAGACACATGATTGCTGTGTTTTGAGACATTATGGTCAAGTGTGTAACTGGGACATTTTCATTTGATGAAAGGTAGAAAGGGAAAGAGGATTTTTAAAGGTCATTTTAAAGGATTTTTTGTTTTTTTAAAGGTCTGCTTGATTCTGCCTAATTCGTTACAGTATTATAGGGTGGATAGACAGCATGCGCTCTTGCTGTCTATTGTATTCGCTCACCTCGTAGTGGCTGTGTGGATAATTGATGCGTGGGACAGAGTTTGCGGCATACAGTTGGTGGAAGGCAGCGGGCAGGAACGGGAAGTAGCGCATGAGCGAGTAGTTTTGTCCATGTAGCACAAACTCATTCAGCACGTCAGAGAAACACAACCAGTCAAGACCTGTGCACACACCCAACATCCCAGGGTCCTTCAGCTTCATGCTGAGGAAGTTATCATACAAGCCCTACAGAAGAGAGAGAGTAAATCGTTTTGGCTGAAATATCACACTTTTGTAGGTGTTAAACAGATGCTGTCTAAGCCATTAATGTTAATCAAACACCCTACAGCTTTAACAAAGATTTTTCTACATTTATACAGTAAAAATTATAGTGTTATTTTACATTTAGGCCTAATTATTACATGCCTGTACCTAAATATATTACAGTTTGACATTACTTTATTTGTAACTTTGTTAAAATATATTTATCTATGCTTGTAATTTGATCTTTTTTTTTTACTGACTGTTCACTTGCCTTTAATAATGTTTGAACTTTATTAGTTAGGCTAGTAGTTTTTGCTGTGGTATGGAAGTACTAGTGTGCTTTAAATAACAAAAAGCAAAGTTACATTTGCTACAAGTAAATGTATTATGCATATATTGTGTCCAAATATTTTGGTGCCACTGTTCAAGTATGATTTTGATATTTAAATGGAGCCTAAAGAGTGTAGAATGTAAAGCTCTAGTTACCTGAGTGAGTTTCTCATGCTCTCCAGTAGATGAGACCAAATGTAAGATGTGCTGAATCCTTTGTCCACCGTCTTTAGGTCCAGCTTCATCAAATCCACCAAAAGAATCTCCACCAATCCGCTTCCTAAATCACAACACCATCATAAAATGAAGAAAGCCGGAATCAGTGGCACAGTCTGATAAAACATACAAATTAAAAAATGACAGATAAAAGTTTTTGCATTTTTTCCAATTTTATCTTTTTACTTTTAGATTGGAAAGAAAACATTTTCAGGTCACATTTTATCCCCCAAAAATGAGATGGAAAAAAAAAAAAACATACCATTTGTCTTAAAGAAAACAGAAATAAAAATGCTAAATCCAAAAAAAGAAAAAAAGTAGGATACATATACAGTTTTAGCATAAAGAATATATGTATATACATATTTGAGAATTGGGGGAAAAATATGCAACTAATTATTTTTTTAAAACACATTTAAACATTACGAATAATAAAAAAAATAATCCATTTAGTCTTTCCATGAATAAGAAGTCATAAAAATGCAATAATCATTATAAAAGAATTTAAAGATTCTGTTTAAATAGTAATACAATAGCATGCTTTTATTTCATTGCCCACACTGAAAAGCTATCAAGGGGAGGGCTGAGTGCAAAGACCGCGTGCTTGAAAATGGCATTATGTGTTTACCTTTTCAGTCGAGGAAGCTGGAAGATTTCCTGCCAAACTGAGAAGAGTCCCTTGTTTTGATCTTTCAATCCCACACACATGGAACTGACGCTGCGCTGATCCAAGTGCTTCTGTCCACGTCTGTGTAAAAACTGAACACACTTGATTAAGCAATCCCATATTTTAATTCTGAGCAGTTTTAAAAAGGCACACATCTCTCTCACCTGTAATGTGTTGATGCAAGAACGGATGTCATTGTCAGTTTTCTCACACAGGGCCATAAGAGTGCCTGTGTCTGCTTTCATACCCTGGCGCCGTGTGATCTACACAAAGAAACAAAAGCTTATATGAGTCTACATTCATGTGTTTATGAAATCATCTTGTAAACATGTGAGTGCATGTGTGCGTCACCTCTGACAGTCTTTGAGCTAAGCGGGAGGGCAGAGTTTGGGGAAAAGACAATAGGAAAGCTTGCTGTCTCAGCGGCCTTAGAGCAGGAACATAACTGACAAAATACAGGTAAATAGATTACATTTTTTGTATTGATTTTCCATTGCTAATGTATATTGCGAAGGTGATGCACAATAATGATTAAATGGGTAACACTTTACAAAAATGATTAATTTGTTAACATTAGTTAACTACATAAGTTAATGTGAACAATGAACAATACTTCTACAGCATTTATTAATCTTAGTTAATGTTAGTCTCAACATTTACTAATAAATTTTTAGGAAAAAAAGTTCCATCTGTTAACATTAGTTTATGCACTGTGTGGACTAACTTGAACATGAAAATTTTTATATACTTACAATTTACAAAGGTTAATAAATGTTGTTAGAATATATGGTAACACACTTTATTTTAAGGTGACGTAGATACACATTACTACATGTACTTACTATAGTAATAACAGTAAATTATGCATAATTACAAGTAACTAACCCAAAACTAAACCCTGAACGTAACTCTATAGTAAGTGCATTTAGTTAATTAATATGACTTATTTGAGTAAGTACAATGTAACTATGTCACCTTAAAATAAAGTGTAAACGAAAACATTGCTCATTCTTAGTTCATGTTGGTAAATGCACTAACTAATGTTAACAAATGAGACCTCATTGTAAAGTGTTGCCATTTAATGTTCTTGTTCAGAAATTGTGTTGGATATTATTTGTGTGTTTTCGGAAAGTTTAATAGTTGACAAGGAAAATATGCAAACTAAATATTCACTTATACCCCTTAAACATTAGACTTACAGGTCATTGCAGATGCAGATGATTGGTCTAAGCAGCACAGATTGCTTCTTCTTTTTCTTTTTCAAGGCATTAACACCTGACTCCTCTCCATCTCGGCTATCCTTCCGGTTCAGGGTTGCCAATAAAATATTAATGGCAGCCTGAGCCGAAAAAAACAAAACAACAAAAAGTGCAAAACAGCATCATTTAGACAAGCCGTTGAATTAAAAGTAACCAATAAAACTGAGAGCAGATCTTACAGCAGGAGCCCCATCAATTTCATCTATTATAAGGCAGTTGGGCTTTTCATTGGCTCCCAGGACTGACTTCATCTGTGTCGCGGTATCAATGCGTTTCTGGAAGAGCTCTGCACTGCGGTCATCACTGAGAAGAGATCAGCGCTGTTAGATTGTGAGTGTTGACATTTATATGTGCATACTTCTATTTTAAGATTGGTTAGCACCAGGGCTTGCATGCTCTTACCTAGCGTTGATTTCTACTACATTGTAACCAGCATGCTTTGCGATAATGTGTGCTAGCGTGGTTTTCCCCAGTCCAGGAGGACCTGATAATAGTGCCACCTGTGTAGTGTGATACACACAGTTAAACACTGAACATGTTACAAAATAGGAAATGCACACATTGTAGCATTACATTCACTACTTCTCTGTTGGTCCGACCCAGTATCATTTAGCTTGTTAATATTTTACAATAAAAAATATCTGGTCGCTGTCATGCCAACATGGTTCATTTGGCAAATTTAGCAACCTAAATTCCAATTTTACAATATTTTTTTTTCATTTGTAAATAAGCATTTTTTTGTAAGTCAAATTTTTTTTTTCATATTAATGGCCTAATAAATATATTATAATAAATATTAAATGTAAAAATATATAAAACAAATATAATATATATATTTTTAAACATAATTAAAAATCTAAATGTTATAAATAAATCTAAACCAACATAAATAATTAAATCTAAACACTTAAAAATCTTACATTTAAAAATAAATATAAATGTTAATCTCAAGTACAAATATAAAAAGGTTCATTTAAATCATTCTAAATCTAATATATATATATATATTAAAAAAAAACTGTTGTGGTTGCTCAGTTTTACTCACCTTAAATTTAGGTCTTTTGTACTGATCCAGCTCAGCCTCTAGTATCTCTTCTGTGATTTGGGACTTGGTTTTAAAACGCTGGGACTGGTTTTGGTTTTGGTTTTGAGCATTTGTAAAATTCGATCTGATGTCTGCAGGAGCCGGACGGGGTTTCCTCTCTCGCCCAAAGACCACAGTGTCCCAGAGCTTCAGCCACTTCAGCAGACAGCGGTTGGTGAACTGTAGAGATAGACAGACCATGTAAATAATTACAAATGCCTGCCAATAATTCGTTTTCAAGTGAGCCTATCTATGACTCACATCATCACTCAGCAGATCAGTGTAGTGCTGTGGCGAGAACTGATCCACCCACAGCCGCGAGGATGAGCCTTCATCTTCCCCACTACCACCATCCACACCAGAGTCTGTCTGCTCTTCTGCAATAAGCTCTGGATCGATCCCACTAAAAAGTCATTTCAGAGTTAACATGCGTAGAGATGTACAACAGTTTAGAGTAAAGAATAGACGGGTATGATCCACATGGAAATGTGTACACACACACCTATTCATAAGTTCTGTCAATCTTTGGGATTCCTCCACCACTTGTCGATGGCGCTGAAAAAACAAAATAATTTCAGAGACATTTCCCCCAAATCATTCATTTAGGTTTGTCTGCATGTTCACACATTAGGGCTGTAAAATCGATTAACCGCATCTAATATAAAAGTCTGTGTTTACATAATATATGTGTATATTATTATATTTATATATTATACATGTTTCTGTGTTTGTGTGTACACTGTATATACACACACACATATATTTATACATATATATTACATATATATATATATATATATATATATGTACATATGCACACACACACACACACAGAAATATATATAATACATAAATATAATATATATATATACACACACACACATATATTATGTAAACAAAGACTTATGTTAGATGCAATTAATCGCGCTTAATCTATTGTACAGCGCTATCACACATATTCTTACTCTCTCTGCTATTTGTTCTTTCAGCACTTCTATTGGAACCGCTAGCAGCCCTAGTCCATTCAGTGAGTTACGGAAGGCTCTTCGGTCTGGTGCCTGAGAAAAAGGATAAGAAAAATCAATAAACTTCACACATTGTACTCCTGCAAGCAGTCGTGTAAAATATTTGGTGGGGTCCGAAACCTTCTCCTCATCCTCTTTCTTGTTAAGGTAGACTCTGTTTCCCATGGAGTCTGTGACTGTGATAAAATCTCCAATTGCAGGGGGCCGTTTCTGGGCATGACGTCTAGCTGCGGTAACCCGCCTTGGTGACTCCTGTAATGCTGTCAGTCCACTAATATCTAACACGTTGGTTGTTATTTTTGTGGTTGCTGGTCTATCTGGACTAAGGGACAGGAAAACTGCAGGTCTGTAAAAAGATTTAAAAAAATCAACCAATGGTTGTAATGTTATGAATGCAAATGTCTTCCATACAGCAGCACAGATTAACTGTGATGTGCATAAACTTTTACCCATCTCTCACTCGTCTGTTGTAAACCTCTGGGGATGACGAAGGGGTGATGTCATCAGTGTGTTCAACACCAAACTGGAGCTTTTTTGCAACATCTTGTCTTCTTTTCTTGGGTTTAGGAGCTGTGAGAAACCACTAACACCATTAGACACACTGCATTAGTTTTATACAGTCTCACAAAGTTTGCAATTCCGCCTAGAGCTGCACAATTAATCGTTAAAAGATCACAATCTCGATTCAAACACACACGCGATCTCATTTCTATATGACAACGATTCTCCTGTCTATTAAACCTTTGACAAAATCACACCTGAACATTCAGATCAGTTGTCATGTACAGTGTTATAGGTATGTGAAACAGCTTCACAGTCTGTTCTGGTTACAAATATTCATATTATCACAGAAGTACTGGGATAAAAGTTTATAGTTCGGATATAATCATTGTCTACGGTAGCGATCAAAACAGAGCAAATCACCTTTTGAAAGGAACTAGGCGATTCAAATAACGATTGTATCGATTACATTGTTACACCACCAGGTGGCGAGAAGTGACTTAAAAATGTATGGCTGCATCTGAAGTTGCATACTTTCCTATTATATAGTAGGCGAAAAACAGTATGTGACAAAATAAGTATGTCCGAATTCACAGTATTCATAAAAGAGTAGGCAAAAAAAGTACCCGGACGACCTACTACTTCAGGCAAGATTCTGAAGCGTGCGTACAATGGACACTTTACTATCTCATGAGGCCACAGGAGAGGATTTATGACATAACTGATGCTGGAAGGTCACATGATAATGACAACGTGATGAATGTAGTACGTCCGGATTAAATTCATACTATATAGAACGTATTTTTTTTAGCGGTTGTGAAGTAAATTTATTCAAAATAAGTACCTGTTCAAGAGAGTATGCGATTACAGATTCGTTCAAAAATGCTGATTCATCCAGTCATTGAATCATTCATTCAACCCATTTTTTTTAAATAATTCATTCAGATTAATTAAACATTGTAAATAGACTGCACTGCAGCAATTAACATTTTCTCAGAACCTCTAGTAAGTTACATGTTATTTTGTTTAGTTGTTTATTCAGAATCCTGGGAGAATTGTGATCTCTATTTGAAGCAAAAAAAAATAATGATTCTCAATTTAACCTGAATTGCGCAGCTCTACTAGCGCTGCACAAAAGTTTAGGGTCAGTAAAGTTTTTATAAAGTAATTACTTTTATTCAGCAAGGATGCATTATATTGATCAAATGTGACAGAGAATATATGTATAATGTTACAAAGATTCCTATTTTAAATAAACACTGTTATTTTAATATTCTATTCACCAAAGAATGTATCACAGTTTCAACAAAAATATTAAGCAGCATTTTCATCATTGATAATAATTGGAAATATTTCTTGAGCAGCAAATCAGCATATTACAATGATTTCTGACACTGAAGACGGGAGTAATGATGCTGAAAACTCAGCTTTGCCATCACAGGAATAAAATACATTTAAAAATATATTAATAAATAGAATTTTATTAAACATTAAACTGTTCTTACTGTATTTTTGATCAAATAAATGCAGCCTTGGTGAGCATAAGAGACTTCTTTCAAAACTATATAAAAAATTCTTACCAACACCAAACTTTTGAACTAGTAGCTCTATAACAAAGGCATTGTGTTATTACACAAGTGAGAAAATTCAATACTGACTCAAGGATTCCTCCTCCTCCTCCTCCTCCTCCTCCTCGTCACATACTAGAAGTGAGATGCTCTCAGGATGCTCGTTATTTACTGATTTCCTCAATGGCACGTCACCGGACACAATGGCTTCCTCGAACGTCTGTGGGACCGGCTTCTTATTGCGGAACTCAGACACTTTAGCACATGATGAAAGCTCTTCTACACACACAGAAACATTCACACATTCAAAATGAACAGTTTTAGTGTGTTTTAGTTCAATTTGATATGATTATTTACAAATAAATGACACAATATAGCTTGCAATATTTCTTGTGACATATTGAGCAATGTTGTAGTCAGCTGATAAATTGATAAGTTAGTTATCAAATAGTTAGACTAGTTAGAATGGGTTGAAAACTATGAACAAGTCACTGTATGACAATGTTTTACAGCAATGTTTCCAGCACAAATGGTCAATTATATATACAACTTCGGTTTCTGTTTTTATACATAAAGGAAAAAATAAATATATTTGACATAAAATATCTATTTTTGTGGTGTGGACACACATTATTGGCAGTGCAAGTACAAATAAACTGTCATAAAACAAAACAAAAATCCTAGATTTACCAATGTTTGTCAGCGAAAACAATCAATTAATCACTTTAGGAGCTGTTACATTATTTAGGCTAAATAAAAATAGCCATTCAAATGGTGCATAATGTATGTCATGATCATGAATCATTTTCTGACAAAAACCAAGAGCAATGTTTAATTTTCATGTGGCAATACCATGGAAAAGTGCTATTTTCAGACGGAATATTTACCACATGTATCATATTGGTATTATTCAAAGAATACAGTAATATTACTGTATACTTATAGAAGTGTTTTGTTAGTGTTTTTTTTTTATTATTTAAACTAGCTTTACATACAGTCAGTCAGCTATTATGCCATTAGGGAGTAGACATGAACATATCTTTCTAACTTACTATCCATTTCAGCCATGACTTCCAATTCATCAGCAAACTGTTGTTCAAAATCATCATCAATCCCGTACATTTCGTCATATTCGTCCATGTTTGCGGTCTCTTATCTGTTTTGACAGGAAATTTACATCCAAATGTGACAAATGAATAAACAAGTGGAAGAGCGTACATAAATGGACAACAGAAATTTTCGCGCAAAATTTTTGTGTAAGAAAATGTATTTCCGGTTCCATCGTAAGGCCTACATCCACTCTATAAAAGTCCTGGACGGACAGCATTTCTATAAAGCTACTGATAAATATGATAAACCAGAAAGAATTAAATAATTTATTATTGATATGGAATAATAAAATAGCATGATTACAAAGTCTAACATCAGCCTTTGTTTGGAACTGTCATTACGAAAATGTATTATAATTATAATTTTACAATAGTTCGAATTAATATGAAATAATGGTATTTTCTAAATACTGTATGCACTAAAGACTAAACAATGATATACATACAAAAAAACTGATTTTTTTTTAATCAAGTTCCCTAACATTCGCCGCTTCTGATTTGCAGACACACTGAGGGGGCGGGGTATTATGTAAATAACGACAAACGAAAAGGCCAATCATTTCGCAAGAACGCGAGTATTTTGCATATGTCTCAGATTGCTTGTTACAACAGTAGTGAACCCTCTTAAAAATTTTACGTTTTTATTATTTTGTAATGTGCTCAAGATTGCTCAGAAACAGCTCTGTGATATAATAAACTTGTTGTATAACTTACAGCTCTTATCCTTAATTTTTCTACACTTTTTGGCTAACGTAATGCACATTGATAGCCAGTATAAGAACTATAAATATAACTGTTTCTCTTATAATAAACGTGCTGTCTCGGCAGCACATATACTAAAATTGGATCGATACAGAGAAGATTAGCATGGTCTCCTTGGGCAAAGCTGACACGCAAAATCGTGAAGCGTATCCAAATTTTTGTGTTTTCATATACTTATATTTCTAAATGTTTTCAATGATTTAAAACGTCTTCATCCAAACTGCCATAAAACGGATTTACTGCAAAAGGCATGAAATATAATCTAATTATTTGATCGTTTGATTGATAATGATTGTATAATAAATTAATATTGTACACAAATTATGAAATGAATTGTATATGTGTTTCATCAAGTTTATTCATCATCTGACAATAAATATTTTACAGACTTTTTTACGTTAGTGCAATGACAAATGAAAGCGGTTATTTTATTTTAAAAGCAAACATGTATTCGCAATATCTAGCTTTTTTACGAGTAATGGAGTTGGTGGCCATAAAAATCTTACACAAGAGGGCAGCAGAGTTCTTCGTATGCAAGGCAATTTGTCACATTTTATTAAAACACATGTAAGTGTTTTAAATGTTTTAAAAGTTTTAATTACAAGATTTGTTGGTCATAATAATGGTTTTGGTTTTTTGTTACTTTTTTACATCCTTGTTTTATTCAGTTGTTTTCAAAGTGTTCACTTAAGGCAGTGGTAGAAAAGGCCCTTTAATGGCCCGCGTCATGCAAAGGATGAGTGCACTTTTTATTTTATTTTTAGCTCAAAAGTTGTGCGAATATTAGACAGAGCAGCGACTTATATGTAGCTCATATGTTTACCGCGGAGTCGGACGCTTTGGATAATCCGTGGGTCAATTAATAAAAAATCACATTTATCATCGTCATTGTGATGTGTGTGGAATATAGTTAAATGATATCTCAGAAACGTACACTATCGTTATTTTGCTAAGCGCAACAAATAGTGTAAGCGGTGAGCTGTCAAGAAACTTTTGTGTGCGCAACGCAGAGCTTGTGCAAACAGAGCTGTGCTCTTACACTTGCGTAATTTACATATCACACTTTAATTGAGTATAGCTCGTAACTTATAAAACATAAAATAAAACAAACTTTGTAACTACATGACGAATGATACAGCGTGCGAGGACTGAATTGAGCAATCTTTCGCGTCTGAATGGACAAATACACAACATCATGTCTGAATGTCCGTTTTAGAGAGTATTAACGTAAACACATGTCTTTACCAGAACTTACAGTTGTAAGAATATCGGATGTAAATCAGTGCAATTGGATTCTGCATACTCGGTCTTAAAGTGACAGTGCGTAATAAACCTAATGCCGTCTGAGCACTAAATATAATCAAACAACAAAATAAAAAGAGAAGAGCATTCACTGCTCCTTAATGAGAAATAGCCTTTATTTGCTCAATGTTTTTCTTCATACATTTTGAGGCTTTTAATACTCTGACTGAGTAGTGACACATTTTTGTGTTAATACTTTTTTTAAAACTTCTTTTTTGTTCCAGATTCGTTTAATTTTTATTTTCATGTTCAGTATTACTTTAAATAGGAGGAGACGAGCAATACTTACCTTGCAAGCTGGGGGGGGGGGGGGGGTGGGGGGGGTTAATACTCTGTTTGGGTATTAACTCTTTTTTGTGTGCTTAATTTTAATAATTAATATTGCTAGAAAACCTTTTTGTTCCAGATTTTTTATTTTCACGTTCAGTATTAGCCTACTTTTAATAGGACAAGACTAGCAAGACTATAGCAATATAGGTAATAAACTGCATTTCTAAATAAGTAAAAACTGTAAATATTGTCATAAATAAAGTTTTACGATGCAAGTTGTAATTTGTGGCCCTTCGCATTTTATGTGGTTTATACACCTGACTTAAGGTATGTCTAAAGAATTATTATTCTTATGTTTTAAATGACTACGCTGAAAAAACGACTAAACAAAAAAAATTCCAGTATGTTATTTTTCTCAATACTACACGAGGTCATAAAACATTAAGTCCGATGGTAGCACTAAAATAGCAGAAAATAAAGCGATCAATTATTTTCTATTCGCCCACTTAATAAGCAGAGAGAATATTCTTTGTTGAACTTCGAAAGGAAAAGAAAAAATAGACAAAACAGAGGCTGTTGTCATCAATTGTCAGGGCCAAACTGTTATTGTTCCACGTGTTTTAAAATGACATCCAGGTTTCTCGAAACTCCGCCTTTCAACTCACAGCAGCGAGACGCCATTGGTCAAACGCGCTGTCAATCAAACAAACATGGCCGTGCCTTCTAGTTTTTTCTTTTTTTCTTTTTTTTTTCCCTTCTAGTTTTCTACTGTATGCTGTTTGATTTGAGTGACATCACCAGTTCCGTCCCAACGCGGAAATGTGCAATATTTGTAATTTTATTGTAGGATCGGTTGTCTGGCATGTCACAGACATATGCTTAACCGCAACAGTACAGTAAGTGATTAAGTATGTCGCTGTGAATTTTTTCCGACACTATGTGATGATGGCGTTTTGTTGGAGGAGTTTGGAGCCCGTTCGACCTTAGTGTATATTTACTGAAACACGAACCTCAAACACGCCGCAACTTTAACCAGATTCAGGGAGAGAATAATGGACTGGAGACAGAAGCTGCTGCTGCTGTTCTTGCTTAGCTTCGCAGGAATCGTGTCACAGGTAATAACGGGAAAATAAGTCTCATGTTTACCACTTTATGTTGCTGGTCACCATAGGGAATGCACGGGGACAGTGATATGTGTTGATCTATTTTTGGATACGCAGAGGCGGGGTGCTTTGGGGTTCCTGGAATGAAAATTAAAAATAATAAACAAACAAATCAGTATCAGAAAGAGCGTATAGTTATTATAATAATAACATTATTATTAGTTGTAGTATTAATAAAAATAATAATGAAATGTGTGTCAGTCAGATTAATTTGGTCGAATCGGTTCAGTCGGACGGTTCGTTTGAACGAACCTGTTCACAAACCCCATTCACTCTTTATCACTCAAAGCGTCCATGCGCTGCCTTTTAATGTTCATTGTGTAGTGATATTGTTGTTTTTCATAATTATGTTTTCGATTAGGTAACGTTACTGTAGGTTGCATCTAATACGTTTTTTGGACTATTTTTTATTAACTAATGACATTTATTAATTTTATTTCATTGAAAGTCAAATATTATCAATATTAGGCAACAATTTTTTTTTTCCTGATATTGTTAACTCCTATTATACCTACTTCACGGGTTTATTCCTGATCAGAGTCTTCCCGAACAGTCGAGTGATTTACAGACGATTTGTGAATCGTTTCGATCGGATCATTAAAAATAATAATTTCAAAAGTAGGATTCATTTCGTGAATCGAACTTTGTCGGACATCCAAGCAACAAGCTTGGCAGAAGTTGGAAACACACCATAGTAATTGATTTTTTTTTCTGTTTGTGCTCTTACAATAGTGTCACATTACTCGAACCTGAGCACGAGACCTGCGTGGGCGCGCGCTTAATTGTACTGGAGAGCTCGCGCAAGCATTGTTCACAGAGCGGGTGCACGTGTGTTATTTAGGTACTATCATGCGTGTGGGGGGAAAAAGAGTGGGAAAGAGTGCTATATGAAAATTACTTTTAATCACTTACTAGCCCATGTGTGGCCCATCATGTTTTGTAGGCTTCAGTCTTGACCTGAGTAAATATCACAGTTTCTTTGCCCTCAGGATGAATCATTCTAAATGTGAAATATTATATCTCCTCAAATACATAATGATTATATGCATTAATAAAATAACAGCTTAATAATGTCCTTATAAAAGTAAACGTTATACCTTATATTGGTGTATTTTGGAGGAGCAAGGCAGTTTTGCACTGTTTTTTCATTACAGTGTGGACCCAGCTAACAAAAATATGTAAAAAAAAAAAAAGAACTTTTCACTATCTTTCCCATTAAGTTATGAAAACATATCTGCATGTTCTCTGAATATTCAAAACACCCAGTTTTTTTAATTTTTTAAAATAGTTTTTCTTTGGTTATGCAAATCCACACAGCTGTATAATGTTGTCCAGTTTGTCCAGTTTGTGGTAAATATAGGAGTGGCGTCAAACGACTATGAAGAAGGATATCCTGGTTAATGTCTGTTAACCGTGCTCTCTTACACAAACACACACAAACCTCTGAAGCTATGAGGATACCTTATAGACACAATGGTTTTTGTACTTAAATAATATTTATTCTTACTCGAACTCTTATAGACAGATGGACATTGTTAGATTAAATGGTTTTAAAAAGTCTTCACATGTAGCCAAACCTGTACACACACACACATTATAAGTATTTTTGGCTACATATCAGGTAACATTAAGTTTTAAATAGTCTGATATCTGCAGGTGTTTTACTGGTTTCTCTTTCAGTGTGAGGGAGGAAGTTCAGTCTCACTCCCTGAGTCCCTGCTCTTTGTTTCTACACTGGATGGAAGTCTGCATGCCATCAGTAAACAGACAGGAGACATCAAATGGACACTTAAGGAAGGTGTGTGTGTGTGTGTGTGTGTGTGTGTGTGTGTGTGTGTGTGTGTGTGTGTGTGTGTGTGTGTGTGTGTGTGTGTGTGTGTGTGTGTGTGTGTGTGTGTGTGTGTGTGTGTGTGTGTGTGTGTGTGTGTGTGTGTCTTAGCATTATGACAAGTGATAACAGAAAGAATATGATCCTGCTGTTTTGTAGCATCAAGACTTGTGTTTAAAGTAAACTGCTTTTCGTTGTTACAAATATGACATATCTGACATTTTTAAAAGTTGTGTAAATGAATATCTGCCAAACAATTTCCATAATCATTTCACCTTCTCTCTCCTAGATCCCATCATACAGGTTCCTGCATATTTCCAAGAGTAAGTGTTTAACAGATTCAGAAACAAAGTTAACATACACTACCATTCAAAAGTTTGGAGTCTGTAAGTTTGTTCTTTAATATTTGAAAGAAGTTTCTTCTGCTCTCCAAGGAGGATCAAAAATACAGTAAAAACAGTAATATTGTGAGATATTATTACAAACAACTGTTTTCTATTTTGATATATTTTATGATGTAATGTATTCCTGTGATGATCAAAGCTGGCCTCATTCATCCAATCTTCAGTGTCACATGATCCTTCAGAAATGATTCTAATAGGCTGCTCAAGAAAAGTTGTGCTGCTTACTATTTTTGTTGAAGCTAATCAATCTTGTATGATTAGAAAGTTCAAAAGAACAGCATTTATTTAATATAGAAAACTTTTGTGACATTATAAATGTATTTGCTAATTTTTGATCAATTCAATGTATCCATGCAGAATCTTACTGTCCCCAAATGATTGAACGGTAATGTGTGTGCATGTGTTTGTGTGTGTTACTGACCGTGATTACTTTCTTATTTCTTGTTCCTGGTCTTGTGATTGATTCATTGATCTATGTTATTACGAATGATTTTTTGTCTTTATAGTCTTTCATCAAATTGTTATAACTTTATCTGAAACAACATTCCTTTACAATTGACATCGCTTAAGCCATGCAGGCTATTGGATAATGTTATCAATAGCCAAGTATCAATTTGTGTATTGTTTTTTTAAAAATCCTGTATTCAGATCTTACTTTTCACAATCCAATTTATATTCTATATTTTCATTTAATTTTCAACTCTTGTAGGCCAGGCTTTTTACCGGATCCCAATGATGGAAGTCTGTATGTTCTAGGAGGCAAGCGTAAAGAGGGTCTGATGGTGAGTGTCACAGACAGGGCTGTGAATGTTTGTCTGAGACAGTTACAGCTCATGTCATTTATATCAATTTTCTCTGCAGAAACTCCCGTTCACTATTCCAGAGCTGGTCCAGTCTTCTCCCTGCAGGAGCTCCGATGGAGTGCTCTACACGGGTAACGTCAAACATGTTTGTGTGTTTGCAATGTGGGTTATTGGTGGATTATTGTAATGGACTCCTCACTGGCCTTCCTAAAAAGACCATTAGACAGTTGCAGCTCATACAGAACGCTGCTGCCAGGATTCTGAGCAGAACCAGAAAATATGAACACGTCCCCAGGTCTTTACACTGGCTGCCAGTTACATATAGAATTGATTTTAAAGTATTATTACTGGTATATAAATCATTCAATGGCCTAGGACCTCAATATATTGCAGATATGCTCACTGAATATAAACCCAACAGATCACTCAGATCACTAGGATCACATCAGCTAGAAGCATGGTGAGTGTGCTTTTAGCTACTATGCCAGCCGCAGCTGGAACCAGCTTCCAGAAGAGATCAGATGTGCTCCTACAGTAGTCACTTTCAAATCCAGACTCAAAACACATCTGTTTACCTATGCATTTACTGAATGAGCACTGTGCCACTGCTCGTCCGACTGTTTGTACTGTATTTTATTTAATGTTTTAATTATTCTGATTTGATTTGTTTATTTCTGTATTTTATCTTTTATTCTAAACTGTTTTAATTTGTCTGATTTCTTTTGTTTTAATTTCTTCTATGTAAAGCACTTTGAATTACCATTGTGTATGAAATGTGCTATATAAATAAACTTGCCTTGCCTTGCTAGATTAGCTTTTTGTAAGTGTTTGTATAGACTTGATAACATTAAAGGGATAGTTCACCCAAAAATGAAAATTCTGTCATTACTCACTCTCATGTAGTTCCAAACCACTTAGACTTTCGTTCATCTTATTCACAATAAAAGCCTAAATTCAATCTGTTAATCATATAAAGCAATCAAGTCTTTTCAGAAAATTTGGAATAAACCGCTCAATTGATATGGATTAGTTTTACGATCTGAACGTTTTGAAGAGTCAAAGTGGTAGTTGCGTAGCTGTCAATGGAGGGACAGAAAGCTCTCAGATTTCATCAAAAAGATCTTCATTTGTGTTCAACAGAAGAAAGAAACTCATACAGGTTTGGAACGACATGAGGGTGAGTAATTAATGACAGAATTTTCATTTTTAGGTGAACTATCCCTTCAAGGGTTGTGGGAACCCTGATAGCATGTTCATAAAATGTGAAACCCGTGGAAAGCTGCACTCTCATTTATTGTACTGTCTACATTCCCCAGGTAAAAAAGAGGACACTTGGTTTGTGGTTGATCCTCAGACAGGTGAAAAACAGACAAGTCTGAGCACCTCCTCCTCAGACTCCATTTGCCCCTCTGCCCCTCTGCTGTACATTGGCCGCACAGGTCCGAACACACATACATGCACCTTGTCTTATAACTCAGCACACTCATGTCTGTCTATTTGTTTCCCTTTGCACATCAGATTCCTCTATATACACCCTTAGTCATTCTGACACTGCACATATATTTTTAAAGATTGATTTATTTATATCCAATATATTTGACATGTATGGTAATATTGCAACCAGAACATTTTAGTTGCAATGCATTCTAGTGGCAATGTAGCATTCGTGTTTTTGAAAGAAGTCTTTTATGCTCACCAAGGTCACATTTAAAAAAAAAAAAAAATACAGTAAAAAAAAGTAAGTTACACATTTAAAAAAAAAATTAATACTTTTATTCAGCAAGTATGCATTTAATTGATAAAAGTGATAGTGAAGGCAAATTAAGTTGTTGAGTCAAAACATTGTAAATCTTTTCTTTGTACTTTTGTCAGTTAAATAAAGGTTCAAGAGAATGAACAAATAACAGATTCTTGATTCTATAGCATTTTAAAAGATGTCCCAACTTTTCTGGAAATGGGGTTGTATATTAAAATAGAAAAGAACTATTATAAATTGTAATAATATTTCACAATATTACTGTTTTTAGAGACTTCTTTCAAAAACATAAAAATTGAACTGCTCTTAAATCATGTGATGCATGTACTCACATATGTCTCCAGAATATATGATCACTATGTATGATACGAAGACTCAGGAGCTCCGCTGGAATGCCACCTACAACGACTACTCCGCCCCTCTCTATGATGACAAAAAATATGAATACAGTAGGTTCCTAACTATCCATGCACAGATTTTACACGCCTTGCATTTGTGAATGCATATGAGTATGTTGGGGATGTTTTTGGAATTCATCGTGGTTGCGTGTGTCTGTGTATCACAGAGATGTCACACTTTGCATCCAGTGGGGACGGTCTGGTGGTTACGGTGGATCGGGACTCTGGTGATGTCTTGTGGATGCAGAAGTTTGATTCTCCAGTGGCAGGGTTCTACTTGTGGAGTCAGGACAGTCTGCGGCGAGCTCCTCACCTGACAGTGTCAACAGAAACACTGCGTTACCTGACCTTCACTGCAGAAAACACACAGTCCCAGACCATGAAGTGGGCCTACCAGTTCACAAAGGAGAACCACAGCACTAAGACTCAGCTAGTGTAAGACAATCTTACAATAGTATTTTTAAAACCCATTTATTTAAAGGGATAGGTAACTCAAAATTACACTACTGCCATAATTTACTCACCATTTCTTGCTAAACCTGTATGACTTTATTTCTTCCATGTAACTGATCAAGGCAATAGAGTGGTTCAGGAATGACGTCAGAAACCGGAAGACTAATTCTCCGCTGGTTCGTTCGAGATTTTCCTATAGAGTTTTATAATGGGGTTTTTCGATTTCAGTGTAAAATAAAGCCTGCCTTAAAATAAAGCCTGGAAAATCTCAAAAGAACCAGCGGCGAATTAGACTTCCAGGTTCTGATGTCATACCTGCACTCTCTATTAATTATAAAATCAAGTTATTACCAAGCGGCAACCTTCCGATCTCTCTCTTGAATCCGACACTAAAGTGACTTTAACTGCAATTCATCGACTGCCCAGTAGAGACAGGCTCCAAAAGAGAGTCAATCCCATATACCCCCCATGTTAATATGCCCATATTTATAATAGAAAAAATAGTCTTTTTCTAACCCTCAGTCCGCACTTTCGTGACGTAATGCCGCTTCTTTCGGGCTCTGCAAAAGTGTGCATCGATCGCGCATATTGCAGGGTTCCCGGGGGGTCTTAAAAAGCCTTAAAAGCATTGAATTTATGAATATGGAAATAATACCTTAAAAAGTCTTTAAAAGGTCTTGAATTTTGATGTCTGGGTCTTAAAAATTGTGTTGTATGTCAGTGTTCATTTCGTTGACTAAAATAATAACTTTTCTTCAACGACATTTTTCACTGACGAAAACGAGACGCTACCTAAATAAACCCTAGTTTTGAATGACAAAAACTGACGAAAATCTATTGACATTTCCGACAACGAATAAAAACTAGAAGAAAATGTTAGATAGTGTCGATCTGGGAAGCGATCCAGTCAGAACTGATGTCCTGCGTGTGTGGTAGATGCACACATTTGTACTGTAACGTGATGATCTACCGCGCGGTATCATAAAATGTTAAAAATGTAAACCAACCACGCACCAACCCGAAGCGTGGAGCCATGCACATATACACCAATACAGCGCGCGGGTGCTGCTCTGAGCTCTCTTTCGTGTCTGAATGGACAAATACACACACAACATTATGTCTAAATGTCCGATTTGGAGAGTATTTATGTAAACTATGTATCAGTGCAATCGTATCCTCATGTCATTGGACATGATCCGATGTCTTAAAGTGACAGTGGCAATAAACAAAATGCGGTCTGTCATTAATTTGATCAAGTAACAAAAGAAAAAGAGAAAAGCATTTACTGTTTGTTAATAGCTTTAATAAGGATTAATTATATTTAATTCATACAAATAATTGTCTGCTTGAAAGAATAAAGAATTATGTATGAAAGTTGTTATAAAGAATGCATATATCATTCATTGAAAAGAAGACTGTGTTTTACTTCAGGAAAAGTGGTTTTATTTTATTTTAAGATTTTTTTTTAAGTCACAGTAGTTGAATCTGTATCTGTATTGCTTGTTGAAACTTAAAAATCATTCATATTAATAGGTTAATATATGTTTTCTCCGGGAGTATATGGGTTTGGAAATTTTAGAGAAATTCTAAATTAACGCATTACAATTTACCTAAACCCATTATATTTTAGTCGACTAAATCTACTGTAGATTTAGTTTACAGTAGATTTCGAAAATTAAAAAAAACTAAAAGCTAAAATCACTAAAATCTTATTGTATTTCGTCAACTAAAACTAGACTAAAACAATTCAGATGACTAAAATATGACTAAAACTAGTTTGTCATATTTTTAGTCAAAAGACAGAAAGACTAAATCTAAATCTAAATTTGCTGTCAAAATTAACACTGCTGTATGTAACTTCTCCGTATTGTATTTTTCCTCAAAAGTTCATTTGTCAACCACGATTATTATTATTATTTCCGATGTTTATGGGGGTTTCTCAGTTCCCCATATTCCCAGCATAGAATAAGCAGCTAGCTAATGTTAAAACACAACTTAACATTGTTCGGCAAACTTTCTTGTGGCCTACTGAAATGTTTTTATTTTTCAGACCTGCTTGGCATATCATCTTTTACCCATTCCACATTTGAAAAATAAATGAACACAAGTTGAAGGATTTTGTTTTTCTTTGCTGGTAGGGACGTGAAATAGGTATTAATTTTTTATATAAATGGTCTTAAAAAGGTCTTAAAAAGACTTAAATTTAACTTGAAGAAACCTGTAGGAACCCTGTATTGGCTGCAAATGGGTGCTTACCAGCACCCTTCTGAAAACTAAAATGACAAATGGGACACTCTACAGTCTTTTGGACTTAACAGAAACACGCACACAACGGCCATTGTAAGTCCACAAGACTGCAAATGCACATAAAATGCGCCATTTGGGACAGGGCATGGCAAGAGAGGTGCTGCAACAATGTATAATGGTGAAAGATAAAGTGTTTTTGGAACATTCAAGCATGAAAACCTATTCTAGTAGACCCAAAAAACAAAATCAATACTTTGAGAAAGGGCATAATAGGTCCCCTTTAATCTAATTATGTATTTTTGTGTGCATATTTTGATAGTCCCACTCTCTATGTTGGCAAGACGGACTCTCATCTGTATGCTTCTGCCTCCCTTGTACACAAAGGTGTTGCAATAGTGGTAAGTTCAGCTATACATTTGTCGAAACCAATAGTAAATCTTCCTTCTGATTAACCTTATTCTTTTCCCATGGAAGCCAAAAGGTCTAACTCTTGCACGCATCGAGGGGCCCATCACAGCTGGCGTCACAATGGGTAAAGGGCGGCTCGAGTGTGAGATCACGCCCAGCACTGATGTGAAATATCCACCAGGAAGCAGCACCTCTCTGCAGAATCAGTGGCTGCTGATAGGTACGGCCAACCAATACATTTGAACACACAACTTATTTATCTTTATAAATGCACAGACTCTCCAAATTGCACTCTAAATTTAGCTCATTTACATACTTAAAAGCATGTACTTTAAGATACATGCATTTGCAATGCTGCAACACCCATAGGTTAAGTTCTAGTTCTGCAGTTTCAGGACTGAGGTTCATTTTCTTACCTCTGACCCTAACTAAACCAGTTTTAAAACAATTGGACTGGGCTGATTAAAATGTGAAGAGATACACAACAAAAATCAAGTAAGTTTTTTGAAAATATGAAAATGCAAACATTTTCTGTGATGGGAAGGGTTAGGGGATATAATATATAATTTGTACAGTATAAAATTCATTATGTCTATGTAATGTCCCCTTAAAACACAAAAACCCATCGTGTGTTTGTGTGTGTGTGTGTGTGTGTGTGTGTGTGTGTGTGTGTTTGTGTGTGTGTATGAGTAGGTCATCATGAAGTCCCTCCTGTGGCTCACACCACCATGTTGAGAGATTTTCCAGAAAACCTGCAGCGCTCTGGTGATGTCATCCCACCTCGAGGTTCTGGTTCTTTCCGTTCTGCCTCTCACCCAGTGAGTCCAATGCATAATTCCACACACTTAAGCAAAAAATGAAGGAACATTTATTCACCCTCATGTTGTTTGAAAAATTAACAATTAGGTTAGTATGTGTATTATTTAATTTGTGCTAAACACATACAATGATATTTTGCATAATGTTTAAAGTGCTGTTTTCCAGAAAATGTTCAAAAAGGAGAAATTACAAGTACCATAAAAGTAATCTATAAATAAAAGTACCATAAAGTAATCTATGCAACTACACTCTACACACTATGCAACAAGTCTTCTGAAGCCATATTATAGTTTTGGTCGAAAATGTATTTTTAAGGTAATATAATATTAGTTATTATTAACAGAAAATATGACATAGTTCTGATACCTTTATATTGTGATTGATTGTTTATAATGGCTTTTTCCATGAAGCAAAATATGCTGAGAATAATGCTTGATTTAGCTAAATGGGGGATTAACATGAATGTTGATTTGTGAGCTTTACATTCTTAAATGAAATTGTGAAATACATTGAGATTCAGATGACAGTGTCTAAAGCATTTTAATAAGTGGTTGTAGGCCGTTGAAAATCTCATGCATGATGAAATGGCAAGCATTTCGAACAGCTAAGCACAAACTTGTCATCTTTTGTTTACAGTTGCCACCAGTAACAAAGCACAGCTCTTCCCCCGTTTTGCCAGACTCCTTGACCTCTGACCCCATGACCGTGCTGGTGGTGACACTGCTGCTGGGAGCATGGATTGCCTTCCTGCTAACACACAATAGGGTGAGTTATAGATTTAGAGAGGGTATTTGGAATTAATTGGTATCAGTATCAGTGTTTCTTTAAAGTAAACCTCTGATGTTAATGAATATATATAATGTATTTATCATTAGTGGTGACACCACCTATACACCTACATATAACTATTTAACTAATCCATATCAATTGAGCGGTTTAGTCCAATTTTCCTTAAGAGACTCGATTGCTTTATATGATGAACAGATTGAATTTAGGCTTTTTATTCACATTTTTTTATTCACATAATACATATGTATATATTATATACATATAGACATATACATTGATAATATACATATGTTATATAAGAAATTACACTTAAAAACTTATTGTTGTTCTTTTTTCGATCAGCCTGTCAAAATATCCCTGAGGTCTGAAGAGTCAGTGGACTCCAACCCTTTGCCCGGGCTGACCAATCAGAGCGCTCCCTCAGAGTCCAACATTTCCCCCTCATCATCATCATCCTACAACAACAACAACAGCAATTCAGGGAAGACTAGCTCTGTTGCATCCAATCAAACACAGCCATTCTCAAGCAAAGACTCCGCCCCAATAACGGCAGCCGGCCAATCACAGAGTATGGGATCTATTCTACTGAGCCTCATTAATGAAACACAAAAACAAATGTTTGTGTAAACACAATTAATCCAAGCTGTATAGCTATCCTTAATTAAATGCATACTTTATATGACTAATTATAAGAATGTTTTTTAAAGGATTTTACAAATGTACAAAAATGTGTTCTGCTTGTATTTCATGAGTGAGGCCCATTGATTTTTCTATTCATCTAAATAAGCAGTTTAAGTGAATAATGTCAGATATGTTATTTCTTAGCTTTTTCCACATATCATAGCATTATTTGTGTTTATATTCTTCAGATGAACAACATGACGTTGTGGAAGTTGGTAAAATCTCTTTCAGTCCTGCTGAGGTGTTGGGCCATGGGACGGCGGGAACCTTTGTGTTCCGGTGGGTTTTCATGGATTGTGATTCTGTGTTGTGAAGTTAAAGTGTATTTTTGACAATTTTCAACCAGCTTTGTATTTTTACAATGTCGGTAGTATGTGTAAATGAACAATGTTTACTCATTTTCCGTGTTACCTGGAACGAGAAATTCATGTTTATTTGTTAGCAAAAGTCAGCCGGATGAAGAAAAATTCGTACGGACTTTGACAGCTTTTGACACCATTATATCTAAAAGTTTGTTTAGAAGTATTTCCTACTAAAACAAAGCATACAGTATTTGATAGCGTATCCATAGCAGACTGGTTTCAGACAAAATTCACCTTTCTATTGCATAGTCAGCCAAGTTTTATTGAAAGCCATTTGTGGCAGCGGTGAAATACCCATTTAAGTTTGTTAGGTTTGGTTGGTTGGTTGTTCTTTACCCTAAATTCACTGGTGTTGTGCACACAGGGGTCAGTTTGATGGTCGGCGTGTGGCGGTAAAGCGTATCCTTCCGGAGTGCGTAGAGTTTGCGGAGCGAGAGGTTCAGCTCCTCCGTGAATCAGACGAGCATCCCAACGTCATCCGTTACTTCTGCACAGAGCGGGACAGACAGTTCACTTACATCGCCATAGAGCTGTGTGCCGCCACACTCCAGCAGGTCTGTTTTAATGAGTGTTTGTGTGTGTGTGTGCATAGAATGACGGTTTTAAGGGATGCTAATGTTTTTGCCTTCTGCTTTTCACTGTTTTATCATTATCATTATCTGTCTACATGAGAATTTTACACTCTAATTTAAGTCAATTCTACACTCTAAAAAATGCTGGGTTGTTTCAACCCATGTTTGGGTCAAATATGGACAAACCCAACCGTTGGGTTTAATCATTTAATTTAAAAAAAAATTAAACTAGCGATTGGGTTGAAATGACTGCCAAGTGAAATGACTTTCCTTAAAGGGACTTGTATTCAATATATGTTATCTGACAAATATACAAAATGCTTAATTTTAAAAGATGGTTTAAGGATTTTGATATTTCTTCAAAAAAACATGAAAGAATAAGACTTTTGCAATATGCCACTACTAATACAACAATATTCTTGTACTATACTGCATTCTCTATTTTTTTAACTGTATAATCACATTTTCAGTATTCAATTTCATCTGTAATCAACTGTATAATCACAACTCATCTGATCCCATGCACTCTGATTTGGATTTTTCTGTTTTTGTATGTAGTATGTGGAGGACCCAAGCTGTCCTTACTCAGCCCTTAACCCAGTGTCTCTGCTGGACCAGACAATGTGTGGCCTCACTCACCTTCACTCCCTCAACATTGGTGAGTCACTGTTGTCATAGCAACCATTCCAATGATAACTTCCTTCCTGTAACTACATACAAATGCGTTATAGTTGCACATGCTAGTACTGCATTGCACTGATGTTTATTAAATGACTTACTGGATAGTGAGGGCAAATATGCAACCCGCTGTCATTTGTAATTACGCTCTCGTACTCAGTTCACAGGGATTTAAAGCCACGGAATATTTTGCTCTCTCTCCCGGGGGCATTGGGTCGAGTCCGGGCGGTGATATCAGATTTCGGCTTGTGTAAGAAGCTTCCAGATGGTCGCCATAGTTTCAGCCTACGCTCTGGAATACCAGGAACCGAAGGCTGGATTGCCCCTGAATTACTCATAAATGCACCAAAAGGGAACCCTGTACGACAAACACACACGTCACACATTGAATTTAAAAAAACAGATATGTGGTGTACTGAATTTTAAAATCCGCTATTTTTATCTCTTTAGACAAGTGCAGTGGACATATTTTCTGCCGGATGTGTGTTTTATTATGTGACGTCCAAAGGACAGCATCCGTTTGGTGACACTCTGCGACGTCAAGCTAATATCCTCTCTGGAGTCTATAACCTCAACCACTTTATGGAGGATATTCATGGTTTGTGTGCATGCTTGTATGTGCATGTGTACTCTCTGTTTCAGAAGTGTCCGGCTTTGTTTAGAAACTCTTATCACTGCCATAAATGTCACACAAAAATGTCCCATCAGTAGAAATTATTTGTTTGTATTGCATTGCCATCAACTAATAACTGTGTTGTTTGGCTGATTAACAAGCGTCTTTTAAAGTTGACCTATTATAAGTCTCTTAAACTTATAAAGGAAGTTGAAAATGTTAAAAAGCTTCATAGGACCCCTTCATTAAATCAATTGTAAAATCAGCCTTGTCAATGAATAACAGAAATGTTGTGTTTTAAAATATTATCGATCAATTTTAGGTATTTATTAGGTAAAATAAATGTTTAATTCATTTGTATGCATTTAAAAATTCTGTCATCATTTACTCACCCTTATGTTGTTCCAAACCTGTAACAAACTCGTACAGGTTTGGAACAACATAAGGGTGAGTAAATGATGACAGAATTTTGATTTTGGGTGAACTATCCCTTTAATGGTTTGTTATAATGGTCTGTTTTGGTGTTTGTAGAGGATGTGATTGGCAGAGATCTGATTGAGCGGATGATCAGTGCAGAACCAGAGACACGTCCTTCAGCAGCGTCCATCCTCAAACATCCCTTCTTCTGGAGTCCAGAGAAACAACTGCAGTTCTTTCAGGTGTGTGTTAAGTGAAGCATGTTGAAGGGCATAGCGAGAAAGTAAATTCATTCTTTGGCTATAGGATGTCAGTGACAGAATAGAGAAGGAGCCAGCAGACAGCCCTATAGTGGCCCGTCTGGAGAACTCTGGCAGATCTGTCGTGAGAACCAACTGGAGGATGCACATATCGGCACCGCTACAGGCTGGTAAGCACTGCTATTTACATGGTTTTTTATAGAAATATTGAATAAAATGTGGAATTTTTTGATTTATATGAAATGAACAATGTTTTATTCCATATTCATTCATATCTATAAATTTCCATGTCTAATAAAACCTTTTTCAATCTGGCAGATCTTAGAAAATTTCGTACATATAAAGGAAACTCTGTGAGAGACCTTCTTAGAGCAATGAGAAATAAAGTAAGTGTTTAGAACTTAATGTGTTTCTACTACATAGAACAGTCAGTAACCACAAAAAAACAATTCACATTGATATAATATAATATAATATATACCATTCAAAAGTAAAAAATAAAAATCTTTATGACCCCAAACATTTGAATCATATCATTTCATTTATCCTAACCTCTCTTCTAATGTTTTTCAACAGAAACATCATTATCACGAACTCCCATCAGAGGTTCAGATAGCTCTCGGTGAAGTCCCTGATGGCTTTGTGACATATTTTACCTCCCGTTTCCCCCGGTTACTGCTTCACACGCATTCAGCACTCAGCATCTCTGCCCCCGAGAGACTGTTTCACCCGTACTACCACCACTAAACATCCACAGACATACCTGTTTGTCCCTACACTGGACTGGAGAGGAAAAGTAAGGTGCTTGAGGAAATGAACACCTTGAGGACTAGACTAAAGACTATCAATCTATAATTATGGACGTCATAACTGAGCATATTTCATTGTAGGGCACTACAGACAATTTTCTCATAAACATCCCAATGGGCTTGCTGATTTTTATGCCTATGCTTTTATAGAGACAGGTTTTATAGGTCAGATAAAAAAACAAGTTAGTTACTGAGTGTGTTAATGGGCTTTTACAAAGTTGCAATTTCGCTGCTGGCTTTGCTGCTGGAACCAAGTAGTGAAGAAATAAAAAGGCCTTATTTTCTGAGTTGGCATCAGCCTATAGATTGGCATATGTTCAACCATTTTTGTTTTAGTTTAGTTCCGGCTTTTAACACACAAGATTACGGAATCTCCAGCTAACTACTTGTATTCTTAATAGGTAGAATTCTACATGGTAAAAGTATTTTTATATTAAGGACATGGTTTCTTAAAGGGATAACTCACTGCAAAATTTAAATTCTGTCATCAAATATTCACCCTCATGTCGTTTTAAAATCATAAGACTGACTTTCTTGAAACACAAAAGAAAAAAGTTTTGAAGACTGCCATTTTTCATTCAATTACAATGAATGGATGATTTCAAGTTTTATAAAGGGTGAAAAGTACTCTAAAAATATATTATATATTTATATATGTGGTCCATCTTGTGCAGTATATTCCAAGTGTTCTGAAGCCAAAACAGACAGTCATTAATAAATGAGCATAAACATTTTCATTGTTGGGTGAACTATAGCTTTAGCCAGGTTACATGCTAAAAGAATGATAACAGCCAGCACAACATCCATTGATATTTGCAGATATATGAAGATCTTTGATCATTTGTGTACTAAAAACAAGAAATATTTTTTTCTGTCATATTGTACACCAAGTGTACTGTTCATGTATTTGTGTGATTCAGATAAATTGCAACTGTTTTTTCCATTTGTGATTTTAATTGCAGCTTCATGCTACATTTACAGATTTTTTACAGTACCACACGTTGCAGTTTCATCCTCATCTCTCTGTGTTACAGCTTTGAAACACAAATATGGTGTTTCCTTAAAGAATTTTTACTGGTTGCTGTAAACTAGTTTTATACTGCTAGTTTAAAAAAAACATTTCTTTTTATAAATTAAGTGTTGAGGAAATTTGCCACTGGAACTATTCACCAAATGTGGAAATACTGGTGCCTTTGTTTTTCTACCAAATATTGAGTAAATGTATACTATGTTTTACAAAAAAAAATCTGGATTTTAATTGCACGAAATACTGATTGAATCAGGTGGTATTCACGCACTGGGATGAAGCTACTCAAAAATATAATTAAAGGTGCAGTGTGTGATTTTTAGCGATATCTAGCGGCTCGGTTGCGAGTTGCACTAATGGCTCCGTCCACTGCTCAACCTTCTTACCTTTCGAAGAAGCTACGGTGGCTAAAACGGGACAAACATATCGTCGACTGAGACAGCAGAGAATAGCCAGAGTAACCCGAGAGTGTGTAACATTGTCACTGTTTCTGTACCACAGTCCATTATAAACTACATCATGGATAAAGTTTACAAAGCCATAGTCAGGTGAGGGTCTTAATATATAATATAATAATAGTAATCAGCTGATTGTCTCACAAACGTAACCAGCACATTTCTCCCCACATAGCAAACCCATAATACAGCGAGGGAGAAGAACCACATGAAACTATGCAACTATATTTTTTTATATATTCCGCATGAGCCCAAAGGTGCGCGCGGCAAAAATGACATGATTGTAACAGCGCGCGCGCCTCCGCATCCCTTAGACACCATTTACTGCACACAATAGGCTTTTTTCTCTGATTTTGAAAACTCTTCGCGAACGGCTTAAAATGCTTCCAAGATCGACTTGTCGCGATCGACGGGTTGGTGATTCCTGTAACATACTGTTTTACGGTAAATGAAAAGAGTACTAATCAGCTGTCTCACGAAAACAACCAGCACATTTATCCCCACATAGCAAAGCCATAACACAGCGATGGAGAATAACTAAGTTACATGAAACAATCCAACTACATATTTTACACCACTGACAAGGGAAAGTCACTACTCACGGTGTCTAACTGGCTTCTAGCTTTCTGCTGCTTCTCTTTCAAGGTAGTGACGAAACGCGCTCTGTAGCGCTGTGTGTTCGCTGTCGGCTACGCGTGATTTTTTTTCCCAAACCACTTCAGCGGAAATCCCGCCCTGCAGCCGATTTCATTGGTTTAGGTTACATTGACGGGTAGGTTTAGGGATCAGTGTTTGGTGTAGGCAATCAGTACAGTGATTGACATGACCAATGAAAACTTTAGAATCGGCTGCAGGGCGGGATTTCCGCTGAAGTGTCACAATATGGCAACCTTCATAGAAGGGGATTCCCGCGCCTATGTAGATATAAATAGGTGCGTTCCATTCGACAGGGTCCCTACACAAGTGTTCACTGCTCCCTACTCACTGAGCACGGTGTATCAGTTGAAGTGGACTTCGCTGACAATAACCGCTCATTTGGAATGTCCTGCAAACGTCATCAAAGAAAGTTAACGACAGTTTGTTCTCTAGACCCTAAGCACACAAACAACACGCACACAATGACAAATGTATCTAAGCACTATTTTACGGCTACCTAAAATAAAATCACTTTACTTCACAAACTAGTTAAGCTGACTACATTCACTGAGATAAATTGTTAATCGTTTATAAATAGTCACTAGGACATACAAAAATAGTATATGTAAATGTAATATTCACTCCAATAACCGTTAAAGATACTGTAATTTGTGTAATAATGACAAAATGTATGAATACTTACACACATATGTAAACTCCTCCATCGTTATTTATGACTGGTCTGACTGGTGATGACGTGGTGCGCAATGACAGTTGGGTGATCATCTCTCTCCACTTCCTGTGAAGTGATGTATCGATGTTCCCTCATTCCCTATGCCGTTTGTAGTGCCCTTCGAACTGAACATGTTCGTTCCCTTCTGATTGGAATCTCACTTAAGATGGCGAAATACCCTGTGAAGTTCACTTACGGTCGAATGGAACGCACCTAATGACTCATTCTAAGCTAATACAAACTTAACGGTTCATTAAGTAAGGTCTTTATACACCACTAAACACATAGTTATGGATCTTATAATGCATTTCTGTCAATAGATCTACAGAAATATTACACACTGGACCTTTAAATTACCATGGTGCACGTACATAAACATGCTAGTACCATGGTACTTTTATGTGCTATTTTACTATAGCATCTACAGCAGACTATTGGCTAACTTGATGTAAACGGTTTCAATTAAACATGTTTTACACTAACTTGGTGCCCTGGAAAACACTTTGGGCACTGGTTATACTTTTGTAACCTGTTTTTTTTTGTTTGGCGCACCCAAAAAATTAAATAAACTATTTTTAAGCATTTTGTTAGTATTTAAGTTTTCCCTGCAGTTTTATTTTATCGATGATAAATCAGCCAGCTCCTAACAGAACAAGTACAGGTCCTTCTAAAAAAATTAGCATATTGTGATAAAGTTAATTATTTTCCATAATGTAATGATAAAAATTAAAGGTGCCGCATTCCCCAGGTCAAGCCACTTTTGAACCAGAAACAGCAGCAGAAGCGCCTGACCTGGGCTACAGAGAAGCAGCACAGGACTGTTGCTCAGTGGTTGCATGTCATTCGGAAATCAAGGTGCCAGAGTCTGGAGGAAGACTGGGGAGAAGGAAATGCCAAAATGCCTGAAGTCCAGTGTCAAGTACCCACAGTCAGTGATGGTCTGGGGTGCCATGTCAGCTGCTGGTGTTGGTCCACTGTGTTTTATCAAGGGCAGGGTCAATGCAGCTAGCTATCAGGAGATTTTGGAGCACTTCATGCTTCCATCTGCTGAAAAGCTTTATAGAGATGGCGATTTCATTTTTCAGCACGACCTGGCACCTGCTCACAGTGCCAAAACCACTGGTAAATGGTTTAGTGACCATGGTATTACTGTGCTCAATTGGCCTGCCAACTCTCCTGACCTGAACCCCATAGAGAATCTGTGGGATATTGTGAAGAGAAAGTTGAGAGACGCAAGACCCAACACTCTGGATGAGCTTAAGGCCGCTATCGAAGCATCCTGGGCCTCCAGAACACCTCAGCAGTGCCACAGGCTGATTGCCTCCATGCCACGCCACATTGAAGCAGTCATTTCTGCAAAAGGATTCCTGACCAAGTATTGAGTGCATAACTGAACATAATTATTTGAAGGTTGACTTTTTTTTTTTGTACTAAAAACACTTCTTTTATTGGTCGGATGAAATATGCTAATTTTTTGAGACAGGAATTTTGGGTTTTCATGAGCTGTATGACAAAATCATCAGTATTAATACAATAAAAGACCTGAAATATTTCAGTTGGTGTGCAATGAATCTAAAATATATGAAAGTTTAATTTTTAACATTACATTATGGAAAATAATGAACTTTATCACAATATGCTAATTTTTTTTAGAAAAACCTGTATATCCCATCTAGTCTATAATATTATGTTGTGGTATATGCTTTTGTTATGCAAATATATGGAAAATAGTTTTTAAATAATTGGTCAGCTTTGTGATGGCAGTGTTACACAAGCTAAAAAGGATAGTTCACCCAAAAAATTAAAATTCTGTCATCATTTGCTCGCCCTCATGTTGTTCCAAACCTGTATGCGTTTCTTTCTTCTGTGTAACGCAAAAGAAGATATTTAGAAGAATATTGTAACCAGACAGTAGTAGTTTTTTTTTCCTACTAAGTCAATGGCTTCCGTCAACTGTCTGGTTACAAACATTCTTCAAAATATCTTCTTTTGCAATCAAAAGAAGAAAGTAACAGGTTTGGAACAACATGAGGGCGAGTACAATTTTCGTTCTTGGGTGAACTAACCCTTTAAAAGAGTACTCAGTGGCAATGTGAATAAACGCTACTAAGGGAACACAATTAAATCCGAGTCTTTCCTCTAATGCAGAAATATGCTATATATTTAGGGTCAGTAAGATTTTTAATTACTTTGAAAAAAGCATCTTATGCTCACCAAGGATGTATTTGATCAAAAACACTCTTATGAAATATTAAATTTGATTAATAGAAAGTTCAAAAGAACAGCATTAACAGAAATCTTTACTGTTATATTTTATTCAATTAAATGCATCATTGGTGAATAAAAGTATTGAGTGGCACAAGGATGCTGTCAAAACCCAGAAGACTAATTCACCAGTGGTTCCCTTAAAACTTCCCTATTTTAAGTTTGAGTGAAATAACTTCTGTGGTAAAAATTTGACTATACTTGGAGGTTTTGTTCCACAACATAACACCCCATTTCAAAAACTCAAATTTAGAAGCCAATATGCTTATTTCAAAAATGTATGTTTCGAATAAGTTACTAGATAAGAACATTTGGGGTGTGTGTAATTTACATTGTAGAACAAAACATCCAAGTATGATCAACTTATGTTTACCACAAACCATTTTTTACTCAAAAAAAACATTGGTTCCCTTTGGATTGACCTCTTGCGGATATCTTCCAGGTTTTGACGTAAAAAAAAAAAAAAGCTAATTTTTAACAGTAGTGTAAAGTGGACCCCATATCAATCATGTTATGCAAATATGGTGGGTGGGGTTGTTTATCTAAAGTAATGAGTGAAATATTAAAAGTAGATATATTCATGTTGATTCAAACACAAAACACTTATTTCCAAAGCACACTTATATTTTAATTAAACTCGTATTTATCATTAATCTTTAAAAATCAATTTCTCTAAAAAGATCTTTATTTTGGAATACAAACTTATTTCAAATATTCTCTTACAAATTAAAAGATTAATGTCCAAAAGCTTTTATACAAGGAACAGTCAAAAAGTAAACAGACAAGTTCTAAAACATTAAAACATGTACAAAAGAGCATTCACATGATACAGACAGCTAGCATGGTCACAAACTCCCCAACCCAGAAAAACAAGTGATAGTTCGAGAGTAAACAACAGATCCAGAGGAATTTATAGTGTAGAACCCAGAAAACGGTATAAGTTTTGCCGCTGGAATATTTAAGAGCCCTCAGACTCAATTGAGGGAGACCAGAATCGATGGGGACCTCATAGCTATACAATGTGACGTCAGTGGGTTAGCGGACTGAAGAAGCGGCTGGTGCAGTGCTTTTGCAGGCCATGAGCTTCTCCACCATGTTGCGAGCGTAGCGCATACGGCTGGCCAACTCTTTACAGCAGCCGAACTCCTCGATTAAGCTCATCTTATATGTGCAGAACTCTCGCTTCTCATTGATGTACGTTACTGCTCCCATCAGGGGACACAAAATAAGCTTAGTGTGGTCCTGGAGGGCACAAAAAGAAAACGGGTGAGTTCACAGTGTCAATTTGGCTCTTCCTGTATTTTGTTTGATATGTCTCAAGTACCCAGAATCAAGTCATAAACTGAAATTAACTGTGCATCACAGAATGTCAGAATTCAAATTTTGGATGGACTGTAAATTCATTGTATGCGCTTATCTAAACCCTTAAACAGGTGCTCGATCGAAAGAGAACTTAGCTGAAATGCATAAGAACCAGCACCACTATTTATATTCACATTTCTGCTCCCAAAAGTAGTTTAATAAATTGCAACTTTTGTTGCGGTTTTCGTTAGGCCACATGTGATCGAAACTTGCTGCCATAATGTTCCATTTTCACCATAATGCGGTTTATAGAGTTATGTTGTATGATACAAAGTATTATCAACTGTCTCTGACTCGGCGCGTTTGGGCATGATCAGTCCTAAGTATCAAATTACATTCATAATCAGCCTTACAGTCGTTAAGTGTGTCCCGGCTTAAATCGAAAAGTCCCAAAAAATAAATAAATAAAGGATTTCATAGGGCGCTAACAAGGTATTTTCTCACCTGGAAGAAGTTGATTTGCACAGTTCCGTTGCTCAGGTGCAGCACGATAGCACTTTTAGTGCGGAACCAATGACGAAGGTAAGGCAACCGGGTCAGTTCATCTCCATCGCGGGGTGTTATGTTCGCCCCGGCCTTCAGCAAGTGCTCGCTCATGTAATTTCTGAAGTACTTGAGGAGTGTAATCTATAAGAGGGGGGTCAGCAATCATGAATAACCAAAAACCATTATGAAACTCATTCATTGCACTACTTTTCCAGTACCTTTTTGGAGAGTGCCGAAGGGTAGGAGCGAACGCTGAGGTAGGATTCTGCAGTGTTGCGGTCGATATACTGCAGACTGTCGCCATCAGCGTACATGATCAAACGGGTGGAATCATTGAACAGAACGCCTACGCTATTGTCACACAGCTGGTAACCTATGAAGGGGGAAAATACAGTAGCATAAGAGCAATGTTTTTGGAGAGCATGTAAATCAGTATCCATGTTCTCATCTAAAGTTGCAATAAATATTCAAATTTTTCACAAGTTTGATATCACAAACATACAAGGGATAATCCACGGCTAGGGTGGTTGCCTCCGCAGAGTGCGTTCAAATCGTTTAACGCACAGATAGCAGTGTATTATCCTGCTTATACCATGGTCATTTGCCAGCATTTTATATAATAAATAACTTGCACCTCAGAGCGCACAAGTGAAATGCAATAAAAGTCATGTTGTGAATCATCCAAGTCAGGGGGGGCGGGGGTGGTGAAGTTTACAAAAAAAAGTGAGTATTGTTATGAAATAACATTATAAAAATGTGTCACATATAGCCTATCTGAACATTATACTTTTAATGCTAATATTTTAGAGATACACCGATTGATTGGCTGGTGACCGGAATTGGACGATTTTCATGTGACCAGTCAGTCAGTCAGTCAAATGCTGATTTTATGCCGTTCAAATTGCACTGGGGCACCGCATGATTAACATTACGCAACATCAGCATCACACGTGCACACGGAATGCACAAGTAGGAAACCTCGTGAATTACGGCCGTTTCAGATCGCAAGCGAGATATCCGGCGTATTTTTCCGGCGTGCATGATCAATGAGTGCATTCATGCAGCGAGCAGGAGCGCCGCGTGAGCAGCAGTAAAGCGGGGGTTTCGACGCCAAGTCTATTTTGCTGCACAGCTCACACTCAATTAAAGTGAAAGCACACTTTTGATGGACAAAATAAATATGATTTCACACAAAAAGTGGCTAAAATGCACATAATTTGCATGTCTAGTGTAGAGTAGGCTATGTCAGAAAAGAAAGACTCAAATATTTATAGAAAATGCACCAATTTAAACTTGTCTTAATTATTCAGTTTGGGTAAAACTATCTGGTGTTTTATAAAAAATAAAATAGAAAATAAATATTTGTGTGTGCTGTAAAGTGGTTAGAAAAAATGAAATCGGATAAAATCTGTATCGGCAGGTCAAACTCAATGAAAAAACGAAATGTGCCTAGAAAATTGTGATCGGTTCATCTCTATAATCTTTCTGATAGGCTGGTATCAAACACCATCACATAATCTGATGTTCACCTAGATGTTTTATTTCTACATTTGCCGTAGTATTGTCGATGGGTTCAATAACACATCCAGCAAAAGGGGGCCTTGGCCAGAACCTAGTGGTATTTGGACAAGTTGGGGAACCCCTGATCTATGCAGCGCTAATGAGACATTACTTGGTCAACGATTCTGCCCACCAGAACCATTTCGTACAAAACCCAAAATTATCACCCCCCCCCCCCCCAGTTTCTGCCATAAATTTTCATTTGCTAACATTTCAGTGAATCACTAACAAATTCAATTTAGCTTCTGACTTCAGCATATCGTGTCAGCATGGTGTCTTACCAAGACCATATTTGTCAGAGTAGTCGACCCATTTACTGATCCAGAAAACAGGATTACAAGCAGGGTCCTCGGCTTCCTCTGTAAAGGGAGAGAAAAAAAATCAGTGCATTGTGCTTGTCAATAGTTTGTGAATGTATAACTTTTAAACTTACAAAACACACCTTGACTACATTTTGTTTGGCTTGATGTACAAATGCATGACGTATACTTTGATTTCTGCTATCATACAAGAACCTACTCTTTCCAATATAATAAAGCAACAACTCTTCACTTGCAGGATGCAGAGAATCCATGTTACCTTGTCTAATATAGTCTCTCTCAGAAGGCCTGGCAGTGTTGACACTGGCCAGCTGCTGCAGCATGTCACTTAGGTTGGAGTCAGGTTGTTCAGCTCCATCCCTTCGCAAAATATACAATTTTGTGATGTAAGCCCATTGAATACAAATGTAAGCCCATACCCTGAATTTATAAGAGACTAGAACATAAGCCAGAGTTCACAACTATATTAATCATGGTTTTGATAGTGTTGGCCAAATGGGTGTTCAAAACTAGATTTAAAGGGATAGTTCACCCAAAAATGAAAATTGTGTCAATTACTCACCCTCATGTCGTTCAACACCCATAAGACTCTTGTTCAGCTTCAGAACACAAAGATTTTTGATGAAATCTGAGAGCTTTCTGTCCCTCTATTGACAGCTATGAAACTACCATTTAAAAAAAAAAAAAGTTCTTGGAGATCATTAAACTAATCCATATTAATTGAGCGGTTTAATTTTCGGAGTAGATACGATCACTTTATATGATGAACAGATTGAATTTAGGCTTTTATTCACATATAAACATTAATTAACTCATACATCAGTTGTGGTAAACTGAAGCTGTAGCATGTTTGCTGGGTGCGAGGGAATGAGGTTTATTCTCATTACACAGCATGTTTGAGCTTCCACAAGGTTTGTTCCCACGCATCAAGCTGGTTCGGCTGAGCTTTTTATGTTTGCTGATTAAGGTTTATATGTAAACAAAAGCCTAAATTCAATCTGTTCATCATAAAGCAATCAGGTCTCTTCAGAAAATTGACTAAACCACTCAATTTATATGGATTAGTTTTATGATCTCTCCATGAACTTTCAAGTAGGCCGTCAATGGAGGGACAGAAAACTTAGATTTCATCAAAAAGATCTTCATTTGTGTTCCGAAGGTGAACGAAAGTCTTACGGGTTCGGAAAGACGTGACGGTGAGGAATTTGACAATTTCTGGGTGAACTAACCCTTTAAATGGTCAATAGTTCTCCAATAGCTACACAAATAAAACTGACCTTTGCTGAAGATCTTCCCTTTGTGCTTGCTCCATTTTCCCCATTTTCTCAATAGGACTGTCTGTTCCTGTACACACAGAAGAGTTACACGTAACTTACAGGCATCAATTTTACTTTATTTTAGTAACTTACAGGCATCAATTTTACTTTATTTTAGTAAGTGACACAGAATCAACAAAGGGGGGAATACACAGTGCCAAAATACAATTTGCATTTTAAGCATGGATTTGTCTATACACATACCTTTATTAAGCGATGAGAGGGGTTTACGAAGGAGGGCAGGATCCAGACTGGAGGGGGCGATGGAGAACCTGGGAGGAACAGTGAGACAGGAAGTAGGCAGCCGCACAGGAGCGTAACCGGAGGTGAAAAACTCATCGGCCAGCAGCTCGGTCACAGAAGGTCTGAGTGTAGGGTCAGCGTGCAGCATCCGACGAATCAGAGCAGCAGCAACTGGATTAATGTGCTAAACAAGACAAAAAAGGCAAAATCCAATAAGCCACCAATCTGTTTCTCACAGACTAGAATCACTTTATTTGGATTCAAAATTCCACAACAGAATTAATGGATTATAGGGGCAGAAAAAAAATCTAGGTTGAGTTCTATGCATCAGTTGTTGATTGGATTTTGAGATGTGATATAAAAGGCAAACTCCTGAAGCAAAGATACTTACTCTAGGAACAGTGTACTCATTCTTCTTGATTCTGATGTAGGTCTCCTTCAAACAGGATGTCTCAAATGGTGGCTTTCCAACCAGCAACGTGTATCTGATGGACATAACTCAGTTATCAACCATACATTTTTAGTACATGCACAATTATAAAAATGTATCATTGTGCAAGGATAAGCCAATAAGTGCAAAGTTATGTAAATCAAAGTGGAACTTACAAAATGCATCCCAATGACCATACGTCTACTTCAAAGCTGTGGCCTTTCTTGCAGAGCACCTCTGGGGCGATGTAGTTTGGAGTGCCACATAGGGTCTTCTTTCTCTCGCCATCAAACTCGATCTTTGTGGCCAAACCAAAGTCACCTAAAGAGTGACAATTACAAATAGTCTTGATTAAAAAAAGGTCAGGAGGAAAAAAGTGGCAAAGAACAATCATTGCATGCTTACCGATCTTCACATCCATGTCATCATTGAGAAACAGATTCCCTAGTTTAAGATCACGGTGGATAACCCGATTGTTGTGCAAGTACTGGCAACCCTGAATAGTCTGCCGCATGAAGTATCTGGCCTCAGGCTCTGTCACTGCCTTCCTCCTCTTGTGCAATTCAAGGAGAGACTAAGGGAAAGAAAGAAATTAAGCACCAAAATCTAGAGCAGGCGGAAAGTTAAAACAAACCATTTCCAACATATTCACACAATCTATACAATGTTCTCACAGAATTCATATAAAATGTAATCAAATTAGGATTCTCCAAAAACCTGTTGGACATTTTTTTTTTCATAATTTCTTAATCTTGTAGGGTTGGAGGACTATTTGAACTTACAGATTCTACACATGTAACTTGTACAGTTGATGAAACCCCCCCAAAAAAATTCTGACGGAGTTCGATATATCTCCGAGAAACACAAAATCAACTGACGTCACATCCTCCAGTTTAAAATCCACTAGCGACATACGCGAGTAGAACTTGTTTTAGTTTATATACCATAACCGTACATTAAGATGAATAAAAACATTTATATATTTATAAACATAAGACATTTGAATCTCAATAGGATTTAAATCGTTTAATGCATTAAACCTCAAGCTTTGTAACATAACGTTACTAGCTGCTATATCAGCAAGTGACAGGAATACTGACCGTTGACGGTCTGTTTTCAAATTGGTTTCCCTGTTCTTACCCTTCTCCGACAGATTTCCAACACCACGTACACGAAGTCATCGTCCTCAAAAAACCCGTGAAATCCCACTACGTGCGGATTATCGAGACTTTTGTGAATGGCGATTTCTGAACTCATTTTCTCTTTCTGATGCGGCTTCAGCAGCATCGACTTCGGCACCACTTTCCCTGCGAAAACCTCCTTTGTGTCCATTTCTGTGATTTCGTAGCATTTCGCAAATCCGCCCTTTCCCAAAAAACGACCTCGCATGTATCTCTTCATGGTTCTGGGATCCACTAGAATATCAGGAATCTCTTTCAGAGGAGCAGATTTGGGATCGACGTGAGTCGATGGCTTCGCCGTCTTTGCAATTCCAGCACTCATCGTTGCACACTTTACAAGATGGTTTAAGTAAAATAAGGTACACTAAGGTCTTGAAAAATAAATAACCGAGGCGAAGATTCTTGCTCCTTTATCCCGAAACAGCATGCAATTCGTCAATCATCCACACCCGTTGCGAAGCACCGAAAACTACATTCAAATAATAACTTGAACAACTAGAAATCCCACAGTAAACACTGTATTTAATCTCAAAGCCCTATATTGACTGCCCTAAAGAACGCATCTGTCGGATTTCGCAGAAAATCTCAAATGAAACGGCCATAAAAGAAGTGCGTCGCCCGCTGCTCGGATGGGAATGCAGTGAGTCCCTGCTACTTTTTGAATTGTGCTCGATTCGTTATCTCCGCCTCTGATTGGCTGCTGGGATTTAAATTCTGACCAAACACAGCGAAGCATCATGTGACTCCGCGTGCACGCTCTGAAAAACTTCATTTGTGTTCTCTGGATTTTAAAGGGATAGTTCACCCAAAAAAGAAAATTATGTCATTATCTTCAAACCTGTATGAATTTATTTATTTTGCTGAACACAAAAGAAGATATTTTGAAGAATGTTGGTAAACAAACAGTTGATGTGCCCCATTGACTTCCATAGTATGGGAACAAATACTATGGAAGTCAATGGGGCCCATCAACTGTTTGGTTACCAACATTCTTCAAAATATCTTCTTTTGTTTTCAGAAGATCAAAGAAATCCATACAGGTTTAGAACAGCTTGAGTGTGAGTAAATTCTGAAATTTTTGGGTGAACTATCCCTTTAACTTTGGGAAACATGTACAGTGTTTTCGTACAGTATTGGGTTTTATGATTTATAATATAAATTATACATTTTATCAGGTCTCTGTTTTAATACTATTCAGTACGATTGTGTAATAATTAAATAAATTATTAATTAAATGTAAATGTAGTTTAAAATTTAAATGTAAATGCGGACAGGACCTGGGCCCGTATTCCCTAAAGATTCTGAGAATCATCTCAGAGAGCTCCTAACTTAACCTAAAAATTCCTTGCCAGGAGTTTTAGCTTAGAAGTGATTCCAGAACATTTTCTGTGAACTCTGAGCAAGAAATGGATGGAAAATCCTATCTTAGTGAGGAGGTGTGGTTGGCCCCGTTGCTAGGTATGAGTCATCATTTCAAAAGCCGTGATTGGTTGATCCTACAAGTTTGATGAAAATGAACTTTTGGTGATAATGAGCAAAGGACACCCTTAAAACCAATAAACATAATTATACACTCTAATCTTATGCAGACTGTAATTGTAAATAATATTTCACATTCAAGAAAATATCTGAAAAATGAATAGTAAGCTGTAGGGGTTATAGCCTTAGAATCTAAAATATGTGGAAACTTAAGCTCATTACACCCTGTTCAAATAATGATTTGTGTCTTATTTGGTCATATTAATATCTTAGCTGGCATATTTTGTACTTTCACTCCCATATGGACCCCATTAAAAACAAGATGGCCTCAGTCCTTAATGAAGTAGAAATTGCAACGTTACAACTCAGTGTGGTCTTAACGAGGGTCACATGGCTCAGCTTTTATCAATGTCTGTGATTGCTGGCTGGTCTATTTATGAAGGCTTGTTAACAAATATCATACAAATACAGAAAATGGAGAAAAAAAGGAATCCTAACCCATTTTGTGCAGCTGCTTAGGGGAACTCCTAAGCCTCTAAAAGTCCTCTTCCCTGCTCTTAGCAGATCTCGCCTTAGGAGCACTTATAAGCGCTAGGAATCTTGAGGAATAGCTTTTATATTAACTGGGATTTTCGTGTCACTTTTAGGGGAAATTCTAAGAAAACGTCATGACTCTGAGAATTTTCTTAGAATTTGGCCGCTAGGAGCCACTTTTTGCACAAAAATTCTTTAGGGATACGGACCCAGATACATTGTATACTCTTTGCTCATTATATTGCTAATCCTTTGGTTTGGAACATTATTCCATTTGTTTAATCGTGCCACATGCACTTTGGGTTTTTTGTTTATACACATTCATTCATGCGTATCCCGAAAAGTAAATTCAGTATCTTGCTCCAGTTTTTCTTCTAGCCAGTTATCCCACGTGTTTTTAAGGCTTTGTTTACCTTTGTGCATGTTTGTGTGTGAGAATGGTCAAATAAGGGCACATTTTTGATTGTGGAGGGGAAAAAATAGTGTTTCCTATCATTGCACACGTTTTTATGTTTGTACAAGTGTGGGTGTAGGTTCTAAAGTAGAGAAAGTGAGATAAACAGAAAAGGTGCCCTTGTGACAAAACCAAAACATTGTTGCAAGGTCAGTGAGTAACAAACAATATTACAATATCTTACATTATTGGACCATTTTAGCATTTGTTTTAGTCTCATTCAGTATCATAATCTTCACAGACTTAAAATTAATATATTTGTTCATAGCATTCATGAATGCATGTGAAAAAAATTAATTATATGCAAATGTATTTTTTTTTCATACTAGTCGACCATTAAAAAGAAGACTTTACTTAGATTAACAATATAGGTGGTTTTCTTTGTGAACAATGTGAAGTGTTTCCTAATAAGGTTGTTTACTTTTTTTCATGAAAGCTTTTCCATTCTGGCACTCAAGACTTTCTCCGGTCTAGTTCATTCACAAATGCACACATACACCTACTTTTAAAACAGCATAAGTGTCTCTCTAATAGGTTGTCATGGCAGTTAGATCATTTTAGCATATATAAAGAGGTGGGTTGCATGGTTGCAGTGAGAAAGGAAGTACTCAATTGTTGCATAAAACATGTAAGCCTCCTTGAAAGCTGAATAAATTATAAAGGCTAAATTAGACAGTTCAGAAATACTGCCACCTACACATAGTTGACACATTTATCTTTGGTCAGCAACTGCTGGTACCAACGTTATTCTTAATTATTATTTTTTTGCATTTGTGTTTCAATTATACGATTGTGTTGTAGCTTATGGCTGTGAACCGTTGACTAACAAATAATTTTGCTTAATAGACTTGAGAGTTTGCTTGTTATGGTACTGTGCTTAATAGCCACAGAACGTTGTTTGTTGTATTGTTGAAACAATAAATCTGAGTTGAACATGTCTGCCATGGTGTTCCTCAGGGATCTGTTTAGGGTCAGTTTAGCATTTATATGCTTCCTTTGCGGCAAATTATTAGGAATTATGGCTTAGGTTACAATTTTTATGCTGATGACACTTAGATTTATATCAGCTAAGTCTGATATTAATGTCACCTCAATTCTTTCTGAGTGTGTCTGAGTGTATAAACATGTGGATGCACCATATATATATTTTCAAATTAAAATGTTCAAAGGCAGAGTTTCTTCTCATTGGTGAGCCAGCTGCTAAAGGTATAGCAATTTTATGGACAATATCGTAGCTCCACCTACTCTTGCGTGTAACCTTGGTGTCATTTTTGATGCTCATCTGACGTTAGACTCACACATTAAGAGTATTACAAAATCTGCATTCCATCACCTTAAAAACACTGCTAGAATTAGGCCTTTCCTCACAATAATAGATGCTGAAAGGCTCAGAGTCATTCACGCATTTGTTACTTCCAGGATTGATTATTGCAATGCTCTGTTTGTAGGTTTACAAATCTATCAAACGGCAGTATATCCAGAATTCAGCAAGTGTTCTCACTTCATCGAGTCAGCACATTACAGGCGTCCAGTATGCACTGGCTTACTGTTCATTCACGTATTGATTTTAAAACTCACTTTAACTTACAAAGCGGTGCATGTATGGCCCCTTCTTATATCAGTGACTTAGTTAAGCTTCATGTGCATTCTCGTTCTCTTCGGACTGCTTATTCTTGAACTCTTCAGCAGCCGGACTGTAGATTAAAATCTATGAGTGAGAGAGCCTTCTCCATTGTTTGGAATGCACTTCCTCTTACTGACAGAAATGCTCCCAAATTAGACAGTTTCAAGAAGTTGTTAAAAATATATCTTTTTAAAACTGCCAACACACACTCAGATGATTAGTTTTCTATTTTATTGATTAGTTGTATTGCAATGTTAAGTATTTTTTTTACTTTATTTTGTATTGTATTATTAAATGTTGTATTGAATTAGTTTTAACTGTTTGTAGCCCTTTGGGTACTAGAAAAGTGCATTATAAATCAAATGTATTATTATTATTAAATAAAGCGATCGTGTCTCTTCAGAAAATTTGGACAAAACCGTTAAATTCATATGGATTATAGTTTTACGATCTCTTTATGAACTTTTTGAAGCATCAAAGTGGTAGTTGCGTAGCTGTCAATGGAGGGACAGAAAGCTCTCAGATTTGATCAAACATATCTTCATTTGTGAAGGAACTACAGTGTGAGTATTAAATGACAAAATTTTCATTTTTGGGTGAACTAACCCTTTAAGTTGATACGCCACAAAACAGCCACAAAATTCCATGGTCAAACTCATTGGCAATAACTATAATGCATTGTTTTTATTTTTGGAGCATTAAGGTTTTCATGATATTATTTGCAGAGCCCATGTGCTTCATCATGCCTGATCCCAAAAGCAAAGTAAGGGTGTGATGTGGTGTTGAGTCATGAGCACACTGATATAAAAAAAAAAGCAGAGCTGACTTTATTTCCTGAAGAAAGGTCAGGACATTTGGCACGTGTAGCAAAACCCTTTTCATGTTCTATAAGTCAAATGCACAGAGTGCTATTTTCTTTCTTTTGTGATCAGAGTAGCAAGGTGATTATTTTGTGCTTGATCTGACCTCAAGCTGTTGTCATAATGAATAAGTATGTCTCTCCTTCATTCCTAAACAAGTGCACTGGTTGTACTTATCTATCACATTTGATATTACCTTTTATGGAACAAGCTAAGGAGTATGCAGAATAGAACAGATTCTGATTGAAACATAATTTGCATTTATTCACTCATCAAAGATGACTTATGTCATGAGATCAGACATAACAGATAAAGAAAACCCTTAAATGATTATGATAAAGTATCAACATTCAGTGTCCCTGAATTGTACAACATTTATGTGGGGTCTGTTTGATCCAGATCACTCAAGCATCAGTATGATGCATAAGAAAATATAATAATGTCAAGTAAATGTCCATTAAGACAAGATACAGCTGCTGTTGTTCTTCTTCATTGTAGTTTTTTTCTGCGTCTCTTTATTTGTAATCTCTCTGGTCATTGTCTGCGTCCGTCTGCGCAGTGCCGGGCTCACACGGCTCGGTAACTTCATCTGTTGAAGCAAGTCCCGAAACACACCAGTGACATTCTCTCCGGTGCGCGCGGACGTCTCCACGAAGCCCGCGCCCCAGTCCTCCTCCACCGCGCGCATCACCTCAGCAGTAGCTTGGAGACTCTGGCTGCCCAGGTCCGCTTTGTTCTCTATCACCGTGATGCCTGTAAACTTCTCCCCTTTCACCTCCAGAATCTCCTCACGGAGTCGCTGCACCTCATCCAGGGAGTCTGGCTCGTCGGCGGCGTACACAAGCGCAAACGCGTCCCCGGTTCGGATGCACAGAGCGCGCATCGCTGGGAAGGCATAACTGCCGCTCGTGTCCAAGATCTCAATGCGCACCGTAGCGCCGTCCGTGTCGTACTCGAGCGCGTGAAGCTCTTCCACCGTGCGCTTGTACTTGGAGTCGAAGCGGTCCTGCAAGAAGCGGGTGATCAGGGCAGTTTTCCCGACACCAGCGGCGCCCAGAAACACAAAGCGCACAGTCCGATGCTCCCGCACCAACAAAGACATTCCTTCAGTAGTCAAATTTATAACGTAGGCTAGTCTGCCGAAAAGATTTTTGATGAGCAAAGATTTAATAACACATTTAATGCTCGATAACCGGTATTGACTGAGTGTAGAGAGGAGACCAGGATGCTGCCTTTATATCACCTGAATGCGTCTACGTACCACTTATTGTAGCCAATGGGAACGCGAGTGACGTGAAGGGTGCGTGGGTTTCTGTGTCGTAGAGTTTCATGTTCAGGAGTTCAGCTAGCGGTCAGTAGAAACATCGGGAACACGTTTGGGGTTTATTAATATCGTGCAACGGTTGTCTATTGGTGCATTAAGAACCAATGGCTAATTTCTTTTACAAACATTTTTGTGATCCACTTGTGATGTGCAAATATAAAAAATGATGGGGTGCAAATATAGCCTATATAAAAAATAATGGGTTGCACTTTGTTTTAAGGTCTCATTAGTGCAATTATATATTTACTTAATATTAATTAACAACATACAGTTAGGATTAGGTTGGGTTTAGGCGTAGTTGTAATTATGCATAATTTAGGCTATACTTGTTATTGTAGCCTATATGTAACATAACAAGGACACAGCTGTTTACCTCCTCAGTCATGACTTCTGTTGACATGAGTCTGTAGCAGGTGAAATTAATAACCTAACTTTTGTGGTTGCTGAAACATTTGAAAAAAGAATTAAATTGGAAAATCCTATTTCAGTTTCAGTATTTCAATCTTAAGTCATTTTTGCGAAACATGTATTTGTGTATCATATTCTATGTGAAACTGTAAATTCTTTTTTAATCTCTTTACATTTATTTGTGGATCATAATCTATTTATTTAAAAATATGAAACCTCTCAAAATAAGACCCCTCCAAAGTTCCATTTCATGTGACAGTATGTGTGTATATATATATATATATATATATATATATATATATATATATATATATATATATATATATATATATATATATATATATATATATATTAAATAAAATAAAACAAAGATCGCTGGAGTGTGTTTTACAAGAAAATACTAGTCTTTCTACTTCAAAATTCCATATTTAATTCAATGCATTAGGCTCCTTTCTGTTCCTTAGTAATTATTTGTAAAATCTGCAAGCAATTTCAGAGTGGAAATTGATTTAAAGTAAATACATGGCACTTTTTTTTTTCCAGTGAAAGCATACTGTTTTAAAAGTTTATCACTACATTTGTTGTTTAAAAAATAAAATAGCTAATAAATAGAGACAGTTTTAAACTTTTATAGGATACATATGGAGCTATGTTATTCCGATCAGGATTTCTCAGCCCGATAATTTTAGGTGGTTTGGCAAACTATGTAAACGTTTTTTTTTTACTCTGCCCTGCAAATACGCCTATATCTAACAGCAGGGTTAATTATTGAACCAATGTGTGAACAAGCCTGTTATTTTATCTCTAATATTTAATCATCTTCTTGATGTATTGGCTGCCTTTAAAAGACTCCAGGAAACTACCCAAATGAGCTTAAATGTTACATCATGTTGTCCTTGCATTTGAAAACGGCAGAATACTTATTCAAATAAAATATATAAAATGATGCAGCAAATGCTTGCTTAAGCAAGGCCTGATTGTCATAAGCATCATTAATCCTAACGGCCATTAAGTGAAGAAAGAGCATCCTGAGGTCAGTAATACTCCAAACAAGTGTTTCATGAGCTCATCACGTCAGAGGTGAGTTTCCATCCATTGCATATTAAAATCATGGTATCAGATAAGGATGGTAATACACACAGCCACCTCAGAGCACCGACATTTTCCACACAAACAGTTGACGCAAGTCTAAATGCATTCAAAGTGCTGAATCTGAATTTGGCTTTCAGTTCTGAACATTGTCATGTTTATTAGTATATTTAATGCAGCATAGTATTAGTACATATTTAAAGAATATTTATGTGATTGTGATTATATTTATTAGAGCAACTATAAGCCTGTTTGTGCTGTAGGTCCCAGGTGCAAGTGACCTTTTGACATCAGCAGCAAATGTCAGAGAGCAGAGAGCTGACATTTTGTGTGAAACCACAGGATTAACATATTGGTAGACATCCTCTTTACTACACAAATGCACATTGTACACAACACTATCACCTCCAAGGAACCATGACATATGGAGATCCAACGTCCTTGCATGGACCCTTGCTGTCCATGCTTGCAAAGAATTAATGTCCGGTTAATGCAAAGCAAACTCTATGCAGCGAATTATGTGCCAAAATTAAACAAACAAATCCATAATTTTGCAAACAAACTCGATCTGCTTTGCAAAGGAAAAATCGTCTCGCAAACAAATTCAATCTGCTTTGCAAAGGAAAAATCGACTGGCAAACAAACTCGATCTGCTTTGCAAAGGAAAACTCGACTCGCAAACAAACAGAAAGCAATTTGCAAAAACAAAGGTCAATTTGAGCGAAAATACAGTGAAGTAACCAATATTGTGTTTTACAAATATAAATAAATGATCCTTGATAATATTTCACAAATAAATACAAACCATCCTACAAATTGCAAGGTAACCTTTGAACAAATACCAAATCTAGTGCATACAAACGCATATCTGTTTGTTATGATTGTGAGATCTCTCGGCTCGATTTTCTCATAAATGCGTTCAGACAGATTTTCTCAAAAATGCGTTCAGACAGATTTTCTCACAAATGTGTCCAGGCAAATTTGTCCAGGCAGATTTTCTCACAAATGTGTCCAGGCAGATTTTCTCACAAATGCGTTCAGACAGATTTTCTCACAAATGCGTTGAGGCAGATTTTCTCACAAATGCGTTGAGGCAGATTTTCTCACAAATGCAGATGAGTAACTTCCTCTTTTAAAACAGCAGATGGCGCTAAAATAGGGGATTAATTTAGCACTAGTATCCCGGGAGAAGCACTGGTTTGAAACGCGCTTGCCTTTGCCTACAGCCAGGCCCGGATTAAGAGGACTTTGGGCCCTGGGGCTATAGCAACACCAAGGGCCCCCTTTCATCTGATTGCCACGCCACAGCCTTCTACCGCAATAAATATTTTTTTTATTGTTATTAAAGCTGCAGTCCGTAGCTTTTCCTCTTTGTCGCCATCTCTGTTCGAAAACTGTAATTGCAATTATTTTTTGGAATTATCAACTTTCCGTGGGTTGTACAGGTCCTCAAAAAATTAGTATATTGTGTTAAAGTTCATTATTTTCCATAATGTAATGATAAAAATTAAACTTTCATATGTTTTAGATTCATTGCACACCAACTGAAATGTTTCAGGTGTTTTATTGTTTTAATACTGATGATTTTGGCATACAGCTCATGAAAACCCAAAATTCCTGTCTCAAAAAATTAGCATATCATGAAAAGGTTCTCTAAACGAACTATTAACCTAATCATCTGAATCAACTAATTAACTCTAAACACCTGCAAAAGATTCCTCAGGCTTTTAAAAACTCTGTTTCATTACTCAAAACCGCAATCATGGGTAAGACTGCCGACCTGACTGCTGTCCAGAAGGCCATCATTGACACCCTCAAGCAAGAGGGAAAGACACAGAAAGAAATTTCTGAACAAATAGGCTGTTCCCAGAGTGCTGTATCAAGGCACCCCAGTGGGAAGTCTGTGGGAAGGAAAAAGTGTGGCAAAAAACGCTGCACAACGAGAAGAGGTGACCGGACCCTGAGGAAGATTGTGGAGAAGGACCGATTCCAGACCTTGGGGGACCTGCGGAAGGAGTGGACTGAGTCTGGAGTAGAAACATCCAGAGCCACCGTGCACAGGCGTGTGCAGGAAATGGGCTACAGGTGCCGCATTCCCCAGGTCAAGCCACTTTTGAACCAGAAACAGCGGCAGAAGTGCCTGACCTGGGCTACAGAGAAGCAGCACTGGACTGTTGCTCAGTGGTTGCATGTCATTCGGAGATCAAGGTGCCAGAGTCTGGAGGAAGACTGAGGAGAAGGAAATGCCAAAATGCCTGAAGTCCAGTGTGAAGTACCCACAGTCAGTGATGGTCTGGGGTGCCATGTCAGCTGCTGTTGTTGGTCCACTGTGTTTTATCAAGGGCAGGGTCAATGCAGCTAGCTATCAGGAGATTTTGGAGCACTTCATGCTTCCATCTGCTGAAAAGCTTTATAGAGATGGCGATTTCATTTTTCAGCACAACCTGGCACCTGCTCACAGTGCCAAAACCACTGGTAAATGGTTTACTGACCATGGTATTACTGTGCTCAATTGGCCTGCCAACTCTCCTGACCTGAACCCCATAGAGAATCTGTGGGATATTATGAAGAGAAAGTTGAGAGACGCGAGACCCAACACTCTGGATGAGATACGTAAGTATCGAAGCATCCTGGGCCTCCATAACACCTCAGCAGTGCCACAGGCTGATTGCCTCCATGCCACGCCGCATTGAAGCAGTCTTTTCTGCAAAAGGATTCCCGACCAAGTATTGAGTGCATAACTGAACATAATTATTTGAAGATTGACTTTTTTTTTGTATTAAAAACACTTATTGGTCGGATGAAATATGCTAATTTGGGTTTTCATGAGCTGTATGCCAAAATCATCAGTATTAAAACAATAAAAGACCTGAAATATTTCAGTTGGTGTGCAATGAATCTAAAATATATGAAAGTTTAATTTTTATCATTACATTATGGAAAATAATGAACTTCATCACAATATGCTAATTTTTTTAGAAGGACCTGTACATCGGCATGAAACAGCGCGGATGAATCCAATGTTTTGAGGAGAGTGTGCGGCTGTTAATCACCGCGCCGGTGTGGATACGGGCATTCAGAATCACACATTATACTTTTTGGAAGTATGACCAATATTAGAATTTTCAACAGAAAATAATGTCTGAACAAGTAAGTAACATCCACTTTTGTTCTGATCAACTAAGGGGGAAAAAAGCATGGCAGTAAATCTTATTTTGTATAAACAAATAACAATCGGTGCTATAACGGTGTATGAACAGAAACCCTGTAATGCATAAACGTGTTATAATATAACATAATATAAACATCTTATGACAGGAAAATTTTGATAAGGAATATCAGGATAAAAATTACTCCACATAATTTCTTGGTTCATGGGAACCTTTTATTGATAAAACGTTTTTACTCCCTCCCCTTCCATAAGTGCATTTACTCCAGATATGAACTCAAAAACATTAAGGTTGCCAAAATCAGCAAAAACATTACTCATACTTCAGTCATACTTCCTCAATAAGTACTTAACCATGAATAATTTAAAGGGATAGTTCAACAACATCACCCTCATGTTGTTCAAAACCTGTATGAATTTATTTCTTCTGCTGAACACAAAAGATGATATTTTAAAGAATGTTGGTAACCAGACAGTGACAGCACCCATTGACTTCCATAGTAGGAAAAATATATATTAAGTCAATGACTACCGTAAACTGTCTGGTTACTAACACTATATAAAATAAATTCTTTTGTGTTCAGCATAAGAAAGAAATGCTTTCAGTTTGAACAACATGAGGTGAGTAAATGATGACAGAATTTTTTTTTTATAACTTTCCTTTTACATAGGGTCTTACAGTTAAATAGTCTTTTTATTGCTTTAGCACAGCAAAATCCGTTAAAATTCATTAAAATCCAGTCATTGTCTCGCGAGTCATTTATTCAACCGATTTGTTCAAACGGCTGTTTGATTCAACGACGAAGCAAACGAGGAGTCATTTAATCATTAAATGAATGGATTCGTTCAAAACGCGGGTTATTCAGTAACGAATCACCACTATCAGTTTCAGAGATTGTTTCTGCTGTTGTTTCATTTTTGTAATTTTCATCGGCGAAGTGACGATAAACCAAAACGTAACTCTCAATGTTAACTTATTGGTCAACTCATTTTTTGTTGCATAACATATATCACATTAGCAATTGTGCTGATATTTGGGGAAAACTGCGGTTTTACTTGTGAATAAATCACATCGTTGTGCATTATGTAATATTACAATAAGACAAAAACTCATCGGGGCAAAAATGCCCATCTAGACCTTGGATATTCGTCAAAAAAAAGTAAATCGGCTTTTTTTTAATAATATAAAACACGTGGAAGACCCCGTGGAAAATTTTTACACAGGTGAGTGGTGGGAGAAAAAACACTGACATTCTGGATTCAGACTGCAATAAAATCACCGACTAGCCCCTATAAATATTGAAAATACCTTACGATCCACGAGAAACAATTACCATCCAAATAGTGCTTAACTCATTCATTTACTTCAGCTGCTTGTTTACCTTCTTCGACGTATAAAACACGCAGATCGATGACGACGCAGAAGGGTGAAGCTGTGAACTGTGGGCTACTGTCGCTGCACTCGGGGTCTTCCACGGGCACGGATGAAAGTCAACCAAAGTATTTAGTTTAGGGATTTTTGCATCCCTTTTATGTCTTTCGAGTTTGTGTTTCCTTTATTGTGCTCCACTATCACTTTTTTTCATAATTTTTTGCACTCTAGCGAGCGATTTATAATCATGTTCTATCATGAAAGCATAACGAAAAGAGGCGTTTCTCAACGTCATGGCGCAAATTGTAGAGTTAATTTGATTGGGCGGTGAATTATATCAGTCAGGCACATTTTCCAATAACTTCTTGTTATTTTATTATACACAAATCAACCACCTATGATTTAACAATCTCATTTCCTCCAGCCAATCACGGGCCCGCTAATCCCGTGGTCCCTGGGGCTTCAGCCCCACCTAGCCCTTATGTTAATCCGGCCCTGCCTACAGCTGAGGAAAAGGTTTCTGTCTTACTTTATTTATAATAAACATCTTGAGGTTTTCCTTTGCTAAATGTTTATTACATATCTAGAAATCCACATTAGCACTTAGTAACACTTCTCTCCAGGGCCGGCACCAAGGGCATTCACAAGTTACTGTGCCTAGTGATGTAGTGGTTCCTGGAGAAGTGGGTATACTCTTAATTTATGTCCCCAATATTTTTTTTAAGCGTCCCAGCAAAGGATGAACGCTCTGTGTTATAAACAGTGACATGTAAGACTAGTCTTAGATATTAGTATTGAATATGCAAGAGAATGAATTAATAGAACATAGAATTACTAGAATTCTTGCATATCAGGGCCATACACAGGAATTATAAGAATTACCTTAAATTAGAAACTTTTGATTTTCCTGATCTCGACATGAGCATTTTAAGGTGTTTTGAAGGCCAAAAAAACAACAACAAAGACAACTGTAGCTTTAAAAGCATGTCGGTGGGCAGTAGCATGAAGTATTTGATCAGATTCTTAAACATGAGAATCAGTTTAAATGTCACAATGAATGATCCACTAATGGAAATGCAGAATGTTTATGCTTATTTCTGACAATGCACAATCACATATTCAAAACGGGAATGGCCTTGAATGAGAAATGATTCAAAGATTATTTTGCATAGATGTTATTTCAAACAAACGCCAATGCAATCCTTCTGTGTCCAGAGGCATATATGAGCAATTATATGAGCATCAAAGATCAGTTTTTCAGCTACTTTTTCTTTCCAAAATTAATCAATATTTTTTGGACTAATCTCTTCATTTAATCAATGGTTCAATTACTCACTCATAAAGATAGTCACTTGTCGCCACCTTCTGGCTTAATGATGCAAGTTGCGCAGACACAGACAAGCGGAGTGATACAAACAACACCTTCGATGTAACGTTATACAAATACAGGTCCTTCTCAAAATTAGCATATTGTGATAATGTTCATTATTTTCCATAATGTAATGATAAAAATTAAACTTTCATATATTTTAGATTCATTGCACACCAACTGAAATGGAATTTTGGAAACTGGAATTTTGGGTTTTCATGAGCTGCATGCCAAAATTATCAGTATTAAAACAATAAAATACCTGAAATATTTCAGTTGGTGTGCAATGAATCTAAAATATGAAAGTTTAAGTTTTATCATTACATTATGGAATATAATGAACTATCACAATATGCTAATTTTTTTAGAAGGACCTGTATATGTATACAATAATAATGGCAATATATGTAATAGGGTGCTTGTGTTGTTAAATTGATCTTATAATTGCCACTGTCTTTGATCAAATTGATTATTTCTTTCGGTCATTTAAAACTTCTATCGAAAAAACAGCTGTTTATTTTAGCTACTTGCATCTTATCCCGCACTGTATGATCGTTACCTGAAGTGAAGCGTCGCGTTGGGATTCGCGCTCGGCTCGCGCCTCTGTGAACAAAAATCCTGCTGGCTTTGATTGGTCTCAAACATTTTGACATTGACGAGCGGGTGTTTGAGTCCTGATGCTGAAGCAGCTCAAAGTTCAAATGAGAAGGTCAGCGTCGCGATGGGCGAATCATTGCAGCACCAAATTAGAGTTAATATTAGGGAATTATTTCACAACTTTCATTATATTGGCTACACTAAAAAAAAACGACCCTGATGAGTGTTTTTTATTCACATGAGATTGGATTACCTACTAAATGATGCGCATCAGAGGGGATTTAGAAGTGTGTATACGCAATGCCGACTGAGTATACCTGCGTACCCTGCACTACACCACTGACTGTGCTCCCCCATCCAAACTTCCCTTCCTTCCCTCCCCGCTGAACGCGAACCATTACAAATGCGTGGTTGAGCGCGGTAAAGTTAGGTTCGGTTTTCACCAGACATGATTTCCCTTTACACTGTTCTACGATCGGCAGTCTTACAAAGATATTAATAGCATGATTAGTTTTAACAGTATGTAACCATTGTATATCGACATGTATATTAATTCAAAATCCCCTACGTGCGCTATAGCTGCATATTTATACCTGAATGCGTTGACGCGCTTCCACAGCGCATGGGAGCGTCTGGCAATTGCACCAACTGCGGTAAACGCAGCCTATAATTTATTATTTAAAAGTACTTTTAATATTTAAAAACAGGCATTTTCCAATTCCAAAACTTGTAGAAGGTTATTGGTAAGACTGACTTAGGTGAAATTGTGCCAACACCTCCCTTCATGTATTTACAGTACACAATTATTTTTATATTTTTATTTTTATAAAGGGTTTTTGGTGACTTAGCCTACTAGAGGTGAGATGATGCATTATTCATCAGTGTGTATAATAAAGGTTGTGAAATGATTGCCTATAGTATTATCTCGACTTTAGAGCTGCAAGGATATTCCACAGCATCAAGATAATTTGTTAATGGTCATAAAGCGTGAGATATGATGCAAGTACCTTAGATAAACGTTTCATAATTGACACCTGTTTAAAGACAGAAATGTTAAATGGCCAACAAAAATAATCAGGCAAACTAATAAAATTTTGACTAATTTCACAATTTTTAATTGAAAATAGGCCAATACAATTTACGTAACATTCATGCGTGAAGTTCACTCTCTCTGGGAATCTAAGCTGAAAGCTCTGCCATCATATGTTGCTTTTTACATTATTTTCTTCATTGGACGAATGCGAAATGACAAAATTAGTGATTATGTCTACACTGGACAAGTCTATTTCTGTCATAATTTGTCTCATATCTGTGTAAAATCACAGATCTAATTACCTTTTTTTCATGTGGCATTTTGTCCTCAACAATGTTAAAGGCCCAGTGGCCTTGTAATAAACATTTTGCAAAAGAAAAAACTCAAGATGTTTATTATAAATAAAGACAGACACTTTTTCCTCAGCTGTAGGCAAAGGCAAGCGAGTTTCAAACCAGTGCTCCTCCCGGGATACAAGCGCTAAATTAATTCCCTATTTTAGCGCCATCTGCTGTTTTAAAAGAGGAAGTTACTCATCTGCATTTGTGAGAAAATCTGCCTGAACGCATTTTTGAGAAAATCTGCCTCAACGCATTTGTGAGAAAATCGAGCCGAGAGATCTCACAATCATAACAAACAGATATGCGTTTGTATGCACTAGATTTTGTATTTGTTCAAAGGTTACATTGTAGGATGGTTTGTATTTATTTGTGAAATATTATCAAGGATCATTTATTTATATTTGTAAAACACAATATTGGTTACTCCACTGCATTTTCGCTCAAATTGACCTTTGTTTTTGCAAATTGCTTTCTGTTTGTTTGCGAGTCGATTTTTCCTTTGCAAAGCAGATCGAATTTGTTTGCAAAATGCTGGATTTGTTTGTTTAATTTTGGCACATAATTCGCTCCATAAAACTCTCCTTAATAAGCTGCACTCAAGTTGTGCATCTTATTAAGTCGACATGCTATTACTTTTCGAGAGTAATAAAAAGTTGGCCTATTTTCTTCCTTGAAGTTTTTGTGGCAAGGTGGTTGCAACAGTGTCAATGAAGTGAGATGGACAAGCACCACTCACATTTTCTTCAGAAAAAGTACAAATCATGCTACAGTGCCTTCAAGTGTTATTTTGAGATACTATCATCGTTTATATATATATATATATATATATATATATATGTGTGTGTGTATTGAATTTGTTTTTATTTGGTAGCCTACTTTCCTTTTTGTATTGTAACTAAATGTCCATTTAGTTATTATTCTTTACATTTCAGTTTTAGTTTCAGTTATTTTAGTAGATCTATATACATCAAGTTAAACTAAATTGGGGGTGGGTAGCCATATGGTAGTTTAAGGACATTAACTATACTTTAAGTTGCTTATTTAAGTAGGCCTAATGACAATTGTCATAAGCAGAAGCTTATACTAACTGTTACACCTTCTAATATAACTATTTTATCTATATCATTCTACTACACGTGATCTTTATGTAGGCTACTTGACCACTAAGGGAATCGCCGTTCCCTCTAATGCAAATAGACATATTTAGGCTTTAGCTAATATTTAATCTACCACACTGCTGTTGATAACCTTACAGATGTGAGACAAAAGTTGAATCCAAGCACATCAGCCCCAAATCTTCGGCTCCTTTCACAAAGTAGGAGCAAAATCCTTTTAAGTCTATATACAAGTCGTCTACTATATATAAGTCGTCTATATAAAGTTTTTGGTAGTAGTAGGCAGAGCCATAGAGAGATATGCTACTCAGAAAAGTCTTCTTCTTCTCTTAGTTAATGGCGGATTGCAAACAACTTAAAGTGCATACCGCCACCTACTGTACTGGAGTGAGTAACATCATATCGCTCAAGGTACTCTCATATTCTGTTCACCAACCCAGTATCTTTAAGAAATTTAAATAATGCCTTCCTGGTGATTCTTATCCCCTTTCCTTCTCCTTCTGTTCCCAATATCCCCATCAGATTCCATTCTCGCCCTGCCTCCTGTACCCTATCATGAAATATCTGTCTTTCCAACTCAAACAATATATAATGCAAAATTACATCTTCAACATTTTCTTTAATCCCACAGTTTTCACACTTTTCACTATTCCTTTTCCTACTGACTGACTTTTGTATTTTATAACAACTCCTTCCTTCCTGTCCCAGAAAAAAAAAGTCTTCTTCTTCTTCTATTAGAGTTTTTTGGCGGTTGGCACACAATGAAATGGCGCATTACTGCCACCAACTGGTATGGAGTGTGGAACTGAATGACTGCTATTACTTACTTTTATTACAAAAATATATATATATAATAATTAAATCCTCTCAATCATATTAATTATTCTAAAATAATGAAAAACAATTCCATAACACTTTTCTTTAGAATTTTTTTCTAAGAATTTCTACTAAATAAAAACCGTACTCTTTCCTTTTTAAAATTTTGGATCATTTCCCTCCTTTTTCCCTCATATTTTTTTTACAGTGTATCATGACGTGTTCTATTGTCTCTTGTTGTTCACAGTATTCACATCTGCCGGTGTTATGTTTACCTATTTTAAATAAAGTGCTGTTTAGTCCTGTCAGAAAAAGTCTGCTAACAGACATTACTAAAGAGTCCCGATGAGAAGGATAATGCAAACGTCTGTCTAAGTCTAAATTCTGCTCTACTAGAGGTAATTTAATCTGATTATATGATAGGTTATATGTCTATTGTTATAATGTACAATTTTAGCAAAATCGAGTAACATTATCCTAAAGTTCACAGAATGTTATCTGTTATCGATTGTTTTTGTCTGCAGTCAGAACTCGCGGGAAGGTTGAGCCTCGTCAGGATAGAAACAGAAGACAAAACTAACTTTTGAGAGTCAAACTTTTCGCCTGGGTATGTAAACGAACGTTTAGTAAATTAAAATGATCGTTTGACCAGCCAAACCGGTGTTTATTTATAAGTGCATCTCAGTCAAATGTTTGTATGGTTGTTTACAGGGTTTACATGGTTGTTTTCTCGTTTTCATGTCAAATGTATACCTGCATCTAGTAACGTTAAATAAATAAATCAATAAATAAATCAATAAATAAAATATTAGCATATTAGTTTACAGGATGTCAGAGGAGATTCTCCATAACGAAGATAGAGAGACAGTAAGTTCGTATGTTTATATGTTTGTGGATGCACCATTTGACAAAAGCCGATATTAATGTTTAGAGAACTAACCTGCCATGGTCATAGTATGTTGTTTTGGACATGTACAGTTACTTGTACCATAGTATTCTTTGAATTACACTGGAGCACTATATAAGTACTGTGGTACCTTTTTCAGTATACTTGGTGTAAGTTAGTGCCATGGTATAACATATGATATCCTCTCTGTACCCTAGTAGTACTTTTAAAGGTAGCATATACTATTATTGTAAGATTAATATTTATTAATTGTGTAGTGTTTAATGTTTTTACTGAACATGACGGAGATAAAAAAAAAACCATTTCATTTGTCATTAATTTATTGTTTTAGCTGAGGAGAAGACTGGAGCAGCTTAAGCGAGAGTATGAGAGGACAGCACAGATACTGCAGGTAAAGAAATGCTGTATGGAGAATAATAGAGCTTGAATTGTCATAAAATTGAACTTGTTAAAACCTGTTAGTGATTGTTGTGTGTTTTTTGTTTAGAGAGCAGAGCATCATGATGCCACTTGTCGGCGTGTGCAGAACAGAGACTCTGACCACACCACATTTACACAGATTGATTTTTCACACACATCTGAGTCATCTATTGAGACTTCTTCCATGCCGACCCCAGAATATTCTGAAAACCATCAGAATCTGCAATTACGGACCAGTAAGGCCAGCTTCAGGGTGAAATCAAACATGAATAGATCTTTCTATTTGTCTTTAATTTATTTTTATTTCAGTTTTAGTTATTTTAGTACTTATTTTAACATTTCTTAAAGTTTCTTTTTATTTTTCATCTATTTTAATTTTATATTTCAGCTTTATTTCAATTAATGAAAATAGTTTTTTTTAATACTTTTTTAATAGTTTTAGTATTTACAATATTAACCACACATTTTTTCATTATTACTAAGCTAAGGAACTATATCTAAGTAGTTGGACATATGAACCAGCAAAACATCTCATAGACTTACATTGAAAAATTATCAAAACATTTACTTACCCAGACTTAGTTGTAATGTCAAGGTTTAAAAAAAAAAAAAAAAAAAAAAAGTTTTTAATTCAATAACAGTATGCTTAACAATTCAGATGGTAATTAATTCAAATACTAATAAACTGGTTTTCTTTTTGCTGTTTCAGACATAGTTGCAGAAAGAAACAGCTCTGGTTGTTTCCCTGCGATACAATTGCAACTTGCAGAGATTGCATCCACACCGCCTTTGTACTCCCCTGCATGCAGGCGAAGCCCTGCCCACCGCCTGCGTTCTAAGCGCAGTCGATTGCGCCTACAGAACAAAGAGCGAGAATCAGACACTGACATCAGCCAAGAGAAAGAAAGAGATAGAAGTGGAGACCATATTCATGAAAAGGGGAGTGAATGTACTGATAAAGAGAATAGTCGGAAAGGAGTGAGAAATGAAGGTAAGAAGGAAGAGAAGGACTGTGAAAAGAAAAAAGAAAGAAAAATGAAGATGATGCCGGATGAGGAGGAGAAAAACCAGGATAGGCCTATAGGAGTAAGGACAAATTGTAAAATTGCTAAAGCATCGCAAGAACTGGAGGATAATGCGAAAAGAGAGGGGCATTGTGAATTAAACTCCTCTGTGATCCAATCAGATAACAAACTGCTAATGATTTCAAGTAAAGAAAATCATTTAGAAATTCAGAACATTCACTGTAGCCAGGAAGAGGTTAACGTACCTCTGATTGATCAGCCTGTTGAGAAAAAAATACAGTCAAGTTCAGCAGTGTCTATTCAAACCACATCTTTCCCTCAGCCATCTGAGGCAGCACAGATTACTGACAAATCAGAAGAGGTGCTTAAACAAACTAACCAGTCGTTCACAGACTCAAATAAAGGTTATGATGACAGGATAGATATTAAACATTCCTCGTTTTCATCTGGCATTCTGGACTCTTGCACGCTGGTTGAGGGTTTACCGTTTCCTGTGGAGTATTATATTCGGACGACACGGCGTATGGCTGCATCTCACAGCTCTATCGATCTAGATGCGGTCATTTACAGCCAGCTCACTGGGGGGCGGGGCAGACGCAGGCTCAGCCAATCGCAAGTGAGTGGTAGAGGTCGCATGACACCAGAGCATTCAGAATCAGTCTGCAAGTCCACAGACCAGGCCAGATGCAGAGGAAGAGTTCGGAGAGGGAGGAGAGGCCGTAGAAGAAGCACTGTATGTAGGCCCTCATGTGCCAAAGCTGCTCTAGATATTACAATATCAAATCCTGCAAGTGATTCTCAAGCAGATTCAGAGTCTCTAATAGAATCAAAGTCTGACACTGAATCACTCAGCCAATCAAAATTGGTCCTCGAACAGCCACAGGTAGAATCTCTGCCAATCCAGTCACATAGGCCTATAGTGAGTTTGAAGACAAGTCCGGAGCAAGGAGTTACTCAAGATTTTAAGCAACTCCCAGATTCTCAGCTTTACTTTGATTCCCTACTTCTTGTGGATTCTGATTTGTACCAGGCCAGACCCAGAGGAAAAGGTCAGAGAGGGATGAGAGGCCGTCGAAGAAGCACTATAGGTAGATCCTCATGTGCCAAAGCTGCTCTAGATTGTACAATATCACATCCTGCAAGTGATTCTCAAGCAGATTCGGAGTGTCTTATGGAATCAAAGTCTGACGCTGAATCACTCAGCCAATCACAATTAATCCTCGAACAGCCACAGACAGAGTCTTGGCCAATCCAGTCACCTGGGCCTATAGTGAGTTTGAAGACAAGTCCAGAGCAAGGAGTTACTCAAGATTTTAAGCATCTCCCAGATTCTCAACTTTACTTTGATTCCCAACTACTCCCGGGTTCAAATATATACCCTATTTTCCGAAGAAAACGTGGACAAACTGGAAGAGAGTTTCAGACAAATTCTAATAAAGATGGTAAGATTTATTTATGAATGTATTATTGAATTTATTCCTAGCTCAAACAGTAGAGCATGGCGCTAACAATGGCAAAGTCATGGGTTCAATTCCCAGGGAATGCTTGAAGATAATGATAAAATGTTTGAATAAAGGGTATGCGTTGATGTCACTTTTCTGCCGAGACATGCCCTCGCAAAACGTCCTGTAACATGACTTGTTTAAATAGGGGAAACTGAGAAAACAGGAGTAAAACAAACCATTATCTTCGTAAATTAAAGGCAGTTGAACTCGACAGTTAACAAACGTTGACAAAAACTTTACAGTTATGCAGAATTTAAGATGCTAAATATTTAATTGATGAGTTGTCAATACATTAATTAACCTAGGGTATAATTTTACCCCGAAATCCAACATATCTGACACAAAATGATAACTGTTTCGCTGCCTGATTTCCAGTTGTTTCTACTACGAATTGCAGCAATCCCTTTGCTTATTTTTTCCATAGCTTTCGTCAGTCTGTAAAAAGATAGCTATGATTTCTTGTTGAATCTATCTGTACAGTCAATCGTGAAGCTCTTTGCCATTTTAGATGTGTTTTATGTGTTTTTCGCTAAACACCAACACAGCCACTCAGTGGGTGTAACAACAGTGACTCCAGCCTACTGTGACATCATAGGCATACCCTCTTATAAAAATATCTGCCAAATGCATTGATGTGAATAAGAATTATTCTGTAACAGTCATGTACACAATAATGTTTGTGAATACGTTTTGCATTTTAGATCAGTCACCTCTTCTGCCATCATTAGCTTCACTCATTCAAGCTCTCCAAGAAAAGGATATGAAAGCTAGACTGTTGTCCGCTGTTGAAATCCAGGATTTCCACCTACCTGATGAAGATTTTGGACAACTAAAGCTCAAACTATTGCACTCGTCAACTTCAGCAGTAGAACCCTTTGCACAGCGTCCCCTAGTGTACAACACACGGCAGAGCAGCAGGTGCCAGAGAGTGAGTGGAAGAATAAGGAATTGTGAAGTACGCTACTCAGAGAGTGAACTTTTTACTCCAGAAACCTTAACTACCTCTTCTCATGAGGATAGTTTACCACTTTGTCAGTCAGACCCCACTGACAAATCACAGACAGAAATACAGAAGGGCCTCAATGTTGTAAATGAAATAAAGACCATCTCTTCAGATCTGATGGACAGCAGACAGTTTTGCCAAACTGAAACAGACAAAAGAATAAGTAATAAGAAAAAAGTGGAATCTTCAGAATCTGAAAACATTAGTGAGCTTCACATAAACCAGATGCTAAAAGAATCACATATGCTCTCTGAGAACACCTCACTTTGCCCCGAGATACTGAATTTAAGTCCATCTCTGACCCCACAAATACAGAAAGGTCAAGATCCTCTTCTACCATCTTTGGGAATGTCCCCTTACTTTTTGATTCCAGGTTCACCCATAGACCTCCGGTCACCTCTCTTTTCTTCGTCTGGTGTCCTTAGGTCTCCCTATTCAGTCTCACTTAAGGGGTGTGTGTCTCCAGAATCAGTCTCAGCTAAAACATCAGGGATCATCAAAAATAGTTTATTTACTAGAAGTGGAGATCAGGGAGGTTCTGAAACACAGAATCAAACTCAAATGAGTCAAGAAACAATGACAAAAGTTAAAAAAAATGTGAAACCAGGTACTCCATCCCAAAACAAAACTACACTGGAATATGAAAACTTAGACGGCCCAGAAAGGGAGTCCTCATGCATCTCGGAAAAGGAACTGGAACGTGAATGCGGTTTCTATGCAGAAAGCAATCTTGAATGTGGAAATAAAATCGATTGCACACCAGAAATTGAAGTCCAACTCTGCAATATTCCTGAACCAGGGAGTTTTAAAAATCTTTCTGAGTCTGAAATCCAAACCCAGAACAATTTTGAAATGGAGGTTAAAACCTATAAACTCCCTGAGCTCAGGTTAGAAATCCAAAGTAATGCTGTTACAAATGTGAAACAGTTTAAATTTGATAATGTAGGTCAAACTCCTGTTGAGACAACCTCTTTGGACACTTCCACCAATCGGAGAACGGAAACAACGAAAGGTTCCGACAATAACAGCACTCAATCAGAGGAACGTAACACTGATGAATCCAACAATCGGACATTACATGAGGAAACCCGAACTGCCACATCATTTTCTGATGAAGCTGTTTGTCCTGCAGTCATGCAAGAGATGCACACTTTTAAGGTGTCAATAAATAATAAGAAATAATTCATTGATATGCAAAGCAATGAAATGTGCTTGATTGTCTAATTTCCTGCAAATGTATGTGGGTGGTGCTTGTCTTTGTATTCAGGCACTGGAGGGCGGATGCGTGTTGGACTTGTGTTTGGTGCGATGGCCGTCGGAGGACTGGTGCATTTGTGTGGCAGGAGAATGGAGTGTTTGCCTTTGGGCTCAGATGAAGGGAGTTCAGCCGTGGAGTCTTTTACACACCTGGACATTTGCACAGGTAATCCAGTTTGCTACAGCGTTACATCATAAATCACAGCATAAATTAAAAGAATTGCGAGATGGCATGGAAGTTTAAAGTCATCATGGTATCATAATTGATCATTCTTATTTTACAGAATGTTGCACTGTTTATTATAAATTATTTATCTGTGCACATAATTTTTTTAATTAATGTGCCTTCGTAATATTTAATCAAAAACCTCAACCTCCTCTCCCCCTCGAAACGGCACCTGCTCTTTTCATGACGTATGTCTTGGCAGAGGATGGAACTAAATATCCTCCATAACTGACTGCAAATTGGCACACAAATCTGCCTCCATTTTAGCCTGGGAAAACCCAGATTTAGATTTGCTCTGAAAGTATGGCAAAGAGCTCATTCAAGCCCATTTCCAATCCGTCAAAATCGAGGCACCAATCAGAAACGTTGGGACGGGCTTTACATGATGACGACAGCGCTGGGATTTTGAAGCAGATTTTAGCCTACATTACAAAGATGGATGCCGCCGTCGAACATCACTGTTTGAATCAGCCATCGCGTCTGTCTTAAGCGATTTGAACGTTTGCTTTTTGTTAAAAACCGAGCAAAGAACAACACTCGGAGATGTTTCTCCGCCGCTCTGCATACGTCATCTCCATCGCTCTGATTGGTTTTAGGTCTATCCGCGACGTCCGTTGGTGACGCCCCTCTGGAAATGATTTGTCTATGACGCTTTGCCAGACCATAACTCAGTTACAAGTTACAACTGAGAATGATCTGGTTTTAACCAGGCTACCTCCATTTAGTTAGCAACACCCAAATTCCTACAATCCAATCAGTTACTGAGGACGAAATCAAACCCGCCTTACTTTTTTTTTTTCTCATTCCAGAAGCCATTTCACTTGGATACACATCACAATAGGGCAGAAAAGACTATCACAACAGGGCAGAAAAGACTATCACAACAGGGTAGAAAAACAGGGTAGAAAAGACTATCACAATTTCTGTTTCATGCCAACTTTAAGGGGGTAGTTCACCCATGAATGAAAATTCTGTCATAATTTACTTACCCTCATGACATTCCAAATCCGTAGGGCTTTGGTTAATCTTTGAAACACAAATTAAGATATTATTTAATGAAACCTGCGAGGTTTCCTTCTCTCCATTGAAAGTTCAAATAACCAAAACTTAATGATCTAAAAAGCTCGGCATTGTAAAATGAACCCATATGAGTGGTTTAATCTAAATCTTGTGAAGAGATATGATCATTTTATATGATGCAGAGATTTAATTATGGCTTTTATTCACATATAAACACACATAGAGCATCACATATGGTAAACACGGAAGCTTATGCGTGCATCACATGCTAGCGTCTTACGCTATGTAAACCTGTTAGGTTTCATTAAAAATATCTTAATTTTTGTTTTGAAGATTATGTCTTATGGGTTTTGAACAACATGAGGGCGAGTAAATGATAAAATAATTTTTACTTGTGGGTGACTAACTCTTTATCACAATATATTTTAAAAATATGTCTATGTCTCTCTGCTTTGACTCCTGTGTTTGTATTTGTAGCCCGTCATGTCTTTGCAAGAGATTCCAGACTCTTCAGGCTTGCTTTGTGTGACTCTGGGTCACTTGGAAATCACAGAAGCAAGGTAATAAAAATTGCATAATATAAAATGGCAAAATTACCATTATGTGGACCAAAACTATATTTTCGTCTCCCATCACCTGTTTTTTAATTCCTCTTTTGAAAACATTCTCACTTAACTCAAACCCTATGAAGACTGCGCTGAAAAACCAAGATGTGTTTTTGTGTCAGAATTCAATAAACTTAAACGCTAAGCTAATTCACTCTGTGTTCTTGAGTGCAGAGTGCTCTGCTGTCCAAGTATGGATGGGATGTTCTCTCAGAACGTGGTGTGCAAGGACACATTGCAAGCAGTGGTGGTTGTGTCTAACTGTCGGCTTGTGTGTTGCTCCGCCCCTGGAGATCAACAAAGAGTCAACGTGTTAACAGTGACTCAAGAGGGAAGGTAACAAACCATCATGTGTATGAAACCTTTTTAATATATCATTCACTTGAAATATTTTAGTAAAACCATTAATTATTCACTTGTGTTTCAGGGTAGTGAACACTCTTCCCTTTGTCTCTGCTAAGCAGAACATTCGGACCCTTGCAGTTGTAGAGGGTGAAAAAGATGCTCTGATTGGTTGGACAGAATGTAAAACCCTCCTTATATGGTGATGATTTGGGCAATATTGAGTCTTGAACTTTTAAACAAGTTTTTAAGGAAACTTTTTGAAATGTATCCATCCTGTACATTGAGATTTTTTTATTATTAACTTCTGATTAAATTATTTTCTGATATGGTACTAACAGCTGAGTTAAATTTTGAGTCTGTAAATCACTTTTAGTACTTCTTATATCTTATTTTGTTAGTATTTTAATTTGATTATCTATTTTGTCATAACTGTGTATTTCAGGAGCATAAATTCAGGCCAGTTGCTTCAGACTATAAACCTGGAAAAGACTTTAACCATGACAAACTGCATGAAGGGATATTCTTACAGAGTAAGTTAGTGTATTGTTCTTGTGGTACTAGAATGAATGTGTCAGTAATGACCTTGTGCTTTCATTCCTGCAGGGTGTGCTGTGTGTATTGCTTCAAAATGCAGGAAATGTGTGCGATGAAGAGAGTAACGCATCCCTTTTTACTCTGATTGCAACAAATCCTCTCACTGGCAAACACATCACACTGACCTCTATAAACTATCCTGATCAACACAAACAGCAGTAAGACTTGAAGCGATAAATGTTGTGATATTAGTATTCAGTGTTAACATTACAGTTGAATAAATATTACTCTCTTTCTCTAGGTTAATAGATGGTGATGTCTTGGGCTCTGGGCTTGTTGGCGTTTTTCAGTCTGGTCATCTTGCTGTTTGGGATCTCAGAGGAAGCGTGGCTAAAGTTGTTGTGCTGGATGAGTTGTGTCGACTAGCTCGATGGGCAGGGCCAAACACTCTGCTGACGGGATATCTAAATGGGGATGTTAGTGTGTTTCATTGTAAATTTACATAAACAGATCCCACTTTAAGAAGTGTTATTTAACACCATTGTTAAACAATACAAAATTACACTGTTAAAATCATTAAGAAGATTCAAGGAATATCAAGATTTCACAAGATAGATTTGTAAATTTGTGTGTAGTTGTTAAATATCAATACTGGCACAGCTATTTGTTGGTTAATATACACATAACCAGAGAAATATTTGTACTTTTTGGATGTGATATGTAAAAATAAATTTTACAAAATAAAATATGATTCTGGGAATTTTCTGTGAAAGATTAAAAACTCAATGTTTTAAGGTTTTTAAGGAAAGTGTTGAACTATAATATTTGTCCCCTTTTTTTGTAATGAATGCCGATATCAACACAACATAAAAAGAACACAAAAAGAAAAGGACACAACATTGCTTTTATAGTTGACGCTCTCCATTGATATTTGATGAAGAATATTCTTTGAATATGTAAAAAAAAAAAAATACATCAAAATAACATATATATGGGGATGTTCGTTTGTTTCATTATAAATCTACATAAACATATATAAAAAGAAAACAAAAAACTTTTGAATGTTACATGAAAACAGCGTGTCGCGCATGCGCATTGGTAGTCTCGTGCATTGTGGGAGCGGATTGAGAAACATGGCGGCGCGCATCATTGCCCGGTGTGTCCGATCCCTGAACCAGCGGTCCGTGTATTTTAACCGTGTAAATACTGCAGCGACATTAACAGCAGCTCCGCTCACTCATGACCGAACATTTTCACATCTGACTAATGGACACAAGTCTTCGCTGGCGCAGGTGTGTGTGTGTGTGTTAGTGATTGACTGATGACATCCTATGACCTACCCGTGTCTTTAGTTATAATGACTTCAACATGATGAACAAACAGCCTCTTGTTCACTTAATTTCAGTTTATGTACGGGGTACAGCGACGTAAAAGGTTTGAAAAAAAAAAGAGCTGAACGTAGTCAACGATAATGTTTCTAAATTAATGTGTTATCTTATCTTTATGTGGCATAACAGATACTTAAACTTTTAAATTATCTTTTTTTCTGTAATCAGTTATGATTTCTACAGTTATAATGGTTTATATAATATGCATGCATGCATTACACGATTGCACGTATACCTTTATGAAAATTTAAAAGTTAAAAAAAATTATTTGTATAGTAAATCAGCAATTTTCTTTTACTCATTATTTTACATTGATATTCTGTTATATATGGTTTACTTATCTCATCATAATACTCATATGTCACCAGTTATCATTGAACTGAACAGTTCTGTTCAGTGTTGTTATTGCAAACTAAAATTGTTAAACATTTTTCGGTAATTGAAATAAAATAAAATATAAATAATAGGGCCTAGATGAAAAACTTAATCTTAAGAAACTTCAATACAAAATTGCCTTGGCAACAAGCTGTTAAAAAAAATAGCATAAAAATAAAAAGCTAGAAAATTAAAAATGTCAATAGCACATAACAAAAATGACTAAAACTGAAAATAAAAATATTAAAGCAAATTCAAAACATTAATACCATAATCATATCTAAATAATATTCAAACAACACGGCTCCAGTTGTCTGTTAATAATATTTTTTGTTTCTAACATGTTTTGCTTTCTTTTGCAGATTTCTGGCGGTTCATTGCAGGTCTTTCAGAGGAGGCAGTACGGTGACTTGCCCCCATTGAGCCTAGAGACTATCCATGACCGTGTCCTCTACGTCCTGAAGCTCTATGACAAGATCAACCCTGAGAGGGTAAATACTCCATCAGTTTAATGATGGACAACATATTAGTCTGAAATGTTTCAAATTAGCTTCAAATATATTGCACTCTACAGATTAATTGTTTGATGATCAAATCTTTATAGCTTCAGGCTACATCCCACTTCATGAAGGATTTGGGATTGGACAGTTTAGACCAGGTGGAGATCATCATGGCTATGGAAGATGAATTTGGTTTGTTCTTGCATTTACAATTATTTATAATCTAATTTCATGTATTACATTTAACAGATCAGTTCTCCCTATAGTAGCACATTTTGACCATTGTTTTTTATTTGTGCATTCTTTGAATGTATGCATTGTTCTTGTTGGTTTCATAGAATCTGATGCTTGCACTTACAGGTTATAAATGTGCAATCCATATGGATGCGTATTTACCAAGCTGATACCGTTTTTTCCCACGTGTTCAGGTTTTGAGATCCCTGATGCAGAGGCAGAGAAGTTGATGACACCACATGAGATTGTTCAGTACATCGCAGACAAGAAGGATGTCTATGAATGAGCATACATATTCATTGTGAGTTTAGTTACTATTCACAAATTCACTTCAGGTAGAGATTATGCTTATGAATGTTTATTTGTTCTTTTTCTTCCAGATAAAAATCATCCTATCAGATGACAAGAGACCGTGGAGGTTTTGTCATGAGCTGTTTATGTCTACTGTTCTTCTCCATTCTTTATTCTTTTTGTATTTAGATACATGTTTAAATCGGTGTTCATAATTTTGTTTGTGGCCGCTTGTGATCTGCAGGTCTGCAGCATTCTGTGCTAGATGCATGCACAAGCTCCTCATTCATACAATAAGAGCTTGCAAATAATGTCAATAATTCATCTAAATACTACAATAATAAATACTTTAAATCACTTCAAAGGACCTTATTTATGTCTTCGGGTTCGGATGCACGTTGTGAATCTTTTCCATTGTGATTGGTTAGCTCATTATTAGGTTAGTTAGTTTTGTTTTTGACAAGATTGTTTTATGAAATATAAACCATGTAAAAACAAAATCACACAGTATTTATAAGATTCACTATCAATATGAAGTACACCACAGTTCAAAAGTTTGGGGTTGATAAGAATTTTTAATGCTTTTGAAAGAATTTTCCAAGACTGCATTTGTTTTTCCTGTGATGCAAAGATGAATTTTCAACATCATTACAGTCTTCAGTGTCACATGATCCTTCAGAAATCAGTATAATATGCTGATTTGCTGCTCAAGAAACATTTCTTGGTATTATCTATATTGAAAACAGTTGAGCTGCTTAATAATTTTGAGGAATGTGATAAAAAAAATCAGGATTCTTTGATGAACATGAAATCCAAAAGAACAACAGTTGTTTGAAATAGAAATATTTTGTAAGATTATAAATGTCTACTTTATCTTTTGATCAATTCAATGCATCCTTGTTGAATAATAAAAGTATTTAATTTCCTTCAAAACTGAATAAAATCCCACTGACCCCAAACCTTTGAATTATATGTATAAAACATGAAACTGCAAGAGTTCACATTTATATTTTATATTTAGGAGTGGTTGTATTTTGTATGTTACAGCACCACCTACTGGAAATGCTTACCAAGTCTAAAAATTTACCCGAAGACTTTTCCAGAGTTGGAGCCAAGAGTTTAAACGGGTTTTATTAGGAAACATTTCGTGTCCAGTACTTAATCTTCTCCCCCCTGAAGTAAATGCTAATAAAACTAATACAATCTTCCACTATAACCTCTAACGCACCCTGAATCATATCAAGCTATTAACATTTATTGCAGCATGGCTTAAAATAGTGATACTTTCACATTCTTGTTCACATATGCACATGGATTCCTTTAATGCCATTTCTAAAGTTTGTGTATTTCAGGATTTGCTCTTGAACATAAAAGGACTAATGTGTCTGTCTCCTGTTATTTCCTACAGAATATTAAATATTACACATAATAGTCAAAATAGTCTTGAGGAGCAAAATGCAGAGAACACAAATTCAGTGAGACCTAATCTTTATCAATTCTTCAATTTATCATTTAGGATTACAGCAAAACTGTTATGATTTTTTACATGATTCATCCTTAATGTAGACTTAATAAATAAGCAATATTGTCATAAAATCATGTAGGGTTCATTCAGACTTGGGGTTAACATTTAACCTTCGACTTAAATGAAAGAAACAGAAGAACTTTAGTTGTTGTTAAGTTCAAAAGGTTTGGATTTTATCTCCCACTTATGAACTTAAATAAGCCCATGTTTCCTGTTCAGGTGTAATAAACCCTTCTCCCCCCCTCTGTGTTTATGTCAGTGGATGTCTGTGAATGTTGGCCTACCTCTCACTGTGTTGATGAGAAGCCAGGGAGGGACGCTCCAGGCATTTCTTTCTTTTTTGTGTGTTTTTGAGTGTCAGAATTTCTGTGCATTTGGGAATGGTTAAGCAAAGTTTTACATGCAATAATGTTAGAGTTTGAAATACGCTTTAGTACAGTTTTAGTTTTCACTTGGCTTCACAAATGTTGTTAATTAAACTGATGTGGACTTGTGTTTAAAACCTGAGCTCGTTATATTTAGGCGACCCTTAAATCCCTAAAAACTGCCGTCTAAATAGACAAACGGCCACTGACTCAACATTGACAATGAATGATCTCTGAATTACCTTCTATGTTAATCTATTTTCAAAGTTTGAATTGACAGCACAAGCTCGTCAGGGGAGCGAAAACAAACACTCTCTCTGTTTTCTCTCACACAAACATACACAACCTGGGTCATTAACCTAATCTAGAAATCTCCTCTTTCTGTCCCCTTAACTTTTAACCGCTTCCGTCCCATTTTCCCTTAAAAAAATGCCTAATCGTTATCATATGTTTGCACGATGCCGTTTTCTACACCCTGCATAGGCGAGCTCGCGCGCTCACAGAAACGCACGCGCGCGCTTCATTAAAGCGAGCTGCAGTCTGTTCTATTCAAGTTTCTGCGGCGGACTGAAGGATGAACTTGACTCTTCTATAAAGGTCTTTTTAAAGATTGAAAACTGCTATTCATCCACGTTACACAAAGCCTACTTTTCGACTAGTTTAAGTATTGTCTACGTCATATTTTAGAACAGCAAAATAATCTTTATGGAATTAACCGTGGGGACGGATTCCTTCCTGGAATGTTTTGGCTCTCAAAATGTTTCGTTTTGTCTATGTTTTGTTATTTATTTTCTCTCCAGGTAAGATCATTTCATTAATAGACGAGGAGCTGTTTAAATGCTTGACTTATGTTTAAAATATCGATTAGCAATATTTTATATTCTTTTAAAAAACTATTTTATATAATATCCCTACAAAAATGTTCCATGGTAACCTTCAAATTCAATATAGTAGCCTACTGAACCATCAATAGTGCTAGTATCAGATATTAATATTGTGACTGAAATATTGTAAGAAATGCATGGCCTAACTTTTAAGTAAAAACATGTAATGCTGAATTATTGAAGATAATGATGTTTCTCTGTAGTTAACACGTTGTTAAACTTGAGGCAAGACTGTGGGGGTAAAATTCTTGGAGAGAGGAGCGGCTCAATCCGGTACTCTTTACACCCAGACAGCCTTTTATTTAACAGAATTACCAACGAAAGCACAGAAAAACTGTTGGATGTTTCCTGCACTTGGATTATTGATGCACATAAAAACCAAACTGTTTGGATAGATGTCATTTCTGTTGGGAAAGGTGCTATTGGGATTCAGTTTGGAAATGGGGATACACTGATTTATGAAAAAGAGGAGCGGGCGTTATTCTCTGGCACTGGGAGAACCATCATTGAATGGAGCTTGATAAGAACTGACAAACCATTTGCCACATTACATCTGAGTAAGTGTAATGAAGTCACTTACATACCAGTATGATGATGTTTTTAGTCATAGTACTTAAATATGTTTTTTTGGACACATATCATGCCAATTACAAATATCAAACGTTTGTACCTGTACCATGTTATTCTAGGAAGTACCACAGCTTGCCATGTAAATACCTGAATTTCACGGTAAATTTAAAAGTACCATAGTATTACCATCACTATACCATGATACCGCAACAGTTCTTTTTTGTAAGGACATGGTACAGTAACTTCTTGGTAAGGGGTATGTCCAAAAAACTATGAAAGGACCATGGTACTTTTTGTACTCATAAAGTCTGCTAATTTCTGCTAATCTTGTAAACACATCAGAAAATAAACAAATTTCTTATATGCTGATGTATTTTGTCAGGGTTCATGAATAAAATATCAGAGTAAAATATTTTCTTATTAAAATGGTTATTTACACTATCATTCAAAAGTTTGTGGTCAGCAAGATTGACCTTTTTTTAGATACTTGTATTCTGCAAGGATGCATTCATTGATCAAAAGTGACAGTAACATTTCAATTAATTTCAAATAACTGCGAAACTTTCTATTCATCAAAGAATTCTGAAAATTATCATTGTTTTCACAAAAATATTAAGCTGCACAACTGTTTTCAACATTGATAATAAGAAACTTTTCTTGAGCACAGATCAGCATTGAAATAATTTCTGAAGGATCATGTGACACAGTAGTGTATGTGAAAAGTATGAAAAATACCCAGTGATAAGGTTGTTGTATGTTTGTTTATTTCCCTTAGTGTTAGAATCTTGTTTTAAATAATCTCATAATTCCTGTTTCCATTCATCTCTGTGTTTTTTTCTCAGGATGGAACACGTCAGAGCTCAGTCACACTCTTGCTTTGATTCCTTACACCCACTTTGACGCCGAACCAGTGTCTCCCTCTCCGAGTGGCTCAAATGATGTAACCTACACCCCAGACATTCCAGTGAGCACCAATGCAGCCCCCAAAACACACACTCTCAGGGGCGAGGTTATACAGCAGGGCGGAGGTGTGTCTGACCTGTCCGATAAGCACAGACCCCTCTTTCCGCAGGAAATCACCAACAATGGACAGGAAACGGCTGGACCCTGGATCTCCGACCTCACACTCGCTGGCACACATTCTTATTTTGATACGCACACCAACTCTGCCCTTGACACACACATGAACACGGTCATCAGGTCGTCCCATGAACCTTCAATGGCTCCCACTGAAATACAATCACCATTGCTGTCTGTCCAAACCACAGCCACACAGGCAACTGATGTTGCTACAAAAACAAGTGCACTTTTAGCCACCACTGATGTTGCACACAATGAATTGCGTAGAGGAAGTTCACACTCACAGCATACATATGCATTTACCACAATTCAGTCCATAATGGCTAAAAGAGGTCATCCAAGTTCAATGTTTCCAACTTCCAGCTTTATTACAGCAAGTAGACGAAACATTCAGCCATTCGACAAAACTTCTAAACATAAAGACTTCCTTAGTGACACTGTTAACAAGGCTAAATCTACAACAGTGACGGCCCCAAAAAAGGATGTGTTTACAATATCAGAGAACGTCGGAACGAGTCAATTTCATGCAACTTTTTGGAGTTCAAACACAGTCACAGATGACGACCAGCCTATAGCATCGGAAATGGACAGGACAGATCGCTCTCCAAGGTCAACTAATCAAAATCAAACAATCTACCACGATTCAGTACTCACTCGTATTACGCCTGCTACAGTATCAAAGTTTCCAAACGTTAATCAAACCAACCAATTAGCATTTTCTGATAGTGACACAACTGAATACTCAGGTTACTCCACATCTCCAAGTGGTATAAGTGAGCCGACAATAAATCTTACCACTGAGAATGAGCCAACAACCTCAAGAGAGTTCATGCATACTTCACGAAACACACTTGCAACTCCAACTTTAACTTCTTCGGAAGCATCAACCACTCGCATCTCACACACCATCCAAAGTCAGCACAAAACAAGCACACAAGAAACCAGTTCCTCATCTGCATCAACAACTGATCTGACAGCACACAACAATAATGGAATCAGTGCCTTCACCACTTTTCCAACTACCATCCCTCCAAACCTGACTTCTACTAAAAGTCCTAGCACACCAGAAGAGGACGAGGGTCAGTCACCATCTGGAAGTGATTGTCTCGGTCGTGCATGCACCTCGTATTTACCTTCTACAGTACGAGGAGAACAAGAAAGCTCCACTACCAACCCTCCATCAATCTCTTTGTCGAGTTCTGAAAGTCCTCAGATTAGTCCTAACATGACATCTGACCTCATGGTTGAAGATAGCACTACATATTTGAGATTGGAGAACCACACAGATGTAGAGGAACCTGAAGTGTCCCCATCACAAGTCCAGAATACCAACACAAAATCAAGTATGCACACTGAATTCCCTTTATACACGTTTACAACTCATTATTCAACTACATCTTCTGAAAACACACTGAGCAATGTGGGATTTTCTGATGCAACTGATATCAACAAGATGAGTATTGGTCCAACAGTGGGTGGAAGTCATTTGAGTCCTGCTCAGACTAGTGCGACAAGTTCGAAGACAACACTTGGATTATCGTCATTTAATGACATTCACAACGGATCAACAAAAAACACTAATAGCTTTACTGCCCACACTACCATATCATTGAGTACTTCATCATCTGACATCACAGCTCCCTACATCTCTCAGGTCAGTACAACTGATCCTGTCTTTCAGACAAGCCCACCTGTTAGTACGACTACTACATATTGGGAAACCAGTCAGACCTCTGCGGTTCACCCACCTTTGATAACTACACTGCAGATGAATCCACATACCACTTCCACAGAAACGACTTCAGCCCGGGTCCATACGCACATTCCAGTGCCTCAACCCAGCACTGTCAGACCTCCCCAACATATGACCACAAGCTCTTATCTTATTCAAACAAAAGCACACACAGTATCTAATCAAGCAGTCGCCCAAACATCTCAGATAATTTCTACTGCATCCAGCTTTGACAGGAAGTGGCCACACGGACGGCATTATTTCATAGTGGAGGACCAGCCAGCAATCATCAAGGGTGATGAACATTTCTGTCAATTTTGCTTTCTCCAAAACTCCTAATTTATCACTTTTCCACATTTCTGAGTGAAAAGGGATCTTTTTTGTTTTAATGAAAAACATTTGTTGTTCTGTTTTTCAGAGAAAACATTTCAAGTACTCGTACAAATCATCCTGGAAGGGGATTATGTCCCTAGTCTGAGACTGCGTGAGGTGAAACCATTTGAATTACTTTATATATACTACTGTTCAAAAGTTTGGTATTATTTTTTTTTTAAAGAAGGCTGCATTTATTTGGTAAAAAAAAAAAATACAGTAAAAATAGTAATATTGAGAAGTATTATTACAATTTAAAAAAACTTTTGTATGTTATGTTTTATGACTGCAGTGTTACATGATCCTTCAGAAATCATATCTGCTGATTTGATGTTGAAAACAGTTGTGCTCAATATTTTTGTGGAAACCTTGATACATTTTTTTCAGGATTATTTGAGGAATAGAAAGTTCAAAATAACAGAATTTATGAGTATTGAAATATAGTTGTTTTTGAAACATTATACATGTCTTTACTGTGCGTTTTGATCAAATTTGTGCTTTTTTTCTGAATTTTAATTTTAAACTTTTGAATGGGATGCACATTCATGTCAGAGGATGGTTGATGTCATTTGATTGGCATTGCAATAATGTTTGGTAGTCATCCACTCCTGCAGGTGGAGACATTTCTTCAGAGACTTTCTGGATTTAAGAATCAACATGTGACCTGGCACAGGTAAAAAGCTTTACTGGGCTGTAATTGCAGTTCATCTGTTTAGAGATGTACATTGAGTCACTGTGAGTTAGCTGAGTGACTAGATTTGACTGTAATTATTGATTAAACTTTTCCTTCCGTGAGTCTTTGAGAAGAAGTTGTTGATGTAAACTACAAAAACACGAATTTGTGAAAACAGCAATGTCAGCGATGCGTATTACATGTTCAGTCTTAAGTCTTAATCCTATAACCCCTATAGGATCATAATTAAACTGCAAAGTGTTCATGAGATTGAGATAGAAATGCCAATGCAAAGTGATGCTAAATAAAACCATCATTTTTTTATAAAACAGAATATATTATTAAATATACATTGTATTATTAGGACATGTCAAATATAATATTATTAAATATAAATTATTAAAAGAATCAAAATATAATACCTATTTTAGGTTGAAAATCTCAGGGAGTACTTAAGTAATTAAGTATTTAATTTACTGTAAGTCACAGTGGTTCAGCAGACAAAAAGATTGTAAAAACCTGATCTAAAATATGTAGGTGGTTGATGACTTGTAAATGAAGTGCTTTTGATTGACTCTGTCATGGGTGTTTTCATCAGTGGTCCAGTTCTGCAAACAGTAGTTCAATTCCAAACAGTGGAAGCGCTCTCCTGGCTGGGAAGGGTGGACTCTCTATTACAGGAGGCGGGGTTAAACCCACTACCGAAGAAAGGAATATTTGTGGGAGGAGTTAGAGTGAAAAATATGACTGTGGGAGGTGAGTGTTGAACAACTAGATCTTAACCAGTTACTTTTTTTTTTAAATACCTCAAGCATTTATGCGGATCTTATGGAGCCCCTATGGGAGCATGGTGGTTAAAAAATATGAGAGAGATGAAAAAAATATTTTGAATGCTTTTTGCATTTGCTCGCAAAACATTTGCATTCTCTTGCATAACATTCGGGTCACTCGAGAAACTTTGCGTTTGGTCACAAAATCACTGAAATAGTTTGTTCCTTCCACCTCATAGTATTTCCGCAAAGTTTCACTGAGGAATGCAATGCTTTGCTGAGAATGCAAAAGCATTGGAAAATAATTTCCCCTCCCGTTAATTTTTTTTTTTTTTTTTACCATCACCATGACCCTTTAGGGGCTCCATAGTATCTCAAACATTCATGCCAGCTTTCTTTTTTCTTTGTTTCTTTCTTTCTAAGGTTTACAGACGGATGTTTGTGAATGGTTGTTTGAATGTCCATCTGGGTTCCAGTGTGTTTCTGCGAAGAGTAATACCACATGTACATCTGTGTGCCACTCTGAATACTGTAAACATCAGGGCATCTGTGTCCATCGCCTCAGGCAACAGCCTGTCTGCCAGTAAGTTACATGTACAGTTACAGTACATACAGTGTAGTTTGACTTGCGGCATAAAATCTGGTCCTCATTGCAGGTCAAGATCTTCCCATTTATCAAGGAAAAACCCTCTGATGGATACATACAGTTGAAACTCTAAAAATTTGAATATTGTGCAAAAGTTCATGTATTTCAGTAATTCAAATTAAAAGGTGAAACTAATATATTTAGTATATATAACTATATACATATGCATGATTATACTTTTCAGAGGGCCGACATTTCTGTATTTAAAATCCTTTTTTTTTATTGATTTCATATGATTGTGAATTTGGGGTTTTCATAAACTTTAAGCCATAACCATCAAAATTATAACTTTTGCACGATATTCAAATTTTTAGAGTTTCACCTGTATAGCTTTTAAATGCACCTTTCTAGGAGAACTAATTAAAAAATACTTGCTGAAGTGACCTGCAGGTTTGACTAAACTCTGTCTTTCTGCAGGTGTCCTGTTGGGGAGGATTACTGGTTTATGGGGCAGCGCTGTGACCTCCACATGACCCGACCGCGTTTGGTGGGCGTGTGTTTTGGGGTACTAGTCGCTGTCACTACAGTCATGGCTCTTCTGTCTTATCTCGCAGTGCGCCGTTTTAAAAGCAAGCTTATGCAAGCCAAAGAGGAACAAACACGCAGCAGGTATTACATGTGCAATCATTTTTAAAACACACGCTCACTCCCATAAATTCATCTGTTGTAGCCTGGTTTTGTTATTGGAAATAGTTTGCAGGAAATCATTGGCTAGTTAAAACAAACCATAGGTTGAGATAGCACCACTGAGAGTGACACAGGGAGGGATGGGGTCAAGTGAACACACACAGACACTCTTAAATGTGAGTTTTAAATATACTTCTGTATGTGTGGATACAGTTATCGCAGATTCAATCACTTTGATGAGCTTTCAGCTCGTTTTTGGGGAAGGTCCTGGCCAGGCTCTGAGGACTCGTTGGACAACCCTGCCTTCACCCGCTCAGATGAATTACTACATCTGAGAGCACTTGATCGTACCTGCTGTTACCACGATGACACTCTTTCTGTGGTATCCACATACCACGGAAGTGGAACACACCTCAACACCATATATCCTCATGGGTACTGTAAGATTATTTGCATATTATTGTATAAACAATGGTTTACCATATACTCACCAAGGCTGCATATAGTTTATTGCTGTGATGTAAAGCTGAGTTTTCAGCATCATTACTCCAGTCATCAGTGTCCACATGATACTTCTGAAATCAATTTAATATTTAGTTTTTAAGAATATTTAATATTTAGTGCTTAATATTTTTGTTGAAACCATGATACATTTTTTCCAGGATTCTTCGATGAATGGAAAGTTTAAAAGAACAGCATTTATTTGAAATAGGAATCTTTTGTCACATTATAAATGTCTTTACTGTCTCTTTTTCGTCAATTTAATGAACCCTTGCTGAATAAAACTATTAATTTCTTTCAACAAACTCCCCCAAATATTTGATCAGTAGTGAATATTCCAAAGTACCATATTACATAAATAGAGTAAGTTGTTTACTTGATTTTTCTATGTATGTTTGGGCTTACAGTTCTCAGTATGGTTGGGATCTCAGCAACTGCAGCTTGGCGGATGGTGTGATGGATTCTGGGAAGGCTAGTGACCTGTCGGTGTGTAGCTGGCCGATCGAGCCGATTCAGTGGACGCCATTCCCTTTACTGCAGCAGCTCACCAGGAATACAACTACGGTAAGACACAAATACAGACTCTATATCTATATTGTTGGAATTGAATTACACAAAACTGTGCTGATTATCCAGGTGAAAGCGTCTCGTCCTCGCTCTTACTGTGAAGGAATGGAACTTGTAGATTTAGAGAAGAGCTGGACAACTTAAAGGAGATTCAGAAAACAGTACAACTTCTGGCCAAGTGTGTGAGAATATTTCATCTGTGTGAGAATATTGTATCTGTTTAAGGAACACCATTGTTGTACCATATAGATCCATCTTAATAAAATCTCTTTTAACCCAAAAAAAAAAGACTTTTTTCAATTTGATCTGCTTCCAGTGTACTCTGCTAAATGTGCACTACGTTGGGGTCAGTAAGGTTTTTTCATTTATTTATTTTATTTATCAAGGACACATTCAATTGTTATTTTGAACTTTATAATGAATCAGTTTCCACAAAAAAATTAAGCAGCACAATTGTTACATTGAAAATAATAAATGTTTCTTGAGTAGCAAATCAGTATATTAGAATGATTTCTGAAGGATCAAGTGACACTGAAGACTGGTGTAATGATGCTGAAAATTCAGCTTTGGAATAAATTACAGCTTAAATGTATTACAACAGAAAACAGTTCTTTTAAATTGTTCTAATATTTCACAGTATAACTCTTTTTACTGTATTTTTGATCAAATAAACGCAGCCTTGTTGAGCATTATATAATTCTTTAAACCCCACCAACCCCAAATTTTTGAGAGGTAGTGTACATGAACTTTTTGTAAGTGCTAATTGAAATGAAATGCGGTGCTTTTTCATTGTTTTTCATATTAAAAGACTAAAATCTTTATTGTTTTTGAGAATATTTCGCAACACTTCCAAAAACCCTGGAGTTAAGAGAACCCAGACATGTCAAATGACTGAGGCAGTGAGACGCTTCTACGTTTTCCGATTGGCTAATATGCAAAAACATGTGTTCAAGGTTCAGTCATAGTCATGTGTGACCCAGGCCAGACACTAATGTCACCATCCTGTTCTGTTCTCGTTGAGTCTGAAATCAATCCACTTAAACCCTGTTGCTCCAGGCCATATGTCCTATCAATCGTGTTGTCAGTTAATTTGTATAAAATTGTCTGTTAAATCACCCAATCCAATAGACTCACATAAAATGTACACCAAAGACCGTATGCAATTTGCTACTATACTGAATTTCTCTTTTGAGGATAATACAGATTTGAACAGTTACCAAACACTAGCATACATTATCAGCTTAAAAGTTCTAGTTTGTGTTTTATGATTTAAAACATCATTACATTAAGTTTTACCACTGGCTGGAATTTGTAGATGTCTGAGCACTGACTTGAGAGTCATGCATTGTGTTTTTACTGGATAGATTTTACGATTCATATGGATCTAGAAATGGTGGATGAACCAGTACTGAGAATGTCTATTTTTGACATGACAGATGCACTTTGCTGCTCATGTGGCCATTGTGAGTATTGCATCCAAAAAAACATCCAAGGACAAGGGATGGTAGCATGTTCACTTCTGCATAAAGACAGCAGAAGGTCAACAAACAGCACCAATTAATTGCCACCATAATTTAGTACATAAAGCTAAATGCAAATAATATGCAAATATTCAGTGAATGTAATAGCTAATCTTCACTCAGATCTTTCGTATAGCTTTTCAAATAGCAGCAGCATTTCATTTCACACTGGAGTTGTTCTTCTTGCCGCAGTGCCACTGTGAGACACATATGAGGGCTCTTTTACAACATTTTGCATGTGTGCAATGTCATTCTCAGAATTGTGCGCGTGCACTGGGCTTTTACTGTGATTTACTGAGTTGAGCTTATAGTTCTGCGACAGCATGACTCCATTTCCCGGCTTGACTGAATTTTGTCCATGTGCATTTGGTAACACAAACCCTTTCTCTGTGCTCAGCGAGTTCTGTATGTGCGGAAGCCCTCTTTCCGATTTCACAGAGTTCTGATGATTTGCAAAGTTGTTATTAGCAATGACAGAGTTGTGAAAATGTGCAAAACCATGGCCGGTGGTGAGGGAGTTGTGCGCGAGTGCGTGAGTAGCTGTGGGTGCAAGCCCGTGTCCCAGGGCGTACAGCCCGAGGTCGTGCCCTTGACGGGCAGGGGAGGGTTCGCGAGACCGGGAGTCAGACGAGCGGTTTTGACCCTGCCTCCAGCGGTAGCGGGAACGGTAGCTGGTCGAGCGGCGATGCTGCAGGGAATGCGTGCTGGTTTGGAGTGTGCGATGCGAACGCGCTCTCAACACACGGTGCGTGTCGATGAACATGTGCACGGTCAGGACCCCCACAGTCTCTGCTATGATGAAGGAAAGAGCGCCGCAGTAGAAGCTCCAGCCGTACCAGTGACTGCGCTTGGACTCGCTCTGGTTGGGGTCGCCAGCGTTGGACGAGATGTACACGATAATGCCAATGATGTTGCTGAGACCTGAAAGAAATACATGCGATCAGTTGTCCTTCTTTTTCTGAAATCCACATTGATGGACTTTTCAAAGTTATAAATTGGGGAGATAGCTATTTGTTAAAAAATGTCAATGTTAGGATGATTAAAGGGGCCCTTATCAATTCATGCCTCGGTAAATCATAACTGACATAAATAGTAGAAATTATGAGATAAAAGCAAAAATTGTGGGAAAAATAAGTCATAATTATGAAAGGAAAAGAGAAGGTATAATTGACATCAAATTTTTATGACATAATCACAACTTTTTATCATTATTTAAACTTTTTGTCATAAGTGGAGTTTGATTGACAGGCGATCTCACCAATCATATCTGCGAATCTGCCATTTTGTCCAAAAAACAAACCAGACTGGAGTGTTGTTAGTAGATTAACGTCGGTTAACATGAACTTGAAAAATGCTATGCATGTATTGACTTCTGTCCGCAGTTGAAACAACATAACTTCTGATGTTCATTCATGTTTATTTGTTTATTTCGTGCTATAACTAGTAGGAAGAGATTATCGGTTCACATGCTGCTTGAACTGAGGCGCTACAGCAATCAGTCACGACACAAAGAGCCAAAAAATGGTATTTATTGTTAGAAATTTCTTTAATAATTACAAAATTTGAAAGCTAAGACTTTGTTTCATCCCAAAAGTAACTGTCTTGTCTGTCGACTCGTCAGTGTCCTCTTTGCTCCGCAGTATTTTTCACTGCGTGAGAACATGATATGTGGCGTGAGCGTACTGGCTTGTCAGACATACTAACAGTAACTAAGGAGAGCAGGTCTTTGCTAAGGGTCTGTTATGATTTACCAAAGCATGATATTTTGTGTAGCATGTGACAGAAATTAGCTTCCATGTCATTGCCATAAATTTGGTTCCAGTGCCACCTACTGGTCAGAGACTAAAAAGTTACAAATATTGCAAAATCTTAACCTTTCAACTGGCTGCTATTGGAGTGGATTACCCTGTGATTGCCACATACAGATATATTCATATTTAGATGTATTTGAAAATAACATCTATGGTGCATACCCATTTAAAGAATTATGTAAAAGTCTATATATGTGCATGGACATACCAGCTGAAACAAAAAAGATGCCTGCACACAGGATGACGTTGTGTCGGCTCTTGTAGAACTCACTGGCGGCTACACACACTCCACCAATGAACAGCAGTCCCACACTCATTATAGGAAAAAGACTAGAGGCACGCACAGCACCTGCCACACACACACACACACACACACACACACACACACACACACACACACACACACACACACACACACACACACACACACACACACATACACACACACACACACACACACACACACACACAAACACACACAAACACACATTAGTGTCTCTGATCTAAAGTCAGTATTTGTTGTGGGTTACACTTTATTTAAGGTGTCCATGTTACAGTGTAATTATGCATTTAAGTACTGAGTAATATTAATTAACTACACGTTAGGAATAGGATTAGGGTTTGGCTTAGGGTTAGTTGCATGTAATTATGCATATTTTATAGTTATTACTACAGTAACTAAATGTAACGTGTAACAAGGTCACTGTAAAATAAAGTGCTACCTTGTTGTGATTTATCTAAATAATTGAACTGAAAGTCAAATGTTGCTATAATTTTTTTTAACTATAATGTAATCATAATGACTCAATATGGGATCTCCTTCATACATTGTAGTTTTTTACAGTGAATATGAAAAATGTCTTCAGAATCCATCATTTTCATATTTTAACCACTTTTAACAGTGACGATAACTCCAGTAACTGGTATTTAATTGGGCACTATAGTTTTAAGTGTTATTTTTATTATATGTTTTTTATTGCATGTGTTAGACCTGTAACTGAATGTCAAGCATTTGCAGATACTCACGTAGTAGATATTCCGCAGCATCTTGTTCATAATCTGCGTCCTCTGAGAAATGATCAATGCTCTTACAAACCCCAATAAACATGCCTGTAAGAAACACACACACACACACACACACACACACACACACACACATACACACACATACATCCAGACGCCTTCACAGTCACACATGCGTCCGTTAATGGCCAATGCCATTTTCCACATGATTGGACAAATGCTATCAAATCATTAACAACATCAATATCCTCCCATCTAATTAGTCATTCTCAAAACATACAGCCAGGCAAACACATATTTCTCTTTCAAAAGGGCAACACATTTTCTCATTTTCTTAAAAGTGTAGTGTAGTGTAGTGTAGAGTCATTCCACTTATCAAATATCAAGCTGATTAAAGAGGCATTGATTTAAAAAGTGGGCCTCCATTGCTCTTTTTAGTTGTTATGTGCAACAACAAAATCAACAAAATGGTCACCACATGGGGGTACATGTTGTGTGAGGTAGATGCCACACACACACACACACACACACACATATATATATATATATATATATATATATATATATGTGTGTGTGTGTGTGTGTGTGTGTTTAGGAGCTGTATTTCTGTTGATGTGTGCATAATTGACATCTGTAGAGAAAGTGAAATCTTTCATAACTGTCTACTCATCCTAAACATCTCATACTAGCTTTCGCATTTACTCTCGTAAAGTGAACGCTGCCACTTTGATGCCCTTTTAACAGAGTGAACGCTTCATTACACATTCCATTAAAAGAATTGACGTTGAACTGATATAGGTCACAGAGTATGGTGTGGGAGATGGGTCGAAAGAGGAGGTGCATTGTGAGAGAAAGTAAAAATAATTAAATCAATAATTAAATAAATAAATCATCCTACAGGAAAGAGCTTTGCTTCGGCTCCAACTTTGATACATTTATAGCCAACACACTACAGAAAAAGTGATGTGGTAAAAATGAGAGTCATGGTAATAAGCGAGAGATGGTATAGGATAATAGTTATATATTGAATACAGTGTTTACTATTCATGAGTAGTCCAAAATACTTCAAAGACTAGCATGATACTAGCATGGAACATGTAAAAAGACATGGTAAAACTATTGTACAATGAAAAAAGTAGCAAGGTGTTTTTTACACTTGTATGTATGAGTATAAATATTGGTTACACTTCATTTTAAAGTATCTTTGTTACACTGTAATTCTACATTTAAGTACTGAGTAATTTAGTTAACTGAGTTAGTTAGGATAAGGGTTTAGTTTAGGGTTAGTTGCATGTAATCATTTATAATTTATAATTATTACAAACATTGACACTGTAAGTGTAAAACAAAGTGTTATAGTGTTACTTCATTCATTTGATGAATACCAATTTTTTCCAATACCACAGTTATATTGCAACAATAACTATAGTGGTAAGGTGTTTTAGTTGGAAATTATTATCATGTTAGAAATAGTACCTAAACATATAATATTTTAGATAGCCTGTATATATATATATACAGTAAAAAGCAGTTTTGATAATAATGTACCTTCCATGCAGCACTGTCTCCAGAGCCCTGAGTGCGTAAGTACCTCTTCATTCTTTCGGTTCGTGTCATTGTCATTGACGCTCTTGGTTCTGCAGACTCCACGCGAGTACAGCCAGTAGTCGGTGCCCACCGCGATGGTCATCAGGCTGAAGGCCGCGAAAGCCCCCGCCGTGGTGAGGAGCATCTGCACTCCACGGTTACACACCTTCATTCTGCACGCAGGTGTTTCTCTGGCATCAGTGTACACTTGTGAGGGCCACGACCGGCTTATCCACAAGGAAATTCATTGGTGTTAATGAACTCTTACATGTCAGCGAAGTTTTTGCACGCGTCCCTCATGCTGTGCGCTTTTACGCCTTAAGTGAGAGAGATAATTCGGGTTTATCTCCTTCAAGTAGGTAAATCCTCATTTTGACGCTCCAAATTTCCCTTATAGGCCTACTGCAAAAATCAACTCCAAGAATAACTTTCTCCCAAAAGTCATTGCGGTGATGTCAGATTTTCTCCGTATTCCCCCAGATAGGTGAAGTTTGCCCATGACTGACCTGTGCGCATTCCCGTGGAACATGCTGAGGTGGGTTTGGTAGAGTTTCTGTTGGGTCTCTGTTCGTGCATGTGAATGTAAAGCACCGCCTCTTACTTTGCGCTCGATAGTGCAAAGTTACGCAATGTAAAAGAGCATCTGTACAATTTAAAGAAGAACATGCACTAACTAGCAAATTAACTTAACATCATTTTAAAACTGTAAAAATGAGGTGGGACTTTTAATTGTGGACAAGAGGGGACACGTTATTAGCAACACGATTTTAGCGCATATTTAATTGATGTTTAATTTATTGCTCTTTTTAAGACCACTTTAAATTTAATTAGCGTTAAAAAAAATTTTTTTTGACAAAAACTTATTTCGGTCCTCACAGACAATTTTTCAAAACAAAAATTTTATAATCTTAAAAACGTATGAAATCGTCAATGAAATCATATACAATTATTGTAACAATATAAACAGATGGACACTGCTATTATAACAGGAGATTTTTTTTTTACAGGTATACATTATTAGGTTGCTACATTGTAGCCTATATTCATTATTCTGCTTATGTAATAGTTCTAATGGTCATGTTGAATGTAACATGAACAATATGTTAAGCCTGACTGTATGTTTCATAATCTAGTCGCTGCTTTATATAATACTGTTATTCTCAGGAAACTATATTTGTGTCCCAATGATGATTTACTACAATGACCACCCATCACACAAAACTTTCTGCATTTTTAGATTTTCAAAAAATATCATTCTGTATGATTTATGCACTTGTTTCCACATGGGGACCAAAAATAAATGTCCCCACAAGGTCAAAAATCACTAGTGTTACTATACTTGTGTCGGGACATTTGATCCCCATAACGCAGCCCAGGACAGACAGACACACACACACACACACACACACACACACACACTCACACAAACACACAAACACACAAACACAAACACAAACACAAACACAAACACACACACAAGCTAGGCAGTAACTGTTTTAAATAAAATGCTAGAAAAAAATCCTATAATTTTTAGATAAATTGTTCAAGTTTCTTGTGAATGGGCACCTGTAGGATTACAAGGACTCATAACCCATCATCATAACACAATTTTACAAGTTTTGAACACACAGATTGGCATTTGAAAACTTCAGCTTTAATAATACACATAGCATAAATAAATAACATGCAAAATATATCTCAATCACCAGCGATAGCCGTCCCAAAGCCAACCACTGCTGCTGTCTGGATGTTAATGTGTATGTGTCGTTGTTGACATGCATCTGTCTTGCATAGTATAAAAACTCATTTTGGGGGATTGATTCTTGTACAGGAAGCCCTTTAAAGTCTTCATCATTAAAACATGATAGAAAAACTAAAAAATTAACCAGGGCAAGAGGTTTACAATGCTAAAATGTGCACGTTTTTTTTCCTCAAAGGTGTGACAATTACTTTGATCACATAAAGGCCACATTATTAATTTACAGTTGTACACATGCCAAAGCGATTTAATAGTTGAGGACAGGAACGGTAATAAGGCTGTCAGTTTGTATAATCACTTATTTAATCTGTACGTTCTCATAAAACATCCAGTTAAGATAACAGCTTTTCTATCCTTCGTTCTGGCTTTCACATCTTTAGTTCAGGATAGAGGTCCTTCATAAACTTGTATCCTTCCATACACACTATTCAATAAATATTATCTTTACATTATCCTCACTTTTCCATTTATCACCTCAGGAAAAGCAGATTATACGTATTTTATATCACTGTTTACATGATCACACAATGTGTTTTCATTTGGAAGACTAGAATACTTATATTTCTATTTTATATTACAAAATGAAACATTAACAAATAGAAATGTTTAAACACCATCACCCTTATAAGGATCTATGCTACAACAGATCCAACCATTACTGACACACTTGGTTAATAGGTAAACACCGAGTTAAAGAGCAAGGGCTCTACCAGGCATGCATAGGGTAGACTAAAACTCCTTATGGAGTCTGCTTAACACAGACACATGGCACATCATGAGCTCCCTAAACACTGCAGACTCCCCAACCAAATATATGGCACATTAGGGTTTCAGTCGACATTGCTATTGGAGTTTTTCAGCTCAAGAATCACATTCTCTGCAGCCAGTGATATACATGGAACCACCTCTGATGCCAATTCAATTCACAGCACTAAATCAAGGATTGCAACCGCATGCACCCGTCATCTGTTTGCAAATCAATCGAAAAGAAATGGTGAAACTTAATTCTTTAAACACAATAAAGGTTGAAAGTGCATAATGACATTTACCAGTACATCAGCGCTCACTTTTTGTAATTCTCATCATTTTGCAAATCAGAAGTCTGCAATATCATACAATAGCATTTGTTCTGTGCCCTCAAAGACGTCTCATTATCCGCAAGCTTATTTTCATCTATTTGTTTCATATTACTTGATGCTACAGTCACTGCTTTTTGATTATATTTTGTGTCGGGGTTTCAGAAAGTTTCCTTCTCAAACTCTTTGTTTTTTTTAACCCTAAAATGGGAATTATGTAAACTTCTCAATAAAAAAAAAAAAATCTAATTCCACCACAAAAGAGTAAAAATAAACAATAATGCTTTGGTAAATCATAATTCTGACATTAAATGTTTAAATTATGACATATTAAGTCATAATTATGAGTTTAAATGTCAAAATCATGACAAGTCACAACTGACATAAAAAATAATTATGATAAAATATTTTATGTGCTAATTTTGACTTTTTGTTATTGTGACTTGGAATTTAATAATTTCGACTTTTATGTCATAATGGCCTAGTGTTCAAACTTCAACTATTTATATCATAATTTTGGCTTTTTATGTCATAATATTGACTTTTAATCTAATAATAAATATGACTTAATCTCATAAGTATGTCATAACAGGAGCACACATTTCAAATATCAAAGTTTCTCGGAAATCTCTTTCTACACCTTTAAGATTGTTTTAATATCAGATTTCTATTTATTTAAAATATACTTCATACCAATGATATATAAAACAAAGGTAAACAATCAACATATTTTTGCCTCTAAACTAAAGTGATCTGTTTTAACATAAAAATGTTGACTTTCAAAGCTTGATGTGCATGCTTTTGAGTTGCATGTAAATAATAAATGAAGCCTGATGACCTATATTCCCTCCAGCTATCATGACATACACAAATAATTAATTTTTAAGAGCATCTCATGAACAAAAGCCATTATGCCAGTAGCAAACTAAAGGCCATTAGGATATCATTATTTGACTGTTGTGCTTCTGATGATATGCTAATGCTGAGAATCTCAGAGCAAGCTGAAAGATAGCAACCATTTAAACGAACATCTAGCAATGCTTGAGCATATTTGCTTATCTATCATTTACCGACGCACTGGAACTGTGCTTAGAATAGATACCGAATTGAAACCAAATTTGAACTTAAAAGGTTCAAGGTTGCGTACGGCTTAATTAGCTCTGGAGAAACAAATCCATTAGTGCTGCATGTTGTCAGGCTAGTTCATCTGGGAACGAGGGGCTGCAGTAAAAAGCTGACTGAATATATGGAGAGAATGTATAAATGAAGAGGTAAGATAATTCTCTTGGAGATGAAAAGACAAGACATTCTCATGGAGACTATGAATACACTCTTTTATAACCGTTCTCTCTCCTGTCAAATTCAATTTCAAGAGTTTCCGAGGCCTTGGTTGAAAAACTGAGTATAATCCTGGTTTGGTTCTGTTTGATCCTGCTGGTTTTGTGCCTTTTTAAGTGAAGAGAGAGGACAATCAAGATGCACTGGGACAAAATAATGCTTTCTGGGTAATACGAGCATCTCCTTCTCTCACACGACCTAAAGGAGCAATCGGTTGGAGTTTGGTGTTAAACCTGAATAACAAACTCAGGGTTGGTGTAGGAGAAGCCTTGGAATTCATTTTGGTCCAGATTCATAATGAAGAGTTTATCGGTTGGTGTCAGCTCAACCACCATCTTGGTGAACTCCTTGTCGAAATTCCCAGTGTCACGTCGATTTTTCTGGAAGAAAAAGAGAGAAAGAGAGTTATGAATGTGACCATTAAACTGATCATAATGTTTATCATATCTGATTGTTTAGGTTAGAACCACTGTGCAAATGTTTTGGGTCAGTAAGATTTTTTTATGTTTTTGAAAGTCTCTTAGGCTCATGCTACATATAAACTGTAATATTGTGAAACATTATTATATTTATAATTTAATATATTAAAATGTAATTTATTCCTGTTATGGTAAAGCTGAATCTTCAGCATCATTACTCCAGTCTTCAGTGTCACATGATCCTTCAAAATTATTCTAATATGATGATTTGCTGCTCAAGAAACATTTATTATTATGATGAATGTTGAACAGTTGAGCTGATTAATATTTTGTGGAAAACATTTCTTTCAGGATTATTTGATAAATAGAAAGTTCAAAAAAGCAGTATTTCCAAAAAAATTTTTTCCCCAAAATTCATAATCATTCATATAAATGTTTTACGTTCACTTTTGATCAATTTAATACATCCTTAAAAGTATTATATATTTTTTAAATCTTACAGACCCCAAACTTTTGAAGTTGCATAAATTAACATAAATTAATTACTGTGTTGAGAAAGAACAAAGAACGATGTACATTTATAAATTAATAACATTAATAGATGTGGTAAAAAAAAAACTTTTTTTTTTTTACTGTATCTACTGTCTGATTTTTCCATCTCTAAAAAATGCGATTTTTTGCAAAGCATCACACATCTTACAACTTTCTTAAAAACGTCCACAATGCAGTGCGTTTCTGACTGAAACAGGATATTCAACAAGAAAAACTTGAAATAAAAATGCTAATTGGTTAACATTATCCAATAGCCCACAAGGCCTTGGTGACATCAGCAGAAAAGTACAATTATTTCAGAGGCGGTGCAAGTTGATGATTTAAGCACTTTGGAAAAAAATGCCAAAACATCAAGAACGTGTTTTAAGAAATCAAATAGGGACCATTTAGGTTTTATGTTAACTTTAAAGCTAACGTCTATCATTATGAACGCATATCTGTAAGACAACACAAAAAACATCACAGAGGATAATCAGTGTAGAAGTCAGAAACAGCAAAAAAAGACAAAGAGGAGGAAACTGATGAAGAGAAACCCACAGCTGGATACATCAGAATCAAAAACTCAAGACAGAAACAGAACTTTGAGAGTCAGGCTGAAATAGGCAGAATTAAAACACAAAAAACATAGATGGACAGAACAGAGGAGAGCAGACTGGACCATTAACATCTAAAACACACTCATGAGAATGAGATGAACGTTTGGACATCAAGTCCAGCCACCAACTGGAGACAAACAGCTCAAGAAAGTTCTGCTAAACACATAAACCAGGAACAGAGACACCAAATGCCCTTTCAGTCAAGACAGGACAATCAACAAGGTCCTACCTTCTGCTAGAGGCCCAAACCAGCTCAAGAATAAGGGCCCTTGGAGAGAAGTACTTCTTGAGAGTCTGGCCCCTGCATCTACTCAATAACTGCGTCATCACGTTCTCATGAGAACCAGAAGTCCAAATGCACAATGTATATAAAACACTCCTTTTGTTCTCATATGGATCTGCTGTTCGCTGATGGTTATTTTGCAGGTATGCAATTGGTAATAGTTATTAAGGTTGTACGAGTCCAGAAGAGTTGATCGAATATTTTGAACACTGGTCAATAAGTGAAAGTGTACTTGCATTGTGGAGAATTATGAACTATTCACATTGTGAACATTTATCACTATGTATCACATTTCATGTCAATAATCATCCTTTCCATGCTGGATTCTCCTGCTCATGTATCTGGTATCACTGTAGCTGGAATTTGGTTTTCTTTATACTCAATGGATCATTTAAAAGATTTTTCTTCTTTGAAAGAAATAAATTAACACTTTTATTCAGCAAGGATGCATTAAATTGATCAAAAGTACCTATTAAGATAAAATAATTATATTTCAAATGAATGCTGTTCTTTTAAACTTTCTATTAATCAAAGAATCCTGAAAACATTTTTTTTCCAGGTTTCCACAAAAACAAGAAATGTTTCTTGAGCACCAAATCAGGATATTAGAATGATTTCTGATGGACCATTATGACACTGTAAATTCAGCTTTGAGATCACAGGAATAAATTTAAATTTTAAGCATGTTAAAATAGAAAAGTGTTTTTAAATCATAATTATATTTTAAAATACTACTGTTTTTTTTTTTTACAGTTTTTTTTTTTATCAAATAAATGCAGCCTTGGTGCGAACAAGAGACTTCTTTCAAAAAACAAAAATCTTACCGGCCTACTTACAGACATCTCTTAAATTGCAGACATATATTCACCAGCTGTATTCATATTCATCCAAAAATTATGGTACATATTATGGCATATATTTTAACTTGCATATCTAAAATGTCATTATCCGGATACTTTGTCTCGGCGCGGTTTGTGTGTGCAAGAATAAACACAGAGGAGGAAAATATACAGACATACAGAGATCATTAATATATTCCAAATACATATTCATATATTTTCCTCTATAGAAACAGTCTGTCCACAGTTTCACAGTAATTTGATCCAAACACTGCCAGGCACAGGTAACAAGTCAAAAAATGTCATACATCACAGATTTGGCAGAATAATGACATAAAAAGATATGTTCTCGTAAGTAGTTACAACATCATCATCATGTCTGGAATTAAGTTGTTGTAGTTACATCACTATCATTTCCAGTTGGTTTAAGGATGTGGTTATGAGTATCCAAGCAGCACTGGTTGGAAAACTACACGTTGCATGACCAGCTCCTAAACTTGGCACAGTTTCACACAAACACACGTACGACACCCAACCGAGAAAAGCACTAAAATGGGGTGACCCAGTAAACATCCTGATCAATAAGTGCTAAGTGGTTATCTGAGGCGCATGGTTTGTGTAGGTGTGTGTGTGTATGTTATGGGGAGACAGATAGATTTGGCAGCAATATTTAAAATTCTAAAGATATGTTACATGAGAGGCAATGAATGAATCTCAGAAAACCTGTCATGGACATGTCCAGGTCACATTTCACTCCAAACTGGAAAAAAGAGAAACATTTGGAATATACGGAGCCCCCGAAACATGACATGCGGACAAAAATATATTTTGAGGCCACAAATTAAGAATTCATTCTCTCGTTTAGTAAATCGTTGAACTAATTCGTTCCCTCGTTTTGATTTAAATAAAACAAGGAAATTAATTATTACGAGGCCAAAATTAGGGTACAAATTATTATATTGTGTGCATGATATACGTAAAAAGAGGGAACATATTATTAAAACGTGCTGACGTATTAAGTCGTGGGAACGAACTCTTAATTCGTGGCCACAATGTGAATATTTTTTCTCCCTGCATTTTATGTGCGGGGCTCTGTAAGGATAAAGAAAATTAAACCTACTTTTAAAAAGATCTTTTTTTTTTCATTGCGACGTTTTCATCATAATTAGGCATGTTATTTGTATGATTCTCGTTAAATTGTCATGACAATAATGTCACAATGCAACAAAAAAAAATCAAATAAATGCAAAATATATTGATTTTGGGGTGAAATGGGATTTGGACACTGGATTCAACAAGATATTTTTTAGTTTTTTGAGACCCGTAACACTACAGTCCATGATATACAAGCATCAAATAGTCAAAATCTCGCACACACTCACTCATTATAAGTTAATTTACAAAGTTAGTCAATCTCTCTCCTGATCCTTTGAATCAAACAAGAAATAATAAGAAATATAGATTGAAATTACCTCCATTCCTCCATCAATCTGATTGAACTCTCTCATTGGCTCATTCAAACTATGTAAATTCAAGATCTGTAATCTCATTGGTCCCTATATTGTGCTTGGCTAAAACTTGCTACTTGGATTTCACAGATGCAAAACTTGGATTAATGTACGAGAAGCCCTGAAATTCTTCTTGGTCCAGGTTTTGAATCACTTCTTGGTCAGGAGGGGTCAGGACGGGAGGATGGCGGGTGAAAAAACGATCAAAGTTCTCTGCGTCTCGACCGCACTGTGGAGAAGACGAGAGAAGAGAGATATGGGATGGGAAAAATGATGATACGGCATGAGCAACCAAATGAAGAATTCATGACAAAAGGAAGCCTCAAATGCGGAAATAAAGAAATGGGAAAAAATCCATCCAAAAGTGTGGTAATAATAACAACGGTACTTCTGTACTAACAGTCTTAATTGAGGGAATGTGTAATGATAGAAAATGATGAGCACATTTCTGTATTGCATAACTAAAATATATTGGCAGTCAAAGGATCACAATCACCTTCCTGCAAAACATTTCATGCACATCATTTTCTGTGGTGGAAACATATTTCTGATGCTGCAAATTATTCTACTGTTGCAGATGCACATGTTAAAGCAGGATTTCGTTTTCAGCTGATGAAGGTGCAGCATTCAGAAAAATGTGATCAGTGGAATTAGACAATTCCAAGTATTTCAAAAGAAGTGAGAGAGTGAAGAGGGACCGTGAGAAAATAATAAGGTATCTGTATCCAAATCACTTACCTGTGAATGGATGAAATAATTTTAATGAAATATTTAAATGTTTATTCTGAACTGGGGCAGGGCTTACTAAACTGGCCAATCAGCCCACAGTCAAATGCATTATTAGACATATACACTTATTATCACTTATGACTCCGGCAGCACTGTTATATAGTCATCTATACACAAAGACTCATCACAAAGAAGAGAAAATTCATCAAATAATAAAATGAAACATAAAATACTCATAATGAAATTTCTATTATATGCATTTGGTAACAAATAAGAGCAGGTGTTTAGTAATGATCCCAAAAAAATCTCATTAGACCATCTTATGTATGACATGATTTTAAATGCCTAGTTGCCATGGATACACATACAAGATATGCTTAAAAGCTTAAAAATAAAACATAGGCAATTACTTTAGCATTATTGTCACTTTAATTATTAGAACTAAACTTTGTTGCAACACACCATACAAACATTTTGGGTCAGTATGATTTTTTACCATCAATAAATAAAATAAAATACCGTTAATTTAATTTAATTAATCAAAAGTGACAGTAAAGAATTTTACATTGTTACAAAAGATTTCCATTTCAAATAAATACTATTCCTTTAAATTTTCTATTCATCAAAGAATCCTGAAAAAATGGTATCCCTGTTTCCACAAAAATATGAAGCAGCACAACTATTTTCAACATTCATCATAATAATAAATGTTTCTTGAGCAGTAAATCAGCATATTAGAATGATTTCTGAAGGATCATGTGACAATGAAGACTGGAGTAATGATGCTGAAAATTCAGCTTTGCCATCACAGGAATAAATTATATTTTAAAATATATTCAAATTGAAAACAGTTATTTTATTTTAATAATTCACACTAATACGTTGTTTTTTATTATCAAATAAATGCTGCCTTGGTGAGCATAAGACATTTCTTTCACAAGCATTAAAAAATGTTACTGAACAATAGTGTGTGTGTATGTATATACATATATAAAAGCAGTGGATTACCATTAATCGCTTGCACATTGTTCCGCCAAATCAGCTGTTGCTTTATCATTATTTGTTTATGAAATTTTCTACTTAAAGTGTGCTATACTTCCTTAAAATAAACGCCATTCATACATTTTTGTGTGGTTTAAGTGTCCAAATATGTTTTGGGGTCACTATATTTCCACATCCTGTGTCAGACCACACTGAAAACCCATAAAATCTGCACAGTCGAAATGCTTAAAGTCTTAAAATGCTCCATTATTGTTTTCTACAACATTCGTGCATCTGAATCTGAAAGCAAACCTTCACATATTAGTGTTCACATACTCTTTGCGGTTTAACAGCGGAGCATGAACTGTGACGCTTTACTTCCTGCACTGAGCCGGTTGGAACCACAGCATCTTGGCCACATGCACAAAATCTTCTCTGAAAATTAGGCACTTAAATAACAGAGATATGCTTAAATACAGTGTACTAGGAGATAAAGAAGTGTAAAAAGGATGCCATTGTACTTTTATTACCACATGTGCTGTAATGCACCCTCCTGATATAAACAAATTCACACTATTTAGATGGTCCACTTCAGACATTATTTTACTAGTAACTTAGCAACTATATGTAGACTAAATCTCATTAGAGTATTATATTATTAGACTTTTAGGTTAGGGTTAGTAGAATAAGTTGACATGTACCTGGAAAGCTACTTATAGTCTGTAGAATGTCTTTTGGGGGACCATCAAAATACAGTGTTAAGCCTGGGACACACCAAGCCGACGTCAAAGAACTAGCGGCGACGAAAGCCGACTGAGTTGCCGTCTCTCGGCCAAAAAGCTGTTCTTGAACACACCAAAGGGATTACTAAAGGCGACTGTCAAGTAGCATGTGCATTCTGCGCCTGCGTGTAAGTAAATATCTGTCTGTATCAGCAGGCATCAAAATAGTCTATTTTCATCATTCAAAAAGGGAAACCAAAACAAGGACTGCAAACATACAAACCATAAACAAAGCAGCGCTTGCTTACATTTTTGAATATCAATCACGTTGATCACTTTCCTCATTCCAGACTGGCTCATGTTATTATTAAAATATTTGTGCATTCGAAAGCTCATGCAAGATGACGTCAAATTATAAGCATTCTGTCAGTACCGTCTCAACTTCTTAGCTCGCTTTCATCAATTTCACTTTTATTCTTGTGCACTGACTTGTTCGCTAAGCTGAACAGCCAATCAGAGTTCGCTCTCTCTCTCACCGATGGCCCAATGGAGATTCAATATGCTGAATCAGCCCCAAAAACCCAGATGGCGTCTGACTACAGCCAACGGTGCGGAAAACAACAGAAAAACTAAGTAACGTTTCCCCACGTACTTGGTGTGTACGCTCCAAGTGTGTACGTGCCTTTAGCAGATATTGAGCAAACAGTCTACTGAAAATTAAAAAGCTAGTAGAATGTTTTAAGTGGACAATCGAAATAAAATGTAACCAAACACACACACGCACGCACACACACAAACAGCTGCATTATTACTTACTGCTTTAGGTTTGAAGGGGGGTTGAACTTCTTTATTTTGCAGCTTTTCCCAGTCCATGTAGCGGAAGAAAGCATGTTCCTTAATGTCTCGTTCTCCCTCCGGTCCACAACCCAGACGCTTCCCTGGGTGCTTGGTCATCAGCTACAAACATGTCAGAATGCCTGTTAGTGTAACCAAGCATAGACCAAAATGTATAAAGCGTGTGCTTGTGTGTGTCGCCTACCCCCTTGCATATGGCCACTGCTTCTTTTGACATGGATTTTGGGTAAGATACATGATGCTCCATGATGGACTGGAATAGCTCATCTTCATCCTCACCATCAAAAGGGGGCTAAACGGGTGGAAAAACATTGGCATCACTGCATCTATCACAATTTCTTTTAAAAATCACTCATCCGATCGTAATTTAGACCCAGAATGAACGTAGCATTAGTTACCTGTCCCGCCAGCATTTCATACAGGAGGACCCCATAAGCCCACCAGTCAACAGACCTCCCATACGGTTGATATGCTATGATCTGTTACACAGAAGAGCATTCATATGCCTGGTGTACACTCTAATTCACACAATACATTCATATATTTATACACACCTCTGGGGCAATGTAGTCTGGAGTGCCACAGAAGGTTTTAGTTGTGGCTCCATCAAACATGTTCTCTTTGCACATGCCAAAATCAGCTATCTTAATGTGGCCTTCAGCATCCAACATCACATTATCTAGCTTCAGATCTCTACACACACCCAGGGCACAAAAAACAGTTCACATACACACATATATTAGTAAGTATTTGCTATCACAACAATTTGATTACAGTTCTTTAATAGCAATGCAATGCATCATGACATTTGATTCCATTATTTTGGTTTTATTCATAATTTAATTTTAAAAAGGGGCAATTTACACAACAGTGGTATATTGACAACAAAAATTATGCATTGCAATTCTGCAATTGTTGCATTTAACTTTTATGCTTACATCAACCATTCAAATTTTTTTCCCCCATGTCAAACCCATGTGCATTCAGAGTACAGTCACAAACATGTCACCTGTAAATAATGCCCTTAGAATGAAGAAAGAACAAGCCGATGGCAATCTCTGCAGCATAGAACCTAATGGTAAACAACAAATAGAATTAAAACCAGTTAAAATACTGATCTGATGTAGGAATAAATCTAAAAAACAGTAGTTTTGTCGGTTGGCATTAACATTCATATTCAAAATTAGACACACCACAAATCGATAACTATGATGATTGCTTTTATAGAATGGCGACATTGGTAATATTTTATATTTTACATACTTTTAAATATTATAAAATATTTCACTATATATTTTTTTTTTTTCTTAGTTTTAAAATACACACTAAACTCTTCAAGAGTTTGGGGTTGGTGTGATTTTTTAATCACTCTGTCTCTCTGCTCATCAAGGCTGCATTTATTTGATTAAAAATACAGTAAAAATGATAATATTGTGAAACATTATTGCCATTTAAAATAACTTTTTCAATTATAATATATTTTAAACATGACAAAGCTGAATTGACAGCAGCCATTAAAGTCTTAACTATAAAGCAGTCTTAAAAAAAAAAAAAATACTACTTTGTTCAATAAATAATTAAATTAATAATTATCTCATTCAATTTGTCATTATTTAAGTGTTTTGTGTGTTTGGGAGTAAATACATACACAGCATGGGGTTCTTTAAATTTTCCCACTTGTTGTATCTGATACATCAAATCTCCACCATTGATATACTCCATCACGAAGTAAAGGCGGTCCTACAAACAACACAATTGAGTAGGAGATCATAGTGTTTGTCACGTGTATGTGAATCTGTTCTGTGTGTGTGATGTTTACCATGGTCTGAAAGCACGAGTGGAGATGGGTGAGGAAGGGCGGTTTGCCAGAGAGAGCGAGAACTCTCTTCTCCACCATAGTGCATTCCACATCATCATCCTGAATGACCACGTCCTTCTTCAAGATCTTCACTGCGTACAGCTCATCTGAGCCTTTACGCTCGGCAAGCATCACCTGGAGAATGACAGAGCATGAATACTGTGATAGATATTCAAATAATTTAATTATTAATTGATAGTTTATTTCAATGTAAAATAAATGTGTAAATTCTGAGTAATTATGAATAATTGGCATGATGAGAGTTAAATTACATAATATGAAGCCTGTTTAATTACATGTTTTTTGTTAAAGGTCCCATATGTATTTCATTTATAAATAAATTTGCTGTTAAGAAGGTCTCTTTAAATTATTTACTGATAAGTATGGGGTACAATGTTGTGTTTTTAATCGTTTCTTTTCTTCCTTATAATTTTCTGACTGTTCAACAAGTCTTGAAAAAGAACAGACTTTTAAATCCCTTTATAAATACTAAACATACACTACCATTCAAAGGTTTGGGGTTTGTAAGATTTATTTGGTAATTACACTGTAACAAGGACGCCTTAAAATAAAGTGTAACCAATTTTCTTTTTAATGTTTTTGAAAGCCTCTGCTCACCAAGGCTGTGCTTGTTTGATTATAAAAAAAAAAGTATATTGTAAAATAATATTACAAATAAAAATAAGCGTTTTAGATTTAAATATATTTTAAAATGTAATTTATTCATTTCTTCACAGTCTTCAGAGTCACATGATCCTTCAGAAATATTGACTGTATTGTCTTTTAAATAATTTCCTTGCTGAATAAAAGTATTAATTTGCTTAAAAATATATATATAAACACTAGTGTGTGCTACCTTGCCAAAGCTGCCTTTGCCCAGCACCATGATGAAGTTGAAGTCTGTGAGCTTCATGCGGTCTTGGTTGCCATTGGCATCATATTTGGAGATATCATTCTTTGAAGAGCCATCTATATTCTTAGTGCCAGGGCCAATCTTGGCTCTCTGGAGTTTTTGGAAGAAGAAAAACCCCCCCACAAAAAATAAAAAAACATTCAGAATATTGTGAGAAAGAGGAAAGTTAGTTAAATAAAAATGTGTTAACAAAATGGGAAGGTGGATTTAACCTCAAATTTCTGCCTCAGTTCTTCATTGCCCTCCTCTCCATCTGGCGGAACTGGAACATTGAAATATTCCCCTTCCTCTTGGCCCAGACACTTAAACCTACAATCCAAACAGATCAAAACGATGGTCTGAAACCTCGAGCACTGAGGTCTGATGTGCAGGTGTATCCCATCATGGTAGTGCTTACCATCCATCGACACCTTGTTTCTGCAGCTCGGAGATGCCAAAAGACATGGCCCCCATGAAGTCATTTCTGCTGGTCAGATCCCAATCCCAAACCTCCACCGACAAACGCCTGTCTTTATCTGTATCTTTGAGGTTACTATGGTGGCATGAAGATGAAAGAGACATTGCACACATGTAAAACATCCACATCCACACAACTGCATTGCATATTGGTTTACTTTTCACTCACAAGGTGAATTGTTCATCCCAGGTAGGATTGAGGGAGCACTTGATGGTTTTGGTCTTCTGCTTGCTCTCGCTCTTTGGGTCTGGAATTAATTTAAGCTTCACGTATGGATCTGATAGTCCATTTGGATCCATTGGCACCAAGTTACGAGCCTCCTTGACTGCAAATTAAAATACACAATGTGAAAACCAATGAATGCAGGACTTTATAGCATTATTATATCCTCAAAAACCTTATAACTCCATTTGATATAAATTAGATTTAATCTCACTTATTTCAGCGTTATCTCAATTAACGAAAATTATGTTTAGTAGTTTTAGTTAACAACAATAATACCACTGATCTAAACTAAATTTCTAAACTACAATTGCTAGGCAGTTGCTAGGGTGTTCTGAAAGGTTACTAGGCTCGGTTGCTAGGGCATTGTTAGGTACTAGGACGTTGTTAGATGGTTGCTAGGCAGTGTCTAGGTGTAACACGTAATCTGGGTTTGTGTCTGTTTTGGGTGGATTATTATGTGTTTTAGTTTCCTTGGTTTTGGTTTATTTCTATGGTTTTCCATTGTTTGATTTATTACACAACTGTGTCATGTTTTCTAGATGAGTTTGTCTTTGTATTTAAGCCCAGTGTTTTGTTCAGTTCATTGTCTGATCTCATCACATTTAACCAGTCGTCCTGCTCATGTTTTTGACAGTTGCCTTTGTTTGATCAGACTGTTCCAGGCACTTGGTGTACTAGTTAGTTGCTAGGATTATATTATAACAATGTCAACTGCAGCACACCTTTTGACACTCAAGAATCTGTAAGAACGGTTTAAATAATAGGCAAATTGCATGAAACTTCAGCTATCTATATACACAGCCCTCTAAATGTAGCTCTAGAGAGCTGATGGATGAGTGAGCTGCTGTGAATGGGATGTGGGGCGATCGTTGGCGGATTGATCTCATGTTTCCAGAGGATGCTGTTTCTGCCCAAGGCAAAAAGAGCCGAAAAAAACACAGACTTGTTTAGAACACTTTGTTGCAGAGTTTTATTTTATTTTAATTTTTTTATCAAAAATCTAGAAGCCAATCTTTAGCCAAGCTAAAAACATTCAAACAACATTTTGCAACATTTCCATTCCATTCTCTTCTCTTATTCTACTGATTTGCATGCTTGGCTGAAAGTTTAAGCTAGTAAAGCTGTTTGCTTTCTGCACAGCTAATATATCACATCAGCCACAACAGCACTGACCATATTTGCTTATAACATTCCATATTAAAAACCAGCAAAGCTGTGGGTTTTCTAGTTTCTGAACAAAGCCCTTCCTCAGTAACTTCAGTCCATAAAGATGTAAATTATCATCAGAGCATTTGTTTGGAAAAGCAACTGACCAATAAAAAAAGAAGCACACATGACATAAAAATCCAGTGCATTTTATTTTAGCTCCAGATCTCATCTAAACCGGTAACACTATACAATAAGGTTCCATTTGTAAACACTTGTTAATTACATTAGTTTATATGAACAATTAAAAAAATATTTAAGCATTTATTAATCTTAGCTCATGTTATTTTCAACATTTACTAATACATTAAAATCAAAAGCTGACATGAACTAACAATGAATAGTTGTGTTTTTATGAACTAACATTATAAATGTATTTAATGTCACTTTTGGTCAATTTAATGCATCCTTGATAATTAAGTATTAAATTCTATCAATTACGTATCAAACTTTTGAACAATATTGTATAGACCTGCCTGACCAGGCCAAGAGACCAGCTAAAACCAGCAAACCAAGACATTGCTATGTGGCTGATTTGGTTGCCAGGACATTGCTATGCGATTGCTAATGTGTTCTGAGTGGTTACTATGTGGTTACTAGGGTATTTCACATGTTACAGTGTTCTGGGTTTTTGCAGGGGGCGCTGTGAATTGCTAAATTACCTGAATTTAATAACATTAATAACATATACATATATATATATAATATGTATAAAAACTGTGTGTGTGTGTGTACTTACTGGTCACGGTGAGAACATAATTTATGATACTAGCACTGATATGCAGCCGTCCTCTCCTCTCGGTATGGTCTGTTCCACACAGACTGGGAACATTTTCTACACATCGTTTATGAATATTCATCATACAAGCTGCAGAAAACCACACATAATTACATTGACAGCATTACACGTGTAGGTTCTCACTCATTATTTCTCACTCACTACTTACTAAGAAATGCCCACACAAACACAGCAGACAACAGGACACACACACCCACATGCACAAAAACATCCAGAGTCATACAAAGATCAAGATATGTGTGTGTGTTTGTGTGTGTGTGTGTGTGTGTGTGTGTGTGTGTGTGTGTGTGTGTGTGTTTAGACTCACTGTCACATTTCATCCCCTGGTGTATGAGCCCGTACAGTAGAGATCCACAGTGGTCACAGAATGTGGGGCTGGAGTATGTGTGTACCTTGAATTTATGCTTACTGCGAGGGTCCTGTGACACAAAAACACACAATACTTTCTTATTAAGAAACTACCTCAACGGGAGAGTATTATTACTAAACCTCAGGTTACAATAATAACTCAGAAGCAAAGCAAAGCAAAGCTATATTTTGTAATATTTAGTTAAATAAATAAACAGCCAAATTGAAATAAAACAAACACACACACACACACACACACACACACACACACACACACACACACACACACACACACACACACACACACACACACACACACACACACACACACACTTATTTCCAATTGAACATGTAGAAAATCTTTAGTAACAGCTACAGCTTCTCTAATGTTTTATTAACATCATTTAAATTACACAGTGACTAATGTTAGTTATTGGAATTCATCATATCATAGCAAATACATTAGGAACAGATCAATAATGCAGTGTTATTTTAATTACATTGATATGATATAGTTTTTATTGATATTTTGAACAAGTGTTTATTTATATATTTTCTGTTATCATTTTAATTATGGTTGAAGATTTAGTAATTTCGCTGGGTGTTTTTTTTCATGTTCAATTTTTATGTTTCAGTTTTTATGTCTAAATAGTTTTTAATATATTTTATTTCAGGTTTACTTAGTTATTTTAGTACATCAAGTTAAACTAAATGAAAAATAATAGTTACATTGGCAACTAGCTGAAACGAAATAATTAATTTTCAAGCAATGTTTTACCTGATGTTTTTTATAGTTCTAGTTTTAGTTTACTGATAACTGATAATTTCCTGCACAAATGTTATCAGTTGTAATTGCTTTCCAATAAAGTTTTCTCTCGACTATGGACTTTTATTTAAAAAACAATGGCAAAAAATATGGTCAGAAAAATGAGCTTAGCAAAGGGCCAACTGCAGTGAGATATACAAGAAGGAATCAAAAAGAAATTCAGTGGATGTTAAGGCACTATATGAAACAACATGCTAAATATCTACAGCTAGGGGGCGCCAATGTAGAGACCCAATAAATAAAATGCTGCATATATTCCTATAAAAAAGTGCAGCTATATGAAGAAGCAGAATTTTGATTGCTGCTTTTCTTTTGTTTAAATTATGCCAGCAGGTGCAAGCTAAACAATTAAACAAAAGCAAGTTAATGATCTAATTATTCAACACAACCTTCAAGCTTTTGTACAGGAGTCAATGGTGTAAAGGTCGAGATTTTCAAGCTTTTCTACACAGCAGCATCACACAACAGAGATGCAACAAACATCACTTGTCATGTACAGTATCATTCAAAGGAAAACAAATGAAATGGGCTGCAATGCAGAAACAAAGCACAACACAGGATGTGTTACATGTGCGCCTGCTTTTACACATACTGGGAGGAAGCGTGGTTATAAATAGAGATTAGAGAAGAGAAAACTGATGTCTCTGCCTGTGTGCACGTGATTATATAGTGCAAGCAAACACACGAGGAACATGAATAGTGTTAGGCTTCATTAAACAGTACATAATCAGTTACCACTTAATAAATATTTAAACTGCCCACCAAGCAGTGTGTATACATGAATTAGTGTGTGTGTGTGTGTGTACTGCTTAGTCACAGGAAGTAGTTTCTTTCAACTGAAAGGAAGTGTATTTTCATTAGAAAAGATGGCGCAAGAGAAGCTGATGGATAGAAAGAGGGTGGGTGAGGGAGTTGCTTGTTGTCTTGTAAGGCTTCACTTACATCTGATGCAGGGCCCTTGTCGGCCCCTGGGCAGGAAAAAGTAACAAATTCATGGCAGCGTTTGTGGACCACGAAACCACACACTGGGGGGAGAGAGAGAAAGAGAACACTTCATCAAGTGACCCCAAAACATATTAATTTTTTGTATTATATTCAACACCAAAATACTAAAGCAAGTAGCATTTAGTGTACAGAAAGAAAGCACAAACACAGTTCTTTTTAAATGATAAAATGGTAGATAGTTCAGAATGAAGACAAATAATATAAAATATTTATATTACATTTTATTTCAATTAACTATAAATATAACTAAAATTCACTTCAATAACAACACTGACAAGACTCTGAGCAGTTTGAGAAGATTATCATGTTTATTTCTTCATAACACCATGCTTTGGGCTGTATTTGGAGTTACTGTAAACGAAATGTGAAACTTTCATTCTATCAACAAATAAAAGTTGCCATATGTAATTAAACTTTGCATAATCATGCACATGAGTCTGGCTGGTTAAGTTGCATTGTGTACCATAGCCAAGAATCTTGCTCTTCTCACCTGTATTTGCCTAATTTGCTTACTACTTTATCATAAACCTCACAGCGTGAGGTCATACCAGAATGTGGTCTGAAAGTCTAATACGTACTTAATGATTGTAATAAATCACACAAAAAAAAACTAATTCTCTGGCCACTACAAACAAGAAAAACAACAAGGTTGGATAATGACAAATGCTCATATTCATCACAGTTATTGGAACAAATAAAGGGTGACATTCACACCTAAATCTCTACATACAATATTAAACTAGCGTTAGGTGAAACTATGAATACATATCACATGCCAAAAGAGCCCAAACCATTCCCATTAGGGATCCCATCAAGTTCACGTAGGCCCACACAAAATAAGATAACTTTTTTGTACTGATTTAAGAGGAAAATTCTGCAAAACATATTTAAAATCTGTTTTAGAATAAATAAAATTAGCCAAAAATGCACATAATGATAAATGTATAACATTGAAGTCCCCGTAAATCACTTCAGAATGTTTGCCAAGTGAATGCAAATGTATGGGCATCGATAAGGAGTGCATGTAATGATCTGTCTAAATATGATATTGTCACTAGCAGAATAATTTTTTTTTGTATCAGTTCATAATGCTTTATTAGATAATGCCCCTGCTCAAAATATTCAAAACAGCCTGTATCCCTAAAAGCATGGGATGGGATCAAATAAAAGCGGTTCTTTTTATAACCTGTCTAACAGTGTGGAAAGTAAAGCCAATAATCATAAACCGCTAAATGATCTGCCAGCTAATCCCTGATCAGCACTAAACAAATGAAACTGAACACTCCAAAACTGTCTTAAGTATTTTTGTCTTATTTGTCTGGTTAAAATATCTATAAAATATTTAATTTACCATTTACTTGACAAGCAATACTGTATGAGATAATTAGCATATCTTTAATAAAAATGTATTGTCTTAATGCAATGACAGTTTTTTTTCCCTCATTTGTTTCAGGTATAAACAAGTTAAAGAAAATTAAACAAATCCGAAAGTGCAGTGCATGTAAAATACACTTGTCTCCACACGTTTAAGTATCTCATGCGGTGTTGCTTCAAGTAAAATTGTTCGTGTTAATGCATATTTTTTCACTAGAAAACAGGTCAAATAAAATAAAAGCAGTACACGTTTTAGTACATTCACTAGTAGGCTTACAGTAAAGTCTTAAAGACTTTAAAAGGAATTTGAATATGTACAGTATGATGGCTGACAATCATAACCTGTTAAGAACATGTTCAGTCATATTTCACCTCAATATCAAAATAAGATATAAAAATAGGAAATATATTTAGAATTACTACGGTATTACTATTCTATGTACTGTCTACGTATCTGCATTCAAGTTTCAAGTAGTTTTGTGTCTGCCTTCAAGCCCTGATTTATCACCAAGTCTACTTCTGAGTTCAAAGTATTCAAGAATCTGTTTCTGTTCCAGTTATTCCCTGTTTCCTGCTTTCAATTCTGTGTGGATCTCGAAGCCTTCTATGAGATTGGATATTGCAACAGGTGTATAAATAAAGTCTGTTAACCGTATCCATGTGTCCTCGTCCTTCTAGTAGTGTGACAATTATAGGCCTTCAGACTTTAATCACTGGGATTCAGCATTCATTATTAACCAGACTATTAAATATGCATTGTTAGACAAATTATTTATGAGGTTGATAACTCAAAGGCAACTGTTGCGATCTGTGATTTAACTGCAAATCTGTTTCACGGAAAACACTTTTTCTTGGAGATTGTACTTTTTTTTTTCCCTCCTAAATATCTTGCCGAACTTAACAGACCAGGTAAATATAAATGTACCTGATGGAGGGAACCACACGCATGTACAAATGGTAAATCTAGCTAATCTGACACGCACATTCCAGCTACTGGAATTCATGCTTAGTTACATAAGGAGGAGGCAGGGACGGTCGCGTTACAGCGGCCAGACTGAAGCTACAGGATCTCCCCTTCACATATAAACAGTCTATTCTATGCGGCACACCCTTCCCCTGCAAGCATTCCAGGACATTCCCTCTGTAATCTGTCAGTTGTTGCCTAGCAACAAGACCTAAGGGTTAAAGAGGGTGGAACTGTTCTCTCTGCTAAATGTCAAGTTTATAGTCTGCCTCAGCTTAAAGGCCCGTTCACAACAAGGATGATAACTATAACGATAAAGATTTTGTTTGAAAAATCATTCAAAATTTAACAGAATAGCAGAGTCCATTCCACAGCTACAATAATGACACAGAGTAACAATATTGTTGGCATCACTTTCAGAGTTCTTTTTTTCTAGCTGATGAACTATAAAAACATTGACAGCCAATCATAATCCATCCTGCTTTAAAGAGCTTGAGCACTTAAAGTGGCCGACGACAAAATTGTAGCGTGTGCTTATAATAAAGAGAAAGTTATGGTGCATTGGTGAGGATGCTAATATAGTTATTTCTATAGGCCTTGTTGAAAGGATATATTCCTTTCAGGCCACACAAAAATGACTTTTTTAAATTGACTCACCCTTAAACCTTCGTAGGTGCATATGACTTCCTTCTTTCAGCCGATCACAATCGGAGATATAATAAATAATATCCTGGCTCTTCCAAGCTTTATAATGGCATAGAATAGTGCCTGAGAGTCCAGTTCCAGCGGAAGGGTGTGGCGTAGGCGTAGCGTAAGCTCAGGTGAGAATTGACGAACACGGAAGTGCAGAGAGCAAAACAAAATGCCAGTCGCGAATTAGAAGTGTAAGTCAAGAAGTTTTAAAGAAAACTTACAAACCACGTGAATGTCCTAAGTTGGGTCAGAGGTCACCTTTACACCGGAACTGGACTCTCGTGAACGCACGTACGGCTGTTGATGGAAGCCAGTGATTATAGTTTATAAAGTTTTCTAACAAAAACCCATCGGTTTGCTTCAGAAGGCCTTTATTAACCCACTGTAGTCGTATGGATTACTTTTATGATGGATGGATGTGCATTTCAAAAACTCACTATTCAGTGCAATTACAAAGCTGAGAAGAGCCAGGATATTATTTAATATAACTGATTGTGTTTGGCTGAAAGAAGAAAGTCATATATACCTAGGATGGCCTGAGGATGAGTAAACGATGGGATTTTCATTTTTGGGTGACGTATTCCTTTAACTCTTGACAATATCACAATTAAAGACATGTAAAGGAGAGTGGGGTAAGATGTGTCAGAGGGTAAGACGTACAGCTCCCTAGCAAACTTTACACAATTTTTTGTAATGTGATTGTATACACAATCGTTCAAAAGTTTGGGGTGGGTAAGATTCTTAAATATTTTTGAAAGAAGCCACTTATGCTCACCAAGGCTGCGTTTATTTGCAGCCTATTCGATAACAAACAACTCATTTATGTTAATATATTTATGTGAAATAGTTGGTTTTGATAAGACACACTTTCCAACAATGACATCTTTGATATGTTTTCTTTGGTAGCTAAGCAAGTTTGAACCTGCACAGTATTTAGAAGTTCATAGTTCGGTGCATTCCAAACACTAACATATTGCATTAGCAGTGATAGAAAATATGCTCTTGCATAGGCAGACTAACTAGATGTGTGGTCACCACAAAGACAATCAGGAACCACAAACTGCTCCAGCAGCTTCTTGGAATACATGGACCCTGTGCTTAAATACAACAAAGTAAAGTGAAATAAAGAGAATGAGAGTTGTGCTTGCAAATGTCACCACCTAATATTAAGGTGTTGTGGGTGGTTGCCAGGGTTTTGTTATGTGTTTGCTAGGGTTTTCTGAATGGTCGATTTTCTAGAACCCTCCTTCAATGTAAGTTTGACATGCTGGGTCACGACCCAAAAATGGGTTGCAGATCCACTGTGAGAATACAAATGCTAAATGAATATAATAAAATGCATTTAATCTAATAATTTTATTATGCATTGATAGGATATAAATATAAATAGGCAAAGTTTAAAAGGGAAGAGAAATGCTTCCCATAAGGCTATGCATCCAATCAAATCAAACTATGTATGTTGGTCCAAATTCCCCTGTCGTTTGGTAGAAGAAAGCCAAATTATGTAGATCTGAGCATTAACAGATTGTGTGAGTACATTAAATACAGGTAGAGCTGCACAAGTCACACTGGCACATGAAAACGAGTACTAAAGAAACATCACACAACACCAGAAGCCGTAATACTAGTGCTGCACGATTAATCATATCGCAATCGTAATCGCGATGTCAAGCCTATGCGATTATATGACGCAAAATGCTGCGATTTTATATGAAATAAACAAATTAGGGTTAGCAACGGCTCTGTCAGCAACGGATGCTCTTAAAGGGCCAGCATCCAATAAAGCTTTCTGTCAGTAAAGTTAATCAAAGAACAAAGCGAACAAAGAAAATTACTCACTGCTCTTGACTCAAGAACTTTAATAAGGATTATTCTATATATAATTTATGCAGCGCAGACTGTTTTGATAACTTTATTCAATTTGTGTATATGTCCGACCTGTTAGACAGGAAGGGAACAGGTAAATATGACATTTATTATGGGTTTATGTGAGGATTGTTTGAAGTTCACTTAAATTAAAAGCGGTTATATTTTTTGAAGCCTAATAATTATTTTTAAAAGTTAAATTTTTTTTTATAGCTTTCAAATGTAATGATGGAATCACTGTAATGTTGGATGGCTATAATTAAATCATTTATAGGTGTTATCAATCATTTAGTTGTTGTTGCTAGTTTGAGTTGAGAAATACACATTTCAGAATTATCACTAATCTGGGTGTGCATTTTGCTTTAGAACCAAGCAAATTGATTCATGAAACCATTTGTTTATTATATCGCAATCGCATTCGCAATATTGACCTCAATAATCGCAATATGACATTTTCCCCAAATCGTGCATCCCAACTTAATACCAAAGCGAAAGGATTTTTTTTGGATTCATGACAACAACAAAAATCATCAAGAACTGTGTAGAGTAAATGAAAAGATTAATTGCAATGCAGACAGCTTCATTGATTATAATGGAAACATTTTCAGAAGTCCATAACTCTGCTCGCACAGGCAGTGAGCTCAAACATTGTAAAACTTGCAGTGACAGCTTCAGTGATTTAGAGTGCTTGCTCTAGTATTGTTTTCTGCATATAATATATTCAATATTTACATAACAGGTTTGTTTATCATGCTGCTGGCAGGACAATGTTTAGAAACTGGTTTACCTTTAAGAAACAGATTTTTCATTGGACATCAAGCGGCAATCCAACATCATACAAAAATAAACAAAATATGCCTGAAGTCACCAGGAAATACTTTTTTAATGGAATATTGCAGCATTTATTATAAATAATTGATCGGTGCACTGCACATAATTATTTCTTGTAACAATCTTTAATGAAAATAACCTCCCTCTAGTAGCGACATCTCTTCTCTGATGATGTGTTTACTGGAGCGAGGGCAAGACAACATGTCACTCACATGACACCACAGCAATAGCAAACCACAACCATCCAATCAATTCCCAATGGACAAAATCAAGTTCCGCCCTACATTTTTTTTCTTGTTTGAGAAGCCATTTCACTTTAGTTTACACGGTCATTTACACTATACAAAGCTGCTGTTTGGATTTAAATAGACAAATGCTTAAGAGTCTACGATTGGATCATTATTGCAGTGATTATTATGTTTCTAGCATGTTATATGTTTGGCGACAGTTCTAACTGAGAAATTATTGGGAAATAGTATCACACCATTTGTTTCCATCAAGAGGTGCATCAATTTTTGGTCAAGATCTTGCAAGAGTCCAGTACTTTTTATTTAATCCAAAACTGCGTTCATTTTTAATTTTAAAAGGGATTTTTTAATCTGCTAAGAGTTATCCAGCCAAGAATAAGCCTAGGACTGTTTTTCTGACGAACTGATATTAAGGACATAAATAGGGATGCACCGATAATGATACCAGTACTCGGGTGTCGATCCAATACTGTGCTCGTAAAACTACCCGATACAACCGCACCCGATACCACTTTAGGGCCCGTTCACATATCACGTTTTTTGCACGGGCAAATTCGTTATTTCAAATGTAGGCTATGCCGCGAGATGAAAACATCTCAACAGGTCATGTGACAAAAACCAACCGATCAGCTTCGGCCTTTCCGTAACAACATTGCAAGCTTGGCCGAACAGGGCGGTTTTTAATTTCTCATCTCCATAAATATATCTAGTAGTAAAGCTAATGCAAGGGCTATAAATAAATAAATTATTTGCTGATACTTCCTCGTCATCATGGAGAGCTCAGTTCGCACCGCTTTCTCCTTCTTTCCACAAGCGTTTGCTCTCCCGTGGTGTCTGTCATTGCTATGCAACCATGAACAAATGCACGCCTGGAAAAAGTCTTTTCTAGTCAACGAGTGGATTCAGAGCCACTGCATTAGCAGCGCCGCCGGTCGCCATGTCTCAGTGTTTGAGGCATGAAAAGGACGCAACTGTACACCTTTTGGACAGCGCATCAAGAACCGGATTAACCCGGTACCACCGGTACTTAAGAAAAGCTGGTACCGTAGTACTGGGTCTTTTGACAATCCAATCATAGACTCTTAAACATGAGCCTATTTAAATTCAAACAGCGACTCTGTTTTATGCTGACTTTAAACTCAGCTTTGAAATTTATTGAGAACCCCTAAATTTAGGGTTAGAGGTTTGTTAAAATGCCTTGTGATGCTTGTCCTAGCAATCACTACCAATAAAAGAAATTACAGACAGTGTATGTACACAGCATACAAATGGCAAAAATAGGACTTCACACACATTCATTATGGAATCTCTTAAATCCCACAGCTACATGCATCTTAATTAGAGTCAAGGTCCTTATTAATTATATCTTTGCGTTCAATTATTGCCCTCCAGTCATTACAGCTGTGTGATTACAGAAGGTTCATGCAGTCAGTGATGACAGGGTTCTGTAGCAAAGGCCTGCTATCAGTTTGTCTGTCCCTTTAAAACTCACCAAACAACCTCAGTGTCCATGCAGTAACTATCATAACATTTCCAAACATTGCATCCAGTGTCCCATTAGTTGTGCACATGTATTTATAATGTTACTGTAAACTAAATGTTACTGTTTACTTCATAGTCATTGTCTGTCTAGTGGCAATATTTTTTAGGTCTGACAAGCTTCATTAGACAAATGAGTGAACAAAACAAACTGAAGAAGTGACCATAACAAGAGACTTCATGGAATGGCAAACACTAAAATAATGATAATTTATTTGTTTGTTTTTTGTTTATGATTACCCGACCTTTTCGGTTTTTAGCTAGCACACATTTTTGCTAATGGATCATTTACATATCAGCAGCTTTTTACTCCACTCAAAGAAAATGTATATTTTTAAAATCTAAACTTGCATATAAATGATAAGAATTGGATTGATAAAAGAAATTTATGACAATGACAGCAACTGTTCTTTTTTCAAACATCACATTTTGGCACTGTTCCATGTTGTTCATGACTGTGTAATTTAATATGAACCTGGGTTTATAGATTTACATACACGCAGGTGCACATCAAGTACATGTTTTGCAGTGGTAGAAAGATCAATGACGTTAATGATTGAATTAATGTGCTAGTATTAATTAAAAACATTGTATTTGACTGCAGCTGTAACAAAGGGATTAATATAAGCTTTATGTCAAGCATGTTTTGGTTAATTGAACAGTAGCCTTCACTTCAACCTCATGTTTGCATTCTCATCCTCTCTTTCTCTCTTCACTTCAGTCTGCAATATTTGCCAGTAAAATTAAATGGTAAAAATAGCTGTTGTGCTGGTCTCAAACACATCCCTTTGTTACCAGAAGCAGGTCAGGGATACACAGCTTCGACCTCCTCTCTTACCTTCTATTATTTATTCTCACCAAATATAAATAGGCCTACTTACACAAAAAAGAAAGAAATATTTTATTATTATCATTATTATTATTATTATGTATGAGAGAAGGGACGTGAATCCTATGTCAGTCTTATGTACATTTTACCTGTAAGTATTTGCATTATGAATTTAAAGAACCCATGAAATCACTATAGACAAACGTTGTTTTCTCTCCTTAGTGGATGTATTTCCCAACAAAAACATTGATTTGGTGAATTTTTAGGAGTACACTATGGATGAATCTCCAAGCTAACAGACATAGACCAAAAGCAACAACAAATTTTCATTTCATAGTGTCTTTAAAAATCAACTAAATGCCCACATGAACGACTAAATTATTACAATGATTCTTGCATGAATACAGAAATGTAATGTTGGCACAAGGGAAAGTGCAGGCTGTTCTATCTCACTCTGTTCAATCTGCACATGTGCATAGAGGGAACATTAACAAGATGAGGTCAGATCTATGTTTTGTTTAATCAATCTTTATTTCTTTTACAGTTGCATTTGTATTTGTGTGTGTGTGTGTGTGTGTGTGTGTGTGTGTGTGTGTGTGTGTGTGTGTGTATTTGTTTGTATGTGTCCACAAAGTAAATGATCAACATTAACTGTTAACATAATCGCTCCATCAGCAAAGGTCCTGGCTGGACTATGCAATACAGCAATTATTTAAAATTGGTATCATGCCAATAATATACTTTAAAAAATGGCATGAGATAACGTAAAACAGATCAAGATTTAATGTTGGCAAGCTTTCGTATATAGTTGATGATGCCAGAGTGATGAACTATTAGAAATAAAAGGAATGACTTTGCCCGAGAAAAAACAAACAAACAAACAAACAAATTCAGTACAGCACTCAACATAAGAGACTTAAAAGATAAAGAGCCATGGAAGAGAGATGTCTCTCTAAGTGTGATAAAATATGCTAATCAATTCCATAAATTTAGAATTTGTTGGAGACCATGTGGAGGCAGGAAACATGGGGAAAAGGCGTTATCTCTGCAGACAAGCCAAGCAGGCCATTTGTACAGAACTCATTGTGCTAAAACACACAGATGACAATTTCAGTGTATTAATTGTGGTGAAATGTTTAATTCAACAGTCACTACTGAGATCTATCTGTATTGAGCGGCACAAAGCGGCGAGATCCTTACTGATCACCATCGAATTTAAACATTTAAAATGTAGCTTTTTTTTTTTTTTTACTTTGATCAAAGTAGATTTAAACTGAATGATTTGCTGAAAATACACAATTTCATACAATAAATGGATAAAATCCACAGCAGGATTTCCAGGTTTCCTTTTTTTCCTGACAGATGTGTGCAGGGGGTGGGGTCTCTTGATTCATTAATTAGAAACTAATTGCCAAGTCCACATGTAATTGAATCCTATTTGATTGGTCTAAATTATCTGTATCTTGCTTATCTAGTTTCAACTGTAGCAGACAAAGCAGTTCATTATATCATAGTAGCTGGTGTTTGTTGTGTGGCTGAAGTAAGTTTGTGTCATTTTAATGCTTTTTAGCTGATTTAAGTAAGAAATGTTCATGATTGTAAAATGTGAGACAACTAACCCCAGTTTCCGCTACTATGTATTCGCTGTCTTAGTAAGTAGCACTGTAATCTAGTAATTGTGGATGATGCGTTTTTAACAGCCCATTAATGAACTGAGTAGGAGGTGAAGTGTTCAGGATAATGCTGCCAAATGCCATTATGGCAGTTCAGACCTTGACATTCATGGCAACACTGCCTGAATATTGTATTTAATTTCTGAATATTCACATAGGGATGTTGACACCAAGGGCTATACTCAATGACACCGAGTAAAGGGCAAAAGTTCAATTAAATTACACATGGTTTCCTCTAGCAGCAGTTTTGTGTGTAATTGTGCAACAACTTTTGCAGCTAAAACTTTAAGGTATGTGCCTGTACAGAAACAAACTATATAGGAAATACTCGTTGGCATATAAGCAGTGACAACCAGATCTCATGAGAAAATTTAACTAATTCTGCTTGAATTTGTAGTTCATATGTTGTGATTTGTACAAAATAAGGGTCCACCCCTAAACTTAATCTTCAGATTGTACTGAAATGTATGGGTGAAATTGTACGAATTTATAGGAATTGGCCAGAACGTAAAATAATTCTATGTGCTGGCTGTGACAATAGCCATGGTCTCCCCTCCCAGAGTTCAACAGCACCAACTGTCACTAGTAATCTCTTCAGCCCACCACTAGAAACCAAAAAAAGCTTCTCTGTATTTCTTCCTCAAACACACGCAATTGAAAGAACCATGAACTCATATTTGCAACACTGCTAACATTTAAAAAAGGAAAGCATTTATCATGTAACAGTGCATAAACAGTTGCAGACATTGAAAATGTGGAAGACTTACATTTCTCTAGGGGGCCAAAGGGTCTTACCTTGACACTGGAAACCTTGCTTGCCGAAACCCCTGCAAAAGAGGAGACTGTGTGAGAAATTACAGCACAGAAAGCAAATGTGGACGCATTCCTCTGCTCGCAGCAGCAAGACGCGCAGGCGCGCGCCATATTCCGCAAAATCGCCAAATCCATCTCTAAGGATGATGATGATGGTGATGGCTTAATTATAGCGCGAGGAATTTCATTATCGTGATAGACACTTTAACATGTATCCTTAATGAAAAGAAGAGCTTAAATAAATGTGCTATGAATGACACAAATGCGTAAAGATACAAATGCACTGACATATAGGCTAAATATCTTGTAGAGGGGCAGCATTGCGTTGGACTCGTTGCGCGAAGCGCTTGTCTTTTCCGTCGGCGTCTTTGTTCAGTCTTGACACCACTGCGGATGTCTGAGAGTGTTCAAACGCTTTAGTGTTTTTCCTCTCACGAGCATCAAGTGAGTCACCTGTGCCCTTCGCAGCTGTGTATGTACAACAAAACCTCAACGTCCTCCAATACTCACCAGATAAAGTCGGTGCAGTGGCTGCAGAAGGTCGGTTGCTTGAAGAAGCGAGCGATGAACTTGTGGTTCTTCACTTCGTGCACGTTCTTCTGTCTCAGCGCGCCCTGCCTGGCGAAGCCTCGTGCGGCCCCCTCGACAGGGTCGGCCATGATGGGGACGGAATGGATGTAGTGGGTAGAAATCTCCTCGACTTGCAGCCTGCGCCGTTGAGGTTGAACGGGGTCTTTCTCGGCTTGCGCTTCGCTTCCCGGTTGGTCGGCACGCGCGCGCACACACGCCTACCTCTCCCCAGCTGACTGTTGTGATGGTGGAGCGCGCGGGTAGCCGTGCTTCAGTGAGACTATAACCACGCCCCCTTCGTACGGATTTGAATGACTATTGCGGTTGAGAGAAATATTTTGTTCGTGCATCTTGATTGACAAAACCCGTTTAAAAATCACTTTGCAAGGAAACTGTCATTTATTGTTTGCTAGTGTAGGTGATCGAGTGCCAGACGCACAGCACACTTGGTTTGGTGCATTGCCAACATTTATCATGGCAACCGTAGCTTTCTGCGAATATGCTTAAATAATATTAGCATTAATATTTGTAACTACTGAATTGGAATTGTACATTACATTGTGTTAGTGTCCTGTTACCCTAATTGTGTGGGTAAATATGTAATTGTTAACCTGTCAGTAAACTTGAAGTATCTTTCAGCTGCTAGTTCTTTAAATTTTGATCCAGTGTACAATAGAAACAACTGTAGTATTTTGGCAGAAACCTTTTACAAAATGTTTTATGCATTCATGTAGAGCAACCCATGGGTTCGATTCCCAGCGAATGCATGAACTGATATTAATGTGAATATACCTTTAACCTGATTAGCTTCTGCCAAATGCATAAATGTAAATGTGCTTTAAAAATCTACTGCTTATCCCAAAACTGTGTTAATGAATGTCAAGTACTGCCGTTGTTAAAATGCCACTACTGGATTACAATGCAATTATTACCAGCACTGGTAACACTAATATAAAACAAAAACTTTAAATGTTGTGGATGAATTTAAATCAAATTTACTTGTAGGTGTAGACAAAAACAGTTGCTCTACTCCATCATTACCTTACCCCTCAGTTTATTTTAATTTGAAGTGGTATACATATGAGATATTAAATTCAAAACAGCAATAGAAATAGAGAACAAATATACAACCAAGACATAAAACATAGGCTAACAAAGTTAAAAACATTACATAGCATGTGAGTGCAAGTTAGTCACTTTTGCAATTCTGTCTGTCAGATGTCGGATAATAGACTATACCATATTGTGAAATCTTTGTGGTTCAGCGGAAGTACATGTGAAAGTAATGTTACAACTCCCTCAGTCTGGCTAACCATGACATTTCAACTTGTCATTTTTTTTTATATGGAAAATATTGTGTGAATGTTTTATCAAATTTAACATGAGAATCACCTGCTAATTCAGAGACTAACACAGTTCTGTCATTTATTAACGTTCATTAACACAATAATTCCAGTTAAACACAATTCCAATTTTAGATATGTGGAATACTTAATAACTCAAGAAACTTCAGTGTATATATTTTTGGTGCCTCAGGGACCTTTTTCTCTCATGATTGGCCCACTGGAGGACAGTCTTTAAACTTCTTGCAGGAACTTAAGGATTCAATTGTGCGTGAAGCTCCAGCTTTAAGATTCTGAAGTCATGATGAAATCTTAGGAAACCTTATAAGTTATTCAAAGAGATTCTAGTTTAAAATGGTTAAGTGTAGCAATCTGATGAGCCCCAAAGGCATCTCATGTGTCTTTTCTTTTTAACTGTATTAAGTTAGTGGGACATGTTTCCTGAGAACTTTTGGCACTCAAACCAGTATAATCTGTTTAAAATAACCAGAGGTTTGTGCCTGTTTAGGCAAATCACCTCATACTAGGTGCAGAAGGGGTGGTAACTCGTCTAGTTTCTAAGGAAGACAATTTTCATGCCTGAGAACATTTGTTCTTAATTTGTTTTTTAAATTGATGGTCTGGTTGTTTTTCAGGCCAAGTATTTTATGTTCACTTAAATAGGTTCTTTCTTATATAAGAATATAATTGTTCGTTTCGCTTTCCAGCTGCATTTGATGCAAACATTGTGGTTGAAGTCGTAAGATGAAGAGATTCAATACATTGATCGTGACAGACACAAAACAATCTGATCGGTCTCTTTTTTAACGCAATATACAGACATTAATTTTTTATCCCCAAAGAACCTTTCAGTGAACAGTTATTAAAATAACCATTTGTTTGCTTTGTTTGAAGAACTTTTTAAAAATCTAAAGAACACTTTCCCACTATAAAGAACTTTTGTGGAATGGAAAGGTTCGTGGATGGTTCTTCATGGGCCCAAAATGCCAATAAATAAGCTATATTTTTAAGATTATAGTGCATATGATCTAAACCAATTCCATCCCTATAGTGGTGACTTATGAATAAGAGTTCAGTTCACCATTATGCCCTTGAGTAAGACACTTAACTCCAGGGACCATCAATGGGACTGTACATTCAATTATTGTTTAAGAGAAAAGCATAAAATGACTGAATGAGGAACAGTTGAGACCTCCCACTTGTTCTTTCATTGTTGCAACAAGTTCCCCTTTCCATTGACATTAAATCTACCATTTAGCAGATGCTACAACATAAGAGATTAATCCTTAAAAGGAGACAAATTCCATCCAGAAAGTTGACCCACAGATGTCTGCAAATGAATTAATGTATATGGGTGACCGGGGCTGGTTGTCACACTGGGAAGTGTTTATAAATATTGTTGATATAAGAAATCTTCACTAAAGAGAAAAGTGTGAAAATAAAAATGACAACCTGACGTGATCTGGTGGAATTTGATTCTTCGCTGTCTTGATTCAGTTGCTGACCAAATGAGCTTACTGTATCATATATGATTACTAAAGATCTCCTCAATGAGGCTTTTCTTCACATCATCCAACCTGACAGATGAGGATATTGTTAAATGCTATGTGATCCTGAGATCCTCTGATTTTGATGGCAAATCGGTAAAGACTCATGAGCAAATACTTCTGGAGCCAAGTAATAAAATTCTCATGCAGTATGTTCACTAATATCTCGCTGATGAACCCACTAAGGGTCAGCAGTGAGTTTAATGATAAGGAAACCGATTGTGATTACATTATTTAAACATGCAAAATTTAGTCAACGTTGACAGTTCTTTGACAACACTAATATCTATGACCCTCACCATCATCAAAACCTTTTTATTTGAATCACTTGAATTGGCAACAAAAGCATTTGATACAGTCATCTGCCATCTGCTGGGCTCCACACTGGTACAAGATGGAGATCTTGTGATTTACACTTCCAAATCATTGCACAAATTTACTTTGGTTTGGGTTTCATTCTGAGAACAAGCTGATTTTATTGAGGATAACAGGTGAGACAAACACTCTGATCTGGTCTTCACCACCTCACCAGGATTTTCACTGATCAGAGACAGTATGAGTTCACAGATCGCAATTAGTTCCATCTTAAATGACAAATCTTAAAACATCCCACAGGTGGCGACAAAAACCGTGAAATAGTATGTAAAAGCTGTCATTTTTAATAGTAAATCATGAGACGATCTGAAAAACAGATTGTTTATAAGGAATCAAACAAAAATGTTACTTAAATTAACGTTTTTTTTATATAGGCCTAATTTTTATTTCAATACATATACAGAAATATCTTAAAGGTACTAATAAGAAATGTTTTCTCCATAACCTACACTCATTTGTTAGAATGTTATTTAGCAGCTTTAAATATAAATGATTTATCAATATACCGGTAAATAATTTATTTACATCCCGATTTCCAGAAAAGTTTTTGTAAAATGGCATAAAATCAAGAAAATGTGATTCGTTAATTCTCTTGATCCTTTATTTAACTGACAAAGGTACAAATGTTTTCACTGAACAACTTCATTTTATTTTGCTGAACAAATTTTGATTATGATGGTTGCAACACTCCAAAAAGTTGACAGAGGCAAAATAAAAGTGAAAAGATTACAGAATATCCAAGTTAAACAGTTTTGAAACAGTCCACAGGGTGTCGTGTTTGGGCATAAAAGGAGCATCTACCGAAGACTCAGTCTTAGCAAGCAAAGATTGGTCATGGCTCGTTACTTTGTGCTAAATTTCATGAGAGAATTGACTATTCAAACTATTCAAAAATCATATTTCTCAATGCAAGATTGCAAAATATTTAGGTCTTTTACCATCTACCGTGCATGATATTGTGAAAAGATTCAGGGAATCTGGAGAAATCTCAGGCTGTGTAGGTCAAGGCAGGAGATCTCTGTTAATTGTGTGACCTTTGAGACCTCAGATGGCATTACATGAGAAACCGTCTCTGTTAAAAATAAGTTCATCTGAGATGGTCCAAAAGACAGTGCAAATGTGTGCTGTGGTCAGTTGAGTCCATGTTTCAGCTTGTTTTTAGGAAAAACAGACGAGTTCTCAGTCCCAAAGACGAAAGGGACAATCCAGATTTTCATCAGTGACAGTTGCAAAAGCAAACATCTATCATGGTATGGGGGCGCATCAGTGCAAACAGCATGGGTGTCTTGCATATGTGTGAAGGTAGCATTGACGTGGAGGCGTATATTGGGATTGCAGAGACTTGTACTGCCATTAAGGTGACATCATTCCTGGGAAGAAAGACAATGCCAGGCCTCATCTGCATGTGCCACAACAGAGTGGTTTCTACACTCTACACAGTGTAGAGAGGATGTGCTTGACTGCCTGCCTGTAGTCCAGATCTGTCTCCTATTGAAAATGTGTGCCCCATCATGAAGAGGAGAATCACACAGCAATGATCACAGACTGTTGAGCAGCTCTCTTGTATCAGGCGAGAATGAGCAAAAAATCCTTTTTGCAAAACTCAAACAATTAGTATCCTCGATTGCCAGACTATTAAAAAGGTAATTAAAAGAAAAGGTGATGTGACATAGTGGTTAACATGCCTCTGTCTCAATTCATTTAGAGTGTGTTGCAGCCGTCAAAATGTTTATGTTTACAGAAAATAAAAACTTTGTAAAACTTTCTAAGTTAAATAAAGGTTAAATAATTAAAAAATCATAGATTATTGATTTGAATAAAAGGAAATCATCAGAAGAAAAAAGGTTTAGTATTTGATTTTATAACAGTTTTTTTGCTAGTTTCACTACAAAGGCTCCCTGTCACATACATTAGCGTATGATTCAATCTAAAATGATTGAATTAAGTAACAGAAAATTGCTGAACTGATAATGACTGAAATGAGACAAACAGTTACAGTAGTAACTACAGTACATTGAATAACATTTAGAAACAGCCCATTGTCAAAGCTCACGTTATACAAACACACTCAACTGATAACACATGGCATGGAATAAAAGATTATATAATAAAAGAAATCAAAGATTTTAATTCTTGTGCCAACTATTAATATTGTTTCTCAAACTTCATGTATTCACAGTGTTAGCTCTGATCACGTCATGTGAAATAGTCTGCTAAGTAACAATGTATGAAGTAAAAGCAGGACTGTCTGCACTTATTTTATCCAAACAAACAACCCCCTAAAGCCTTAACATAAAGTCATAGCATTTTTTCGCTTTGTAAATTATAAAGTAAATTGTAAATTTTAAAGCATTTAGCAGATTCTCCTATAAATGCTGTCATTTTAATTAATGTGACGGTTTAAACTTCCCAAATGTTATATTACATTATACATCAGTTCTATTTTTGGTTTCTAATTAGAATTTCTACTTAACTTCTCATTTTCATTCAAATTTTGTAAATGTAATTTTTTCCATCTAATATTTATATTTGATTTCAGCTTCGTTTCAATGAATCATTTTAGTTACAATAACAACAATGTATACAGTAGGCCTGCAAATAAAAATAAATCTGAAAATGCATCACAGAGACATTACGTTAACTGCTCATTGGATCAGTTTTGGGCTGAGCGGGCTGTATTTGTCACACAAACCTGGCAAGCCTTCATGAGGCGTCAACATTCATCTCTCTGAAGGGCGGCTCTCAGATTGCTCCAAAACTCGCCTCTCTTTTCATCATCCTCGGGCCACTCCAGATACGTCCTGGAGTTCATAATCTTCCGCAGCTTGCAGAAGCGCTTGGGGATGGTCTCCTTCTTGATTGGCTCTAGAAGTACTAGCACAGCAGAGTCATTGTGCTCATCGACTATGCGGAAATGTGAGAAGTCCAGTTCGTAACGACACCATTCGCTGGTAACAAAGTGCTCAGACAGAACAAAGAGAGTCCGATGGCTCTTCTCAATCGAGTCGATGATGTTGTCCACGATCCAGCGGCCCGGCCGGAAGTCCCGTTTGTGCAAACACAGGGCGAACGAAGGCTGAGCGCTCTCCAGCTTTGGAACGAGGATCTCCTCGACCCACTCGGCGTCATGTTGACTGTAGGATACAAAAGCATCATAGCGGAGCTCTTCGGCCAGTCGACCAACTGCAGGTTTTCGTTTGGCTTGTATCCATGCTTTAGTCATCTGCAGGTACCATACAACGTGAAGCTTATGACAGGTGACAACAATAAGTCCAAGCACTATGATAATCACAGAACAAAGCACTGAGACAGCAGGTATCATATAACACTCGAAGACTGACAATCTGACGCTTTCAATAGCATAACCTCTGAGAGTGAATGGAGTGTCGCACACATAATTGCAACGACCATCTCGAAGTGTGATGAAATGGCCAACATCTTGTTTGAAGAAAGATACAAACTCGCAGGAGCACACAAAACTGTTGTTACCCGCCTCCAAGTATTGCAGGTTTTTAAACCTCCTCAAAGAGCTCCCGTCGAACATGCGCAAGGCGTTCCTTTGGATAAGCAGTGTATGGAGCCTCGGAAGTAATTCCCCCTGTGGTAGTTTCATAAATCGGTTGCCTGTCAATATAAGTGTAGTCAGTTGAGGAAATCTTTGGTTGAAAACCATCAGATCATTTTCGCTGAGATCCAGAACCGTCAAGGTAGAAGGCAGGCAAGCAGTCATCGTATGCAGCTTTGTGCTGGAAAGGTTCAGAAACCTGAGAGTCGCTGGCCAGCTACACTTTTCTGGCATAGAAACAAAACTATTATGACTTAAGTCTAAATGTATGAGCCTCTTAAGATTAGTTACCAACCGAGACATCAGCCCAAAAGATTTTAATACGTTCTGGCTCACATTTAGGGTGTTGAGGTTTTGATATGCTCCAAAACCTGTAAATAAGGTTGGTTCGATTGTCAGATCTGACAGGAGATTTTGACTAAAGTCCAAGTATTCAAGATTTTTCAACAAAAAAGTAGTTTCCCGAGGAATGACAAACACTGTGCTGTTGATCACAGACACCTTATGGAGATGCCTAAGGAGAAATCCCAACTGGGTCATGCTACTAAACCTAAAGAACCCTTGGATGTCAAGATTACATATGTAGGCAGTATGTAAGTTTTCATAATGTGTGTACGAAGCATTCTGCCACCACCCATCACCAACTAAATGTACATCTTTTAAACCAAAATAAGACAAAGGAGAACCATCCATGACCTGCAAAACAGAGGTGATCGCTTCATCGCTTGTGCTGGTATTTTGGAAAGTCAAGCTTTTAGTCTCACCTTCTCTCACTGCTTTGAAGGGTCCTGCCGAAGTGCTCGTTCTGAGTGTTACATCTTTGATAGTCAGAAGAGTTTCAGGGTGGGAGACATCTTGAAGAACCTTAGAGACAAGTTCTGGATCGTTCTGAAAGAGATTCTGAAGGCTCAAAGAGACTAACCCGATAGGACGGGCTGCTTTCAAGCTCCCGCTCTCATATGATCTCAGGTTACTGCCAATAAATGTCATCTCTTCCAGATGAGTGAGCCCTTCTAAGCCATTCTTGTGTACCTTCCTCAGCGATGGACTACCAAATCGCAGCGTCCTCAAGTTAATGAGAGACTGGAAGATGGAAGAAGGTCCCAAGGTGTAGTATGGGTTTCCTACAAGGTTCAATTGCTGAAGAGATTTTAGCTCATGGAACCAAGACGAAAACAGTTTTTCCAGGTTGTTTAAGGACAGATCAAGAACTTTCAGATTTCGTTGAGATTTGAATGCATGCTTGTATATAAACCTGAGCTTGTTCTTATGCAAGTTTAGGGTTTTCAGTGCAATATAAGGGCTGAGATCATTGATGTCAATAGACACAATCTGATTGAAAGACAGGTCAAGGCCAAGAGCATTCGCTGGAACCTTTGGGACATGTTGGAGTTGATTTGAGGTGCAATTGCAAAAATATTTCTGATCACATTTACATGTCCTGGAGTACTCAAAGCCTTGAGCCAAAATCAACATAAAAAAAATCATGGATTCCTTTGCACACAAGAGTCTCATCCTGTAAAAAGAAAAAGACAAAATTGATAAAAATGAAATTGATGAAAAGTGATAGTGAAGACTTTTACATCACTTTTACAAAATTCTATTTCAAATAAATGCTGTACTTTTGAACTTTCTTATCAAAGAATCCTGAAAAAGACATATAATTCAGCGAACACAAGAACAGAAAAACAGAAGTTCTTAATTTCTAAAATAGTCAGTCAATCAATGCACTCTCTTTATATCTACATATCTAACCTCCAAGACAGAATTTATTTTATTTGATTACCTGACTGCTATTACTGTGTCGTCTGCTCCTTTTGTACGCAAACTGCAGTTTCACCGTAGTCATAATAAAGGAAAACAAACAGAATTCAAACATGCAAACATAGTGTGAGTCACAGGAGGTAGTGAAACTGATTGAAACTGACAAAATCATGTCTCTTTTTTCAGCAGCATTATTTTAGGGAACCATGCCTATTCTGACCAGTCTCAGAACATGCGTAGTCAGTGGCGTAACAAGCCAACACCGGGCCCTTATGCAGGATTATCAAGGCGGGCCCCCCTACAGCACGTGGTGACGCAATGTCCACGAGTAGGCTACCATGAATAGGACAGGATAGGATCATAGATACACAGCATATAAGAGATGGGATGACTGACAAAATCAGGAGTAGCCTACACACACAACAACAAAAACACTGGTGACAGTACACCACAACACATGAAAAAGCACTGCTGGTGAGGTGCACCAACACATTGTTACTTCTTGCTATGCCAACGGTCTCTTCAGCTGCTCCACTCTCTTACTCCAGCTCAATCTCGATCTCTCCCTCCTGTGCTATCTTTTTACAGAAGCTTCCTATTTTTGGTAATTTACTCATTCATTTCTCGAATTCCTCTTTTCGTTTTTGTAAGCCACTTTTGTGTTTGTAATTTGACGACGACTCCTATTGATAGTGTCTGTGTTTTTCACGCAATAAGCTAAGTTCACTTAACGACCCGGGGATTCCCCAGTCCCGATTCGAAACAAATTACACCAAAATCCATTGTTCGTTTCACACATGTATTTAATGATCAGTAAAATATGTTGTTGTCATTATTTATTCAAATAAATTAGCGCTTAATTAAAATGTAATCAGACTAAAAGTAATGTGATAGGGGGCCCCGGCTTTCAATCAATATCTTCCAGTCACGCGGGCCCCTGATTGGTCCGGGCTCGTAAGCAACCGTGTACCCTGCTTACCGATAGTTACGCCTGTGTGCGTAGTTGTAGTTGGGTGATAATTTTTCAGTCCGTCTCAGAATGTTACACAGCTTTTATTCAAAGAGTTTTTTTGTAAAACTATTTCAGACATGTTTTTATGTTTGCTTCACTAAACACTGCATTAGAATTAAGGATACGAAAAGAGGAAGTTAGCCTTTTCCAACGTGATGTAAGGCATAAATTTAACTTTACCACTATAAAGCATCACTTCACATCTCTTGTGGTTATTGCATGACACACCCACTGCTCCACATAGCAGCTTTAATTCAAGACAGTCAGTTGTTGTACACTCATGTGCAATAAAAATGGGCCAAGCCAAAAATGGCAAACTATTTAGTGGTCTTTTAATGGTCTCAACCATTTTAAATCACTGATCAGGAAATTAGCAAAAATTGCACAAATACTGTAGATAAAGTAACTTGGCACGGAATGGCCTTCCCCAACTTGCAGACAGCTTTTTTACAGGAAGAAGAGTCAGTTTTGTTCCACTCAATATGAATGGCTTCAGTAGTTGAGAAATGTCTCCCATGTTTAATGTGAGACCAAATATTCACTAGGGTTCAAATCTTGACTCTGACCAGGCCAAAACATGAGCCTGATGGACTTGTTCTCAAGCCATGTCTTGGTTGTTTTTGCAGTTTGGGCAGGAGAATTGTCTTGTTGAAAAATAACATTGATAATTTCTCTTCAGGGAACAACTTTTAATTTGTGGGAAGTATAGGCCATTCTGCAATATTCTCCTATTCTCCAAAGCATTAAATTACTTTTCACAGTGAAGTAGTTCACCAATACCAGCAGCTTAAAAGGCTCTCCACACAATGACACCTCTTCCTTCATGCTTCCCCTTACGGAAAATACGTTTATTCAAGTGTTCTATTTGTATACTTCTTTTAAACTAAAAATCAGCCTACTAGTTATGTACTTCTCAGAAAAATACTTTGTTTTTCTCAGAAATATAAAACACTGACAGAAACGTCTTAGTATATTTGGACTATGTACTCAATTATACTTTTAAAATATTAAGTATTTTAAGTATACTTGGCTTGTAGTTGTGTTTACTCTTTAGATTGAGTAGCCTATTATACTTTCTCACATAGTGTTACATATACTGTCTTCTAAACTTAAATTGTTTGAAAATATTGATTTATAAAGAAAACAGATATTTTCCTAATCCTGAGTATGAGAATTCTTGTGTAGGCTAGTCCACTGGTATTGTACATAGGAATTGACTTAAAATTTACTCTTTCCCCGCCATTTGACTAATTTTTCTGGCTTTCTGAGTTTTCACTGTTGTACAGCGCTATTACGCATCTTCTGAAAGAGCACAGGATCTCCGGATAAAGCACAGGTGAAGAAGAAGCTAAAACAAGTGATAGAAGATTGGTTACACAAATGCGAAACAAATGCAATCATCAAACATTCAACAGTATATAACTAAATCAAAACTGCCAAATGTTAGCGAATGAAATGTCGAACCCATGAAGCGGAAACGACTGTGAAGTGTTATAAAAAAAGAATGCACATAGCTAATAAAATGGAAAGAGTTAAAGTACAGTTAAAGGTATTTTTTCAAGTATAAAAAATGAATAAATAGGAACATAGGCCTACAGCCTAGTGGTACTGATTTTCAAAGACCCCACTCTGGAGCATCGCCATGCAACTTGTTTCATTAAGATTCCTCACTTCTCAATAATTTATTTTATTACTGGTTTATTTCCGTTTTTCTTTGAGCAATATATGTTGATTCTGCGATTCACTCTCTAGAGCCTTTTATTTTGACTTTTTTTTTTCCTGCCGCTGTCCTGGTTCCATTTTGAAGTGTGTGCGCGCCTCTCTCCAGTTCGCATTGGACACGCTGGGGAGAGGTGAAAATTGTGAGATGCCCACATACGATTTGTCAACTTTATTGATGTTGATCTACAGGTCTGAAGTCCATTCTGGGCGTGACTGTGAAAAAACATCCCCATTTTGGTGAACTGCAGTAACAGTGTCCAGTACGGTGGCCGCGAGAGCTCAACGTGCTGCAAGCTAAAGAAGACGCATGCAAATAGAAAAAAAACGCATGCAAGTAGAAAAAAACGCAGGCAAGTAGAAAAAAACGCATGCAAAAAGAAAAAAAACGCATGCAAATAGAATAAAAACACCCGCAAATTAAGAAAATATCTTCATCAGTTTCACAACACACGTGTGCTCCAAATACTCACAACACAACCGAATACAGAAACCGGGGTAACCAAATAAGTGACGAACCGGCTGGGACGTAATTTACACTTTTACTGTCTATGGATTTACAGCAAAGAACGTATGACAAGAAGTGAAAGCCTATATTTTTTATAAATAAACTATAATATTAAATAATATTGTAATATATTGTATATATAAATAGTATATATAAAATAATATTATATTGTAATATACTTTTTTATAGTTCTTCTATACTCTTTGCTTACAGCTCAAAATTCTACTTTTATTTCTTTTAACTTTTTTTTCGCAAAACATACAGAGATTACATTTTTATGACATACAACTTGTATACAGTATACAAAATGTATTAACAATATGTTCAATGTCATCAGAAATGAGAAAAGAACAATGAGCTGAAAACTAAATAAATAAAAAAGATAGAAAAGAAGAACATGAAGGAAAGATATTAATCTATACATCAGTTACACTATACAAATTTTTTCATGTTATGTTTAAATTTTCATAAAGAAAAGTTTCATAAGAAGGTGTAGGTAATGTTGGGTCCAATGTTTTAAAGTTGAGACACTGACACACAGATATATAACGGATATATACGATGCATATTTTAACAGTTTTTTTGTAAAGTAAAAATACATTTATTTGCAACCGTTATGTTAACAGCATATTTCTGTCGTCAGAACAGCTATTCAGGTGATGGACAACGTGCTGCGTTGTCATGGGAACCTCCCAGGTGAAAATAATTACGTTGGAAATTACGTTGTCTTTCGTTGCTCCCTTCATCAAGTGCGTTACAAACGGCTACATAAATGGCACACTAGTGCCATGCTCACTCCAAAGTCCCACTTGAAGAGCTCTGCCGTCTGCCCTTCGAAGGGAGTAGCCGAGTAGGGCATAGGGATGCTCACGTGCAATAAGCACGTCCCAGCCGAGTTCGTCACTTATTTGGTTCCCCCGGAAACATTTCCATTGTGGTCAGTGTTACTTGCAGCGCGTTTCTGTATTTGGTTGTGTTGTGAGCTTTTGCAGCGCGTTTCTGTATTTGGTTGTGTTGTGAGTATTTGGAGCACACGTGTGTTGTGAAACTGATGAAGATGTGTTCTTAATTTGCGGGTGTTTTTTTCTATTTGCATGCGCTTTTTATATTTGCATGCGTTTTTTTTCTATTTGCTTGCATCTTCTTTAGGTTGCACCACGTTGAGCTCTGTCGGCCACCGCAGTCCTGGTCTTTGTACAAAACACACAGAGAGAGAGAACCGTAACAGCGGTCAGCTGCAGGCCGGTTACATTGGTGCCGTGACCCAGATCAGAAGATTTGCTTCAGGATCAACGCCAGTTGGGTCGCCGAGGGACGCTGCATTGAGGTTCAGTTTTGTTGATAAAAGAACTGTGAGAAAACAAATGGACATTTGTGTGTATATATATCTATGTTTTGCGCCGATGGGTAGCAGGCAGGCACACTGGAAGCTGTTTCATGCGAGGGGGGCTGAGGACTGGGTTGGACAATATGTGACATCATTATGTTGTAGCTGACGACAAGACATGAAATTTCTCTGTACTGTATATGTGTTGAAGCCATTAAAGAAAACGTATTAGTTTCATTGCTAAATATTAATGTTATTTAATTAATAATTTAATGTTAATGTTATTTTTTTATTTAATCAATGCTGATTATGAAAGTGAACATAAAGTGAGAAAGATATGATACATCATGAGATGCGCAAAATGTCTGGAGACATGGAGTGGGTAAGACAAGATTTTGATCACTTCATTGAGTTTTGTTTTGTAGAAAGACTCTTTTTAAAAGATTTCGTTTTGACACAGCTGCACTTTTATTTTCTTTATTTTTTAACTTGCTGTTATTTGATGTAGATAGTTAGTTTGTATTTAGATACAACTTGTTACTATACTGATACTACTTGTTACTTCAATGCATTGGAACATGTTAAGCTTGTTGCGTATTTCATTAGCATTGTGTTGGGGCGATGGGGCAGGTGGGGCTTGAAAATTCCCCACTTGTCCAAAGTGGGGAATGACTGAAAAAGTTTGAGAACCACTGCTGTATAGTGTGTTCTGTTGTATGTTACATGCACGAGTGGATTAATAATTTGTAGATATATTGTGTGGGCCGTATGTTGTGTATTAGCAAGGTTTTGAGTCATTAATCAACTGTTGTATCATACAGGGTGAAAGTTGTCATGAGATGCTCACATACGATTTGTCAACTTTATTGATGTTGATCTACAGGTATTTAACTTTTATTGTATTTTACATTCTTTTATTGTGTTAATGTTGTTATGTTTTAATGTTATGTGTATTTTGCCTAATTGTTACACATCGAGTTCGCATTGCACACGCTGGGGAGAGGTGAAAGTTGTCATGAGATGCTCACATACGATTTGTCAACTTGACAAATGAGAGAGAGAGAGAGAGAGAGAGAGAGAGAGAGAGAGAGAGAGAGAGAGAGAGAGAGAGAGAGAGAGAGAGAGAGAGAGAGAGAGAGAGAGAGAGAGAGAGAGAGAGAGCGCGCGAGCGCGAGATATGACCATAACAGCGGTCAGCTGCAGGCCGGTTACATGTACATTATATTTTATAATATAAAATACATTTATTTGATATTTTCTAGCAAAATAAACAAAATAGAAGAGCCCTGTGGTGAAATCCTGGGATCATCATGCTTATAATATTAAACATTTAAATTAAAAATTGCAATATCACAATATGAGTTATTTGTATCTGCTCTTGCAGGATATTAAAAAGCCTTCTCTTTTTGACCTTTTTGTTTCTCTGGTAAAAGACTATCTAAAATTTCAAGAGGACTTCTCCCTTGTGTCACTATAAGTGACAGGTGAAAAGAGGCACAAGCCTATATCAGATATAAACAACTACCTCAATTCACTTGGAAAACATGAAGGCTACTTTTCTATTTCTGCTTCAGTTGATTTGAACTGTTGGCAACACAACCTTTCTGTATTGTTTAAACTTTAGATACTGGCAAAATTAACACATCACGTTTAGTGTAAACATGCAGACTATAACAATGAATCAAAAAGAGAAGTGCATGCAGAGGCATAGCTAAGTTATTTTCCTATAAGTATCACAGCCCTCTTGGATAGATAAAACAGAAGAAAGCAGAAAATGTATTTTGTTATAAGGACCTGTTTTTCGCTAATGGGTCAGAAAGGAAACCTGGCAAGCAGTTTATGATAAAAAGTGTGCATCAAATCATAATAATCTGGTCTCTAGAGATGTATTTTCTTCTAAGTAAATCTATGGGACATTATCTGCTACCAGGCCAAAACTGGAAAAGTCTGATTACTTATAAGAACATGTCCCCTCAACAAGAAACTTTTTTTTTTTTTTACTGCTGCACAAATGGTGCAGGGCGAATTATGCTCCTAAGTTTATTACTTACAAAACCCCAATCATGCATGATCAGTTTATTCATAGCCTACTTTAAATGTATTGAAATTAATAAGGCATCTTTGAGTAAACTTCGAGTATCATTTGAGTATCTCATTGCCGGGCCGAGTGTCCTGGTTTTCGGTAATCAAAATATGTTCACCCTATGGTAGCCATTGACTTAATAGGCCTATTTTTCCCCTTTAACTATGGGATAATGATGTCAGTTACCACCATGCATACAGTATATTGCAGGCTAAACCTTTACAAAGGATATTCTGGATCTAGGAAATGGAGAGTAATTGAGGTTAAAAAAAAAATAATTCATTGTGTCCTTGAATACATTTTTACCAGAGGAAACTGCATTAACTTTATATGTCACTATACTTTGCAGTGAGTCACATTTGAGGAAGTTAAATAAAAGCAGTTAAAAAGATTCTCATGGATTACTACATTGGCTCGATAACTTCCTCTGACATCGGTTTGCAAGCACCATAGGGTTAGCACGCAAGTTTACACGGTTGACCATAAATTCAAACGCGGGCGCTTTTACTCGTTTGCGTAACCACATCTAAGGCCGCCTCCAGATCTGCAGCCATTGGCTCAAAGTCTACGTTAGGGGAGCTTTAATTGGATGCTTAAGATGCCATTGAACAAGTCCGGAACTAAGTGCAGCTGTAAACAACCGAAGCGTGCCCTTGTAGATACAGTTGAGGTTAACTTTTATATACATTTCAAGAGTGCACAGTTTTGAATATTTTTGTTTGTTTTTGTGCTACAGCCATGCCGACATCCCCGGTGAAGACACGGATTCCGCTGACAAGTTTTGGTCATCTTATAAGCGAAGTCAAGGTAACGTTAGACAAAAAAAACCCAATAATTAATTGTTCAACATATCGCAGCCATGCACGCTGTCATATCAAATAAATAAAGTATAAATAAAGATATGAAATATATCCCATTGTCCTTCATAAAAACATGAGAAAGTATCTCTACCTTTATATCAAGAATTGCTTACAAATAGGCCTAGGCTACATGTATAATACACTAAATACAGTAGCCTAGTGAATTAGCCATGCATTATGCTTATTCAGTATCATGGTATATATAAAAGTATGATATTACCACCTACCAATTAATATATATTTTTTTGTTTTGTTTGATGTACATAGTGAGAACGTGTGTGTCAAATGAATGGTGAATTCTCATGGTGTCAAATCTTGATATTTTGTAGTGTGTATTTTTATGACAGAGACAGCTCTTCGGGATTGAAGCACCATCCCCAACAGAACTGACTGGATGGAGGAAACATTTTAACAGCTATACAATACAAGGACGCAGAAATGTAAGATCATGTTTCTCATTACTGAAGAATTACAGTATATGCCTTGTCAGTAAGAACACGTCAGATTGTTGATTGATCAAAGACAACAGTAACATCTGCTTGCATCACCACTTTCTCATTGTGTCATTTTTTTCTCCCACTTATTCCCTTTTCCAGTTTGTTCTTGCCACATATGGTATTCTTGCACTCACAGCTGCTGCCTACATGCTGAGACGCAGCAGCAGGAAGGAGGAACATGAAACAGCATCTGCCTCCTCATAAACTAAAATGGAAAGTTTGGGGGGTTCAAAATACAATAAAATATTTATGATCAATATATGCGAGGACTGTGGTTAATGAAGCTTATGTTTCTCTACATGTCACCAGCCAGATGTTTTCTTTCTTTATCACACATACAGATTGTCGTTTTAAAAAAATGATTAAAGTTGCAATGTTGTTCTAAACCATTAGTCATTTGCCAGTAGAGCGCTTTTGCTTTATCTGTTCTAAAGGCAAATTAGGTGGTTATTTTACAGCTGTTGATTTTAGGTTAGTGAAACTAGGAGTGCAGATGGGGGACGTTTTCCTGTAAAATGAAATGTTCAGAAAATATTTCAGAAATAACAGTGCTGTTGTAATATATATATATTTTCTGCTTTTTGTTTCATTTCAGTTAATCATGGTCGGACATCATTCTGAAAGTGAAGCTTAATTTAAATCCTATCGATTTCATTAGCCTTCAATATTCTATTATTATGCCATCAACTCATGACTGAAAAACTACCCCTTTCCTTTAACAATCCAAATTTCTGCCATATGATTGTTTTCCTCTTTTAGCCAGGGTATACTATACAATTTGCATTCAGTCATTTTCAAATAGTTACACATAAATGTGATAGAGTTAAAGTGCTAAACTGAAACTGAAATGAAAGCACACCTGAATACAGGTCTATGCAGGGGGGGTTGTGGTGAATTATTATTATTTTTTCCTGTAAAAAAAGGGCAGTAGTAAACAGCTGTAGTAATTTCTCTGTAGGTGAATGTGCAGGTGCAGTGGTACATCAGGCAGTTGATGTCAGTGGCATAACAGTTTTTTTTTTTAATCTATTTAGGGCTCATTTCAAAGTTAAAACTGCTTTAAGTGCAAATTTATGTTTGGACTCATCTGCAGTACAGAGCGAGGTATTATTATTCTTATTCTTATTATTTTAATTTTGCAAACAAAATTTGAAAAATATATAAATGAAAATATAATGATTAATGCTCAATTAAGTTTTAAGCAAACACATACTTGTTAAAGATATTTTAATACTGGGAATGGATTTGGGAGTGTTTTCTGATGTTTCTGATGTTCTGAATTATTCCAGGTATCTCTTAAATTCTGCCTTGCCTGTCAGGGATATATATTTAACAGATGTTTTTAGAGATGGTCTGATTAAAGAGTCAGAAGTAATCTTAAAGACATCTACAGAGTACAGCATCTGTTTACAGTCAAAAGTGTATGTATATATCCATTTAACAGTGAATGCTGCTGTTTATTGTGCGATAGTTGTCTGCACACGGAAAACCAAACTTTAACATTGTTTACGTTTTTTTTCACATTTTGTTTTGTATTTTTCTGTTTGAGCAAATGGTCTTAAAAAATCTAAATCTTAGTATAAGATGCTATAGACTATACTATTGACTTGCATATGCACTAAAGGATTATCTGTGTTGTTTTAATTTATTTAATTTCTTCCGAGTCTGGAAAATAACATTGCATTTCTTAAATGTGTGGCTCATATTTATCTGTCATGTAGCCTGATCTACGTGTATTTAGGGTCACAGTCTTAAATAATAAAAGTTATTTTAATAATACTTTTAACCCTTAACCTGTCTATGAGTTGGCGAAGATCACGTGATTTAAAGTAAACCAGAGCGTCCAAAGCGAAAGTGAAACAAATGTGCACACTTAATAGCAGGCAAAATAATTAATTAGCAAGTGTAGACTAATTTCAGTCACGGATTATACTGCATTTGTTTGTTTATATCAGGCTTTTTGTGTGCATTATTTGCTTAAATCGCCACGATCTTCGCCATTTTGCAGGCATTGAAAGAGAGTGCTGCCAAAATCCAACCGCATTCCTACATCTAGGATTTATCTGTATACATTACCCACTGCAGAGAGTGATGTAAATAAGATACGTTTGGATACATTGAGACATATGTTCTTCATTCAAACAGTCCTAGGAAGAAATGTCATATCAGTCATAGATGTGCCACAGGCGAGACCGCCTTTTATATGTTTTTTTGTGTGCAAACTTTCGCTTTCGGTAGCCTATTCTTTTTTAATGGTCAGCGTAAGAATCACGTAACAACTAAACATTTAGCATCGCAGGAAATCTTTGCACAGTTCTGGAGAAGTCTGGGTTAGTCAACATCAAACTGCATTTGCGGTAAGTTGGCTAGTGGTTTTATATCCGAGACCGGACTGCATGGAGGGGTTTCTCTCACCTTTCACAGGGACCTTCTCCATGTATTAGACAACGTTTTATGAAAACATTTTCAGGAGAGATGTAACTTAATGGTTATTTTGAAACACGTATGCCTACGTGACAGATAATCGAAAATTCGAAAACGTTTTGCCTGTTTTACTGGAGAAACGTTTACATTTCATTTGGAAGTTCTTTCGAGAAAACATATAGCCTATTTCAGAGAAGGGACGGGCTTCAGTTTTCCTCTGCTAACGGTTATACAACCTACGCGTTTGTCTATAAAGAAGCTATAACATCAAGACATTCAAAGAATTATGTAGCCAACCAAAGAAAAGTACATAGAAAAATTGTATGATTTTTAAAATATGCTTAAAAAATTAAATGTATTGATACAAATACATTTTTTAAAAATGTATAAAAAGTTTGATGTGAATATTGTTTTGATAGTACTTTAGGTGAGGAAAATATGAATAAAATTGGTTTTGGGGTTTCTCAAAGTTTTCGAGAAATAGTTTAAAATCCAGCTTAGTTCATCTAAATTAAATCATTGTATTCATGTTGGTTTCATATATTTTTCTTAAATTGTTTGTAGCCTACCATTTTCTACTGGTTTTTTATTTACAAATGTGATATCACCAGTAACCATCAAGTAAAAAGTACTAAAATACTTTCACTTTGGGTACAGTAACAGTCATCAGTGTATAAAATAGATTAATTAACTTAAAAGGCTAATTAACGGTTTCTATGGGTTACCCCATTTGACCTGAACAAAATGTGCCTTTAAAAAAAACGATGTCAAAAAGTAATTTTACACACAGTCATGAGAGTCTGCTTTTCTGTTTTATGGAATTTTTATCACAACAATCAATTGACATGTTGGTTACGCCACGCTGACTTTGATTTGGCTCACAAAACAAAAGTATAGCCTGTATTAAAAATATTTTTGAAACAAAAATTTCTTAATATATTTTTTTGTCTCAAGCATCATCTGCATATAAATAGTCCTCCTTTTTGGTTTCTGTTTCCAAGACTTTTACTTACCTGCTGCTCGGCAGTCCAAAAATATTTTTGTTCAATAATGTTTTCTATTTATTATTTTGTATTTCTAGGGTATTTTTATGGTACTAAATTATATTTATGTCATAATTATGATCCATGTATTACCTGTTAATCTTTTTTTTTTTTTTAGCATAGAACTTAAACTGTTGTAAATTTTGAATGCTTTGGAGCACAGACTTAAGTTTGGTTTCTTTTAAAAGAAGACTTGGCAGGTTATTATAGTAAAAAAAAATGTTTGTTTTTTAAAATTGTAATTTTTTTTAAAAATTGTATATGAAATATGTATTTTCCAAAAGTTGTGTTCCAAATTTGAGGTTGAAATCTCAAATTTGTTCATATAGGACGTGCCAAAACTTTTCCAAAGTTTTGTACCATTCTGATGAAGTAAAAAATTCTAAAAAAACAAAAACATAATAATAAAAAATAAATAAAAAAAACGGGTTAAAGCCAATCTTTGGTTTAAGCTGAGCTTAAAATCCACTGTACGTTCTCACACGTACTTACACTCACACACTTTCTTGCACACTCACAGACTTATCTTGAATGTGTCCGGGCATGAGCTCTTCCCACCTCTTGATGTTTGAACTCTTTGTTCATTTGCACAGGCTGCAGAATCATTCATCTATGCTTTAGGACCATGGAGGAATGGTTTGAGAGGGCCCCGATTCAGAATGGTCCAGCATAATGACTCTGACCATACAGTTGCGCCACAGGGCCCATCCAAGCCGGCCGAGCCCCCTAAACCCTGTTCTGACCCCCCAACACACTTTCAGCCCTTTCGGCACCAGCAGGAATGTGACCTCATCACCCAGGCTGTGGATTTCTTGAAACACAGTAGATTTTACTGGGGTCCTATGGAAGCAGATGAAGCTCACGCACAACTGGCCAAACTCCCTCTGGGGACGTTCCTGATCCGGGACAGCATGCAGGCAAATGTTTTCTTCACTCTCAGCTATAGGGCTCCCGAGGGCCCGACCAGCGTGCGGGTGCTCCTAAAAGGAGGAAGATTCAGTTTAGCAGGGAGTAAACATACTTTCTCTTGCCTTTTCCAGCTGCTTGGATACTATATTGCGTCTCCAAAAAAGAGTCTGAGTATGCCGTATCGTGGAAATGTGGCGCAGAGCCTGCAAGAGCTGGCAAGAAGAGCTGTGGTACAGAGTTATGGTAAAGATAGTATTCACCAACTGCCTGTGAGCAAGAAACTTAAAGAATTTCTGTGGTTGTACCCTTTTAGTATATGAATGTGTGTCGTTAATTTGAAGATGAAGTTACAGATGTTGCAGCTCTTTTACAGGACCATTAATTGGATCATTTCATAGAATACTGGTCTCTTCATTGACCCAACTTGAACATGTATTTACTATTTATATGTGTAGTGATTGTTTTTAGACTATTCTCTGATAAAAAAAGCACTACAAAATGTTTTATTTGAGATATGCAGTTAAGCACAACCACCTTTGGCCTTAGATTATTTTAAAACAATCACGCTGGTACTGGGTCAGTTTGTATTTGTGTAAAATGAATGATTTTACAGGGTAGTTACTTTTAAATAGTATTGTTTGTCTTTATGTATGAATGTAAACCACTGACTTGGCACTGATGTCTATATCAGTATGAACATTTAATGATTTTATATGGGTACATAAATACAATATGTAGACTATATAATCTATAGTAGCCTATGTATTGTATAACAATGTCATTCTGCTATGCAGAAAAAATGCATTTCACCTAATGAAACATAAGGTTTTTTTTGTTTGTTTAGGATTGCTTTTTATTAAAAAAGATAAATTATTTGATGTGATTTACAGCTGTTTTTGCTCTCATCTCTCTCTCTCTCTCTCTCTCTCTCTCTCTCTCTCTCTCTCTCTCTCTCTCTCTCTCTCTCCTCTCTCCCTCTCTCTCTCTCTCTCTCTCTCTCTCTCTCTCTCTCTCTCTCTCTCTCTCTCTCTCTGTCTCTCTGTTAACCCTTTCGCTTTGGTTAGTTTCTTGTAACTCAACCTAACCCCAAAAAAGAATCAGGAACCTCTCACATATTAACTTTACAGAAATGGCCCCATCTAGGGGGTACTTAGTTTCAGAATTTTTGTTATACCAACACATTTTTACTCTCTTTATCTCTATAATTATAACTATAAAACTATAAATTAAACTATAAAAGTTTACCAAATTATTTGTTTAAAAATAACATTATTGTCACAGCCACCGTCTGCACTACATGTCCCAGCATCCTCCTTGGCTCACACCTGCACATCCTTCACCATTACCTGCACCTGCCAGCAATCATCATCACCACTCACCGTCTTCAGCTGTTGTCCTCATCATTCCTCTGTGTATTTAAGTTCCTCTCATGCCAGTGTTCAGTGCTGGTTAATATTTGTGTTAACGTGTATGTGTTACTCCTGTGTGTACTATTAAATTCTTTGATCATCCTTCGTCGTACGCTTTCTACAACCCAGAAACGTTACAATTATCTGATTTTATATTTTAAATTCACCAATTACTGCATGTCATCATGTACATGTGCTTGTCAGGCCGAGCAAAACTGTGTTCATTTTGTGTGTATGGCCACAGCAGAAGCTGTGGAGCAGATGTGGATCATAGATTTAAACCACAAACCATACATAACACACCCGTACATACATGGAAGTCACATCCTCTTATACAAAAACAGGAAAATGTGCCTTTTCCTCTGTATCTATATTCCTTTGACAATTCCATGGCAGAATAAAACAGGAAGAAATATTATGTTCTAGTGAGAGATCATGTGCTTTTTTTAGGGCAGAAACGAAACAAAGACATCTATAGTGATTATACTGTTACTGAATACCTCACAAACCTTACACAGAAGTGGACGTTATTTGACAAGCCAAACATGTCAGTCTTTGAATAACATGTAATTTAAGCCACGAATAAGTAGGCTATAGCCTAATGAACTACGCAAAAATAATTTCTAACGTATTCGGCATGTTTTTATATTTAGCGAAAAATCAAATATAGTTCAAGCACGTTCAACCCCTCAAGCACGTTATCACGTCTGTCAAAAACTTAGGCAGGCTGTTGTTTGGAATATTAGAAATAAAAGCATCGACATACTGTAGCACAGTAAGCACACTCATGGGAATCACATTTTTTATTACAAACAAGTATTACCTTGTGATCCATCGGTTTTCAAATACACCTCATTTGAATATCACGACATCGACGTCTGTCAAAAAATAATGTGCACAATACACTACCGGATGTTTTGGCTAGAATGTGAGGGTGAAAATGGCGGCCTGACCGGCTTCAACATGCTGTCTGTCAGATAATACATAACACAAGTGAGTAAAATTTGTTCTTCACTTGCTGAAATTGAATCGGAATGTGCAGGGAACTGAGTGAAATACTTCACACTGCATGCTAAAGAGAATAAACACCAGTCTTACTGAAAAAAGTTTGTTGGGTTAGTGAACATTGTTTTGGTTTTGACAGACATTTTTTATGCACGAACTAAGGATTCTGATATTCCTGATTTGAATATTTTCAATAATGTTCTATTCTATTGACTGATTATTTTTCATAATTTTGGTAATAGATTGTTAATAGATGAACTGTTAAATGAATGATCTTGAGATGAGCCCCTGTAGTCGTCCAATTTGACTCTCATAATGCTGATGTAATATTATAAACTTGACAGGGGATTTTTATTTTCTTAAAATGTAGTTTGATCACTACCTTCTCAGTTGTCCCTTTCGAGGGAACTAGACTGAACGATCCAATTGCTGATGGTTTGCTTAGAGGCGGGGAGCCCCTTCTTGGGGGACCCGAAACACACCAGCAACTGGTCCGCCTTACTCCTCTACGAAGACCTCTGAACATATATGTTCAGTGCTCTACCAGGAGCAAACTCCAGGCACTGTGGAGACACTGAGAGCGCCTGGAGATCCCCTACCCTCTTAAGAGAGGTGATGGCAAAAAGGCCACCTTAAGAGTCAGGTTCTTGGCCTCAGCCGACTCTAGAGGCTTGAAGGGGGCCTCAACCAACCCTTCGAGAACCACTGCCAGGTCCCAGGTGGGAACCCTGGTACGGGTAGCTGGTCTCATCCAACAGGCCCCACGGAGGAAACGTACGACCAGCTGATGTCTCCACAGAGGTCCATCACTCAGAGGAGAGTGGAAAGCCCCAATGGCAGCCACGTACACTTGAGTGTGGACGGGGTAAGCCCAGCAGAGAAGCGGTCTTGGAGAAACTCCAGCACTGAAGCCACTGGTCAGTTAACTGGGTCCAATGCATGTTCTCTTCACCAAGCGGAAAACACATTCCACTTTAGGCAGTACAACTTCCTGGACAGAGATTCACAGTGGCCACAAGCACCCCCCTCGAGGGCTGCCTGGGTATGCTGCATTCCCAGGCAAGACACACACATCTCGTGTGTGTCCTTACCCGTAATATAGCGAGGGCAGGGAAACACACACTTTCTGAACTGCTCACTTGCCATAATACATATGCTTAAGAGATAATACAACACCAAATAAGACAGACTGTTCCACACAACCCAGAGCGCTTGCTGAATAGCGAAAGCTAACTCTGCTGTGTGCCGGCATTCCTTTGTACACATCTGTGTATGCCGTCACACACTACGTCATCACGCAACGCCAATAGGATTGGTTTTCATTCATGATTCAGACGCGCTATGCTGAGGGGCGTTCCCATAGTGTCGTTACAGATGCAGTTTGAGTTCCCTCGAAAGAGAACAAAATCCTTTTCACCTTTTTAATGTGCATGTTTCGGCAGTAGCCTTCACTCATGCAGCAGCAGCGAAGCAGATCTAGTCCACCAAGACTAAACCTAAATTTCATTTTTATCATTAAAATGCTACCTATTGTTTTATTGCTGGTACAGGAAGCTGGCTAGGACAAAATATTATCTCCTCCTCAACGACTCTTAAGATTCATTTGGCATCCAACCATCAGCAGCCAGTCTGTCATCTGAAGCCAATTTACTGAGCAGAACCATTATACCAGACATTCCAATGAGATTTGCCATTTTGATGATTGGAAACCTTGTCACTGGCCAAAGCATTCTTTTGCATGCCTTGGCATCAGCTCTCACTTTCAGGTTCATTAGTCCTTCAACAAAACTTTCTTTGTATTGTGTGTTATTGCTGCACTCTCTGAAAGACTGAAAGAGAGCAAGATAAATAGATATTGATTTCTTAAACCAACACTTCCTTCTTGCATACACACATCCTTTTGTATCTCAAGCATGACTGTCTACATACACTCACCTAAAGGATTATTAGGAACACCATACTAATACTGTGTTTGACCCCCTTAGGCCTTCAGAACTGCCTTAATTCTACGTGGCATTGATTCAACAAGGTGCTGAAAGCATTCTTTAGAAATGTTGGCCCATATTGATAGGAAAGCATTTTGCAGTTGATGGAGATTTGTGGGATGCACATCCAGGGCACGAAGCTCCCGTTCCACCACATCCCAAAAATGCTCTATTGGGTTGAGATCTGGTGCCTGTGGGGGCCATTTTAGTACAGTGAACTCATTGTCATGTTCAAGAAACCAATTTGAAATGATTCGAGCTTTGTGACATGAAGCATTATCCTGCTGGAATTAGCCATCAGAGGATGGGTACATGGTGGCCATAAAGGGATGGATATGGTCAGAAACAATGCTCAGGTAGGCCGTGGCATTTAAACGACGGGGCATGAAGTCTGCCAAGAAAACATCACCCACACCATTACACCACCACCACCAGCCAGCACAGTGGTAACAAGGCATGATGGATCCATGTTCTCATTTTGTTTACGCCAAATTCTGACTCTACCATCTGAATGTCTCAACAGAAATCGAGACTCATCAGACCAGGCAACATTTTTCCAGTCTTCAACTGTCCAATTTTGGTGAGCTCTTGCAAATTGTAGCCTCTTTTTCCTATTTATAGTGGAGATGAGTGGTACCCGGTGGGGTCTTCTGCTGTTGTAGCCCATCCGCCTCAAGGTTGTGGCTTCACAAATGCTTTGCTGCATACCTCGGTTGTAACAAGTGTTTATTTCAGTCAAAGTTGCTCTTCTATCAGCTTGAATCAGTCGGCCCATTTTTCTCTGACCTCTAGCATCAACAAGGCATTTTCGCCCACAGGACTGCCCCATACTGGATGTTTTTCCCTTTTCACACCATTCTTTGTAAAACCTAGAAATGGTTGTGTGTGAAAATCCCAGTAACTGAGCAGAATGTGAAATACTCAGACCGGCCCTTCTGGCACCAAGAACCATGCCACGCTCAAAATTGCTTAAATCACTTTTCTTTCCCATTCTGACATTCAGTTTGGAGTTCAGGAGATTGTCTTGTCCAGGACCACACCCCTAAATGCATTGAGGCAACTGCCATGTGATTGGTTGATTAGATAATTGCATTAATGAGAAATTGAACAGGTGTTCCTAATAATTCTTTATAGGTGAGCGTACATTCAAATTTCAACATAAAAAGTAAACATAAATATTCTACGCAATACGGTTGATTTTATCCATCGGAAATGGAACCATTTCAAGAGAGTGTTCCCCACGTTAATGGAGTCAGGTGATTGAAGGGAAGAGAATAAAATGTTAAAGCAATTCGTGAAAAAGGCAGTAGTGTCAGAGGATTAAAAAAATTAAAAATTAAAACATGAAGACAAACCTTTTATTTTAAGAATATTAATGTGCATCAGTTAAATCATGCATTTTCCTTTTGACATAATTTAGAGGGGAAAACAAGAATTGTTGGCTTCATTCAGTAAAAATTTGAATCCAGAGTTCAGTAATATATATATAAATCTGTTGAGAAATATAATAAATGCATATCTACCAAAGTGAAGCATAGAGGAAGAGGTGTCATTGTGTGGGGAGCCTTTTTAGCTGCTGGTATTGGTGCACTACTTCACTGTGAAAAGTAATTTAATGCTTTGGAGTACAGGAGAATATTACTGAATGGCCTACCTCCCATAAATGAACAATTTGTTATCTAATGAGGAATAATTAGATGTTATTTTTCAACAAGACAATTCTCCTTCACAAACTGATAAGACAACCAAGACATGGCTTGAGAAAAAGTCCATCAGGCTCATGTTTTGGCCAGATTTGAATCCTATAGTGAATATTTGGTCTCACATTAAACTCAAATGAATTGGGATACATTTTTCATGAACTGATTGACTGGTTGAACTGATGAACAGTTTCACTACTCATGAACTGGTCATCCTGTAAAAAGCTGTCTGCAAGTTGGGGAAGGGCCAAGTTACTTTATCTACAGATTGTGTGCAATTCTCCTAGTGATTTGTGATTAAAATTAAATTTGTGTGTGTGTGTGTGTGTGTGTGTGTGTGTGTGTGTGTGTGTGTGTGTGTGTGTGTGTGTGTGTGTGTGTGTGTGTGTCTGTGTGTCTGTGTGTGTGTGTGTGTGTGTGTGTGTGTGTGTGTGTGAGAGAGAGAGAGAGAGAGAGAGAGAGAGAGAGAGATTTGTTTATATTGTGTAGAATGCCTCTGATATTTCCAATGAGAATCTTAGAATTGTGGATGTACATTGGCCACAAGAGGGCAGGCTTCCCCCTACTCTGTTGATCTGTCAAGTTATCTGGTTGTAATTCCTGTAAGTGTTTGAGAAACATTGTAAACAAAGTTTAAAGGCTAATGCATTGTTGCAGATTTTATACCCTCATGTCCAGTCAAAAACTGGGGAAAGGAAGAGATATGTTGCAGTATGACAGGTTTTAGTGAAGATTTACCTGAACATGTGCAGTTCCAATTAGGAAGAGTTTGTACATCTTGACAAAAATCAAGTGTGAGTTTCTTTTAGTAACAGTTATAGTGTGCATGTGAGTTTGAATGCCTTATCACACCATGGCACATGTCCACAGGCCCTTGACAGAAAAATCTTAGTTGTGATTAATAATAATCTGACAAATCAATTGTAAAAATGACATAAATCCACCATAACCAAATAGGGTGTGTGCATATGTTTGTCTGTACACGTTTAAAAAGGATCTCTGTCTTGCGTGGCGCCTTCAAACAAAAAAAGCAACTGTGGCACTTCGTCAAACAACTCTACAGGACTGGTTCCACCGGAATACTGTGATTTCCCTGAAATCATAAAGCACCATTTCCAAGACGGAAATCATTTTTTTATTGCAATTGAACGACAACTAGTTTAGATTCCTTTACCTAAATGATAGTGATTTAACCGGACAGGTTTTCAAAGCCTAGCCAATTGGCTAGAGTTTTCATGACAAGCAGGATTGCTTTAGGCTGTGTGTTTCTGTTTGAGTGATTTTATCTTTTCAATGATTGGAGAAACACCTCAGGGTTTTCCCAGAGCTGAGAATTTTACTCATGTCATATGCATAAACACCACCCAATATTTGTCTATATAAATAAACTTCCAGCTATTTTTACAGACAATGTGATTAACTCTATATATTAAACATGAATTGTCTTACCCAAAGCGTTTTAAACCATGTCAAAGGGTTCAAACATATCTACGATTAACATATCTCCAAAGAATGTGAGTAACCAAACAAACACAGTAACGAAAATACAACTAACCAACACATAATCACATTTTTGATCCCCATTGACTTCCATAGTTTTTTTTTTCCATAAATTGAAGTCAATGGGGACCAACAACTTTATGGTTACCAACATTCTTCAAAATATCTTCTTTTGTGTTCAATAGAACAAAGTAACTCATACAGATTTGAACCAACTTGAGGGTGAGTAAATGATGACATAATTTTAATTTTGGGTGAACTTTTCCTTTAAATTGACATTGCAAAATTTCAGTGGATCCGTGTGCTTGTTTTTCATGCACTTTGCTCTTGGACTTAAAAGTCTGTTTTTCCTAGATTTTCTAGAAAGTCTCAACTAATCGTTCTAATTTTAGCTCGGTTCTGATAGCTAATGTTCTAAAAACTCAAAGAACATTCTAAGAGCATTTAGAACTCATAAAATGTATTATCTGTGACTAAATCATTTTTTCATGTAGATTTCAACACTGAGAATGTTTTGATTTGACCCAGATGAGTCATCTTGAGAACAAATCTGCATTCTTTAAAAAAACAATAAGATGCCCCCTTTCAATAAGGTTACCTGATGCCCTCTGGTGGATAGTACAGTATTATGGATGTACTTAATCTACTTGTGGTTTTGTTTCCCCTCATGAGAGGTTCCAAAATCCATAATGGGAACCTAGATGCACTCAATGAACATTTTTCACTATTTAAATAAAAAAGTGGGCTGATTTTTTGTTGTTGATTTCCTCAGTTTTGATTACAAACAGATACAGAATTATTTTGTGTGTATTTTAACATTTTTATAAAAGTCTTAAGATCAATAAGCATCATCACCAAGTTTCAATCTGTTAATTGTGAAAACAATTAAATTGAATTGGTTAAAAAGTATGATCATGGTTTAAATGTGACTGGAACAAGCAATATTTAGTTAGTTAAAATGTATGAAATTGAAACAAATTGGATTTATTGATAAATATATAAACCTGGTTATTGTGTTGTGGAGCAAACACTTTTGGTTTATAAGTATACTTTTGTATGACTGACAAAGATGAATCACAGTAAATATAAAGTTTATTAGTTTGTTACAACTGTGTAATAGGTTTATTTTATTCAAATTAATGTATTTAATACGCAATTAAAATGCATAAATCTTAAATATTAGGGGTACATTTTTGTTTCGAGTGTACAGTTGTCTTCCTACCTGTCCTACTTCCAACTGTTCTCCGGCCAAGTTATTCTTGCTGTTATTTCCTGCCTTAGTATCTTTGCATCATTCTGATTGGTGTATCTGCAAAATATATATTTTTTCCCTGTGTATTGTCTGCTTATAAGTATCTCTACCCCATTCCTTCACTTTCTCTCTGTAGCATGTCAGTTTTGCTGCCATGGAGTCTATATGCAGATAATGATCTATCATTCTCATGCAAAGAAAGAGAGAGAAGCACTGACCAGGTGAAAACTGTGTAAACATCAATAGTGTAAAGAGACGGCAGCATTAGTATGTGGGTTTGACACTGTCAGAGAAAAGCTTTCCTCACTACCCACATCTTTTAAAAAACAACTGACACCTAAGGTGTGCATGAATGTAGGATTGTTGAAGGTGGCAGTTCTGGAGACATTTTTATTGACATTTAAGAAAGGTGTGTGAGATAAATTGGGGAGTTTGAGAGAGTAAATATGGTTGTCAATCCAATCAACTGTGTGAATCTAACTTAGACTCAACTTGGTAACCACATCTGCATTAAGTGATTATTGAGATGCGGGCTCAAGACATGTGACTCCAATAACAGTTCTGAAGACCTGCAAGTATTTGCAATACCTTGGCAAATATTAGAATACCTGCGACTCAGACTTGAGGTGAGTCATACCTGTACAGACTAAACATTGAGGTTTTACAGCCCACAAAAACTGCAGCAAAAATAATCAGGTACACAGCTTGGCTCATCTTTTGAAAACTAACGATGACAGGTACACATTGATTTTTGTTGTTGTAATTTTTATAGAAAAATATTGGAAACTGATCAACATCGTATTATTATTTGATCGTAAAAAACACTAATGGTTTTTGCAAGTAAAAGCTATGAATTACCATACAAATTATGGTGAAAAACAGCTAGGAACATTTCCTGTGTGACATCACATTTGATTATATATTATTTATATAATTTAGTTTATTCTCATTTTTGGTATGAGTGAAGGACATGTGTTACATTTTAAGCTATTTAGTTTATGTCGACTCCATTATTTTAGAGTCATGTGTCAGCCTGTTTTGTGTTTGTGTGTGTGACTCTCCGTTTGGATAAATGTATTAGCCAAGTATGGACAAGCCACTTATGATGAACTCTGATTCATCATGTGGGTTTCTGTTGTATTATTCAAATGTATTATTAGGGTGTTTTATCTGTACTTTACAATGCAGAATTTCTTAGTTTATATTAACATAATATCACTTATTGAAATATGGTTATAAGTTGTAAAATCTACAAGCACAAATTTGTCATTCTCTAATACCTGAAACAATGCCACCATTATTTTTTCAACCACAGCTGCTGTTTCTTTTTTCCCCCATACATTTAACAGGATATTTTTTACAGTAAATGGAAAGAGCTGTGCAAGTAAAACCTGACACTAGAGGGCATAGTCTTTAGCGTCCTTGTTAGCACACCCACCTCCCATGCTGGTGACGCTGGTTCGAATCCCGCTCGGAGTAGTGCGAGTAGGACTAGCTACTTTGGTGCTGTGACCCGGGTGGGAGTGAGGTTTAGGGGGGTGAGTGTAATGGAGGCCTGCTAAAGAGCTGTGGAAGTAAAACCTCACTCCCCTGGCCTCAAGAGGCGCACTAGCAACTACAGACTATGGTCTTTAGCATCCTTGTTAGCACGCCTGTCTCCCATGCTGATGTTGTTGGTTCGAATCCCGCTCTGAGTCATAGGAGTAGGACCAGTTACATGTGGAACAGAGTTGGGCTCAAGACCAGAAACATATTGCAGCAATTGCATTTTGTTGCAGCAATAATTTTGTAAAAATCTGAAAATACAGTCATCACTCTTTCAATGTTTTCAATTTTTCCAAACCCACAAATTCGAATGTCCACCTCAAGAATGGATTTTCCTAATAAACTCAAAATGAAAACAAAGACTCCTTATATCTGAGGTCCTCCAAAGAGGACATGAGCTGTGGAGGCATCTTTCCCCTGTGTAGGGTTTTGAAAAGATACTGTGCCAAACACTGGAAATAGACTGTGTCTGTTGTCTGAGACTGTAAGCAGCGACCCAGATCCAGACCAAGACACCAAGTGATAACACTCAGACTAAAGTCATGTTTACGCAGTCTAATGAGGCTGAAGACCAAGACTACAGGGTCAAGGCCAAGAGTAGATTCCCTGGGAATTCTTTTTTTTCACCTTCGATACTTGAGACATGACTTTACCAGTGTGGGGTGGTTATGTTATGAAGTCTGAATTTGAAGCAATGCCTCTGGTGTATTTTGGTATATTCAATACACTTTGTATTCAATGTCAGGGGTAGATGCAACATGACAAACATGGACTTTGTTGCAAGTATCTGAGCTAGAGAAGGTCAAGGACTTTGGGGAAAACAACTGTCCCACTCAGAAATCCAAAGTAGGTTATAAAGTACAACCAAGAATCCCAAAGCAGCGCTCTGCTGAGATCCACTATACACGAAAAAATCTTATATATACAGTGAGGTCCAAAGATCTAAGACCACATTGAAAACTCTTTTTGTTATTTTAACTTGGAAGTAAACTGATTTTTCTCAAAAATTCTCATTGACCATGTCTTGCATCCACTAAAGCACAATATGCTTTTTGGATCATTTTCAAATCATAAAATAAAAAAGTAAAAGCTATAACACGCACATACACAAAGATAAAAGCCATGCAAGAAGAGTCACCGTCATGTACACTTCAACAGACATACCAAGATATATTCATGGACACACATGAGGTTAAATGGTGGAATAATAGCCTGTGTGTCTGAATGTGTGTGGTTTCTGGCTGTTGTCGGATCTGTGGCGTATCCAGGACACCATGTGTGTGTTGCGTCAGAGTATGTGTTAGGCCCACGCGTGCTCCAGATATTGGCTCAGAGTAAAACTGTCAGTACAGAAACTGTGGAGCAAAGCACATGTTCACTACAGTGAGCCATTCAGCTTGATGAAGCTAACCATGCAACCCTAAATTAGCAGATTACACTTAGATGAACACACACACACACACACACACAATAAAATATCCCTCTGCACATTCTCTCTCCTAATGGCTAAAGTGCAGTGACACTGGGGTTGCGGGACTGTAAATCATTCAAGTTAGTGTCACACACTTCAGTGATTTACACCCGTAGAGGGAGTCAGTTTAAGCTTTAACGAACGGACTTTTGTGTTGGATGTCATGTGCTAAAATATGTTATATTGGCTTCCAATGACCTTGACAATAGTTATTAAAGAACCTGGAACTTTCAGTGTCGATGTAACAGTAAGCTGGGGTGCCAAACTCTGAACAAGTCAATTGAGTTTTGTAAAATGCATTAATACCATATAATATTATTTAAAACTTTGTGTAATTTTAGTGTCACAATCAAAATTGTATGAATGAATTAATATTTATTATTTCATATTATTAAATTATATTTAATAATATTAAATATATATTCTGTTTACAAACAAGTTTCCCAAACACTCCCCTTGTCTGCTAGGTAGGATGTCTGGCTCAAACAAATAGAGCCACAGCCTTTTCTCTTAGGGAAATCAACCATGAATGGCTCATTTATAGCTGTATCTGCACATTAAGCTGGGACAGGAGAAAGTATTTCAACATTGAAAAAATTACACACATCACTTTTAAGCTGAAGTAGAGAGAGAAAGAAAGAAAGAAAGATAAAAGTTTTAGATTAAATATTAAAATTTTAAAAAGTTTAAATAGCATGTATCTGACACAGACACAATGTATCATTATTATCTAATTATAATTATAATTATTATAATCACCCAAACGCATCAAAAGTAGAATGAAAATTATATAATTTAAATATAGTGAATGATTTAAAAAAAAAAGTTTGGGGTCTGTATTAGTTGATGTTTCTGTAATAAGATGTTTACACTCAGCAAGAATGCATCAAAAATACAATAAAAACAGTAAAACTGTGAAAAATTATTACAATTTAAAATAGCTGTTTTTATTTTAATATATTTTAGAATGTAATTTATTCCTGATGGGAAAGCTGAATTCTCAGCATCATTACTCGTCTTCAGTGTCACATGGTCCTTCAGAAATCATTCTATGCTGATTTGAAACAATTTAAAAGTATTTACTGTCATCTTTGATCAATTAAATTCATCCTTGTTGAATAAAAGTATTAATTCTTTCAAAATTAATATGTATTCCTAAATAAAATTCCTATATAATACTTTTGTACGGTGGTAAACATGTTTATGGTTTATCTTAATGTAAATATAACTTTTATTAGTCATACTCTCTATTTTTACATTGCATTATTATCTCGACACATGGCAGTTGAATAGCTGATTATGGTTTCTAATATCGATGTAGGCCTATGTGTCCTGCTTTGACTGAACAGTAACGCGCAGTTATCTCAAACAATTCTAACCTGATATCAATCAAATCAGCCAGAATCTCGTATGCGTCATTTTACCTCACTCACTACGAAGATGCCCCGTGTTAAACTAATGGCAATGGCTATCATATGGACAATGAAATCATCACAGACACAAGCGATTACAGTTGGAAAGAATCCAGTTTTTTTCTGAATGCCCGGACAATTTTATAAACTTTTGTAAACCCAGCCAGAATAATCACAATGAACGCATCCAAGCAGCAATATTTAACATACAACAATTACAAAGCATCCAATGTGTAAATATGATTTAATAAGTAGGCCTCCTACATTCAAAACAGCACAACTCCGGCACAACCTGCTTATTTTAAAAGCTAAAGAACAGACACCACTAGCTGAAGCTCACAGCGATTGGCTGGCTCCTGGGGTTTTCGCTTGATATTTGCGTAATACCGTTTACTCAGATCCTGCAGGTCCTTCTCCCCGCTACCAGACGTCTCCTCCTTCTGAATGCTACAATTTAATTGGACGCACCTTTGTTTTGTTGACTGCTTGTATGTTTAAGTAGCCTGGCTCTACAGTCACCTGTAAGTAGGCTAATGATATTGCTATTACGGAATCCTGAGTCACTTCAATGGCATATTTTGTATTCGTGTTTTTACCTTATTTTGATCAGTTTGACTTCTGTAATTGCTTTTGACTCTGCCTGCATTATTACTTTGATTACTGCATTAGCATTTTACTATTTTGCTCATTTTACTCACTGCAACATTAAAAATGACCATTAGCATAGCAAGTAAATCACTGAAGTAGTAAGATACTGAATCACTACAGGGTATGAGGCTATTGTTGTAAGCTGTGGTATTGTCCTTTGCTTAACTCTCTTGTATGTTTGATTGATGTTATGGAGGATTTATGTGCAGTTTTTGCAATAGTGTACACCTTGCTCATTGGTATTCAGAAGAACCTTAAAATTCTCTCCTCATTCATCTCATTAATTGGATCATCTGACTGAAATTACCTCCCAAAAAGGAAATTATCCTGTAAGTATGTTGACCAGCTGTCAATTTTCTTTGCCAGAACAGTAGGCCTATCATAAAGATGATGTTTTATATATGGGAGAAAATTCAGACAAATCCAGAAACGTGATAAGGGTCTCAAATATGTTAACCCGAAAAAAACAACAACAGGAAGTTGTCTGCTATACATATGCTTTCAGTTTACATTTTTTCACTCATCTGCAATAGCCAAAACCACAAAGCTCACTATTTTGAATACAGAATGAGAATTCAGATTCATGTAATGACCATGTGCTATAGAATACATAGACGTTTTGAAATCCTCTATAATTTTGTCATCTACTGTATATTCCTGTACAGTATGTGTTTGTTATTGAATTGGTATCAGTGTTGGCCTGAGATGACCTATGAGTAAAATATCTATTCTTGCTTATTTGTTTGATGTTGCATTGTGAAAGTACTGCAGTCATTATGCAAAATTGCATTGCAAATTAATTTAGACATTTTTAAGCTTTCAGGAGTGATTGGATCATTGAGTTTGAGACTCAGTTTCTGCATTATTCATTTATTGCTATGAATTAGATGAAGATTGGTTCAAAAATGTTTTTCAAACTAAGGCTATAGATAAATTTAAAGAAATTATATACACACCTTGAGCTTATGTGCAGTATGTAATTTTCATTGTACAGTATGTGCGAAAGCAAGCATGCGCATCAGGGCTCGTGTGTATGAATTTTGTTTTTGTATGTTGTGTATGTAAATGGATGCATAATTGCAAATTTTCATTATTATAGAGTACATTCTGTCTTAGTGTTTTGCTTTTAATCACTCACTAAAACTAGATGTTTGAGGGATAGTGGTGTGTTAAGAATGAAAAGTTTGCTCTAGGAGTAGTTGACAAGACAAGATGACTGTTTTGGAGATTATTGTGTATCAAAAGTCAAAGCTAAAACTGTCATGCAATCACTGCTGTTCTATTGAGTGAATGCATGTGAGTGTGTGCGCACATTTGTCTGTGTGTAAAGGGGGGTGTGAGTATGTGTTTTATGTAATGTAGCATGGTCTGTTTGGTAACAAAAGTGGTGACACTGAAAATTGGGTTACCATGGAGACAGAATTTTCCCACTTTTTTGTGCTCATGACAGACTCGTGCTAACCTCTCATCCAGTTCTTCTTTATTTCTTGATTCCCTTATATATTCATGAAGTTGTGCATATTTTTACATATTTGTGTCTGTTGGCTGTATTATGCACTAACTAGGCTTTTAGTCTGCATTGGAATTCAAATGTATTGTTATAAGCAGATGTTTGTTTGTAGATGTGAGATGAAGGAAATGTAATGATGTGTTGTGTAAATCTAAACAGTCCAAGGAAATGGAGAATCTTCATTAGTCAACGTGAGCTTGTGCCGGTTACCAAAGCATGTCATTTGTGCATAGCTCTCTCCTGTAAAGAAAATTCTCAAATGTATTATCTGTTTTCAGTTGTAAAATAGTTTCTTTTTATGAGCTTTTTGGATAATTACCTGCTACTCCTTTTAAGGCAGTTCTGGGCTTTCATTTAATAAGAAAATAACTCCTAATTTGACACAGTTTAACTCTGCATTATTCACACAAATAAGTGCTTGTATTTGAATGATTCATATAAAAGATTTCTTAAGAATTGTTACAGATTCTCTGGAGCTTCAATACGGCTTCCATACACAAACAAACCTGTGTTTTCTAATTGGACATTGAATTAATGAATTGAATGGTTAGCCAGCAGAAATACCTTCCAGAAAACGTATTTCATTTTTGTTAGATGCAGCACTGTTAGCGTCATTCTCTACTTTTTGAGCCACAGGAATGCTTATGTTCATATTTTAGATTTTGCTGCTGTAAATTCTTTAACAACTTTTAGCTGTTCTGATGTGTTTTCTATATGAGATCATGTATAAACTGAAAAAAAGAAAAGGAAAATCTTTCTTGGCAAAGTAAATCAGAGTTCCCTTTGAGCCATGAATTTGCATTATTTGCTCAAGCAAGCAGATAATGGGCATAGGTTTCCAAACTTAGATACCCAGACATGGATAATCACAATGGACCTGCTGTTACAAATGGTAAAGTTTATCATCTTGAAATTTGTTCAGTGGACTTTAAAACGTCCTTTTCTTGCCTATTCTGAAACATGATTGGCCGGCTGAGGAAGACAAAAAACGCTGCGGGGTAACAAAAAACAGCAATGCATTATGATATGTGAATGTATAAGTTTAGATGCATCAAAACTAGTTTATAGAGGTTCACATGCTTATATTCGGCAGTACATTAAAATCAATGTAATCAATGCAGGTTGTCAAAATGGGTCATTTCTAAATAAGAATTAGTATATAAAGGTCGACTTACAGGCAATGAGTCATTATAATGCTTGTAAGGACGAACAGCAAGACTTTATGTTCCTGAGGCATATAACTTGTGTAAGCATGCCTGCGTGTTTGTTAAATAGTTTTGTAGTGTTTGTTACATCATATTCAAATAGTTTTTGGTAAACATAAAATAGTAGTGTGTAGTAGTGTAAAATAGACTGTGTTGTTGAATAGCAGTATAAAGTGCTACCAATGCTTTCAAAAATCAATTAGACCTAAACATTTGAAATAAGATTTAGCTATCTCTCATGGAATAAATGTGTCAATATTCTAAATGTGACTATGCAGGGATGTTGTGTAACTATTTTTTTCAGGGGGTACCAGTGGCAGTCCTGAAATTAATTTCAGTATGGTAAAATGTGTTAAAACATACCTAAGCGTATTATACCAATTGACAGCTAAAGGAACAATGCAATTAGGCTAAATAAATTTGTGTAGAATAGGTGCAGAATAAACTTGATGAATTGTGTGGAACTCTGCTGAACTTTCTGTGGTGCAGGCAGAGGTTTTGTGGGATGAGACATGACCAGGGGCTGAATGACAGAAACATCCTAAAAATCCAATTTAATATGTTTAGTAACCATGGTAACTTCACTTTGGAAAAATAACTTTTGCGAATCTTAAATCAAGAATTAATATAGGACGTTTTTGTATTACAGCGCCAGAAGACAAACACTTCTCTTAAAAAAACAACAACAACAAAAAACAACAGCAATGCAGCTTACAAATATTTGCATTTAAAATCTACTTGTCTCAAAAATGCCTTCTGTATACCGTATCTACTTGTCCACACTGTCATAATTAAGTTTTAAAGACTTTAAATAGACTTGTCAAGCAGTTTTCATTTGACCGGGTAAATGATTTTAAAAGCATAAAATCATTTGATTTAATAGCACGAGCTGGGGATCATAACGGCTCCCGTGGATTTCCTACAGTGAAATTACACAGATGGGAGCGTCTGACTCATAACGAATCACCAATTTTGGCGCAAACGGAGCAAGCCCAAAATCAGCGTTTGCATAGAGACAGACAGGAGTCGGTTCGTTGAACTGTTTTGCTCTCTTTAACACGTGGAAGCGACAGTGGATGGGACATGGTTTTGCAACATCGATAGGGAAAATGAGTTGTTTACTGAGGCGTCGTGTGATTGAGAATTTTCCACAGTTTTGACGCGCCCATCATGCGCAGGGACTGTTAATGGCGCTCATTATCATTTGACTGTCTGTATTCATGTGTGTGATGGGGGTAGAGGGAGAGAGAGAGCGAGAGAGCGCCTCAATCTAACATCTTGGCTACTTGATTCATGGAGTGTGCGTCTGAGAGCAATGGTCTGTAAAGTTGGGTGGAAATATGAACGAGCACAACCAAATGATCTTCCTCAGATAAGAGACACGACTACAGTCCGTCTGCGTTTACAGACAGAAAATCAGTTTAAATACCCCTCTAAGACGTATATGTTTACGTTTAATTACAGGTGGTAAGAGAAGAGAATTGAGTTGAATTTGGCGCGGAGCGCGTGGGAGGCATTGGCCAGTACAGTCTCAATTCCGCGCTGAGATGTTAAGGAGCGTACACGCGCTCGACAGTTTGCCATGATGTCTCTAGTTCAGTCGATGGTGTCGCAGAGGAATCTATATCTGAAATAGATCTCATCCTTGCTATCGACGTTTTAACGTCTGAATACGGCGTGTGGCAGTTTTCTCCAAAAGGATGCGATATTGACGGAATCCCCTCAGAGGAGGCACGCTGACCTGTTCCTCTGCGGAAAGCGCTCGAGACTCAAATAAATAACATACATATTAGGGTGAAAAATCCGTGTGGTCGTTTTATGTCGACTAAAACATTGAACGTATTTTCCTTTCTTTTTTCTGGTGAACCTATGCCAGGAATGGACGCGGTAAACACAAGGGCACTGGTGGAATTACGCCGTTAAGAGCGCTGAACTTGACGGATTTGTTTATAAAGAAAAAGAGCAAGGTTATACGATGACGAGTGAGGACACGGTGTAATTCCTGACTGGTATTTTGGAAATGTATAACCAGGATATCAGGTAAGTTCTCTTTTTACTTTCAATAAAACATCAAAGACCCTATAATTCACATATTAATATCCTTACAAAATGTGGGTTCGCTCTCTCATTCAAATGGGAGTTGTTGGATCCTGCCGTTGACAGAATCGTCGGTTTATTTTCGTGCCGGGAGAAATTATTTCAACCGCCTTGATGCGCAACACCTGCTGCGCGAGCGAGCGCCCTACATAGAGACAAACCCCGCTCGCGCGTGAGGGGAATACCTCACCGGCCGTTATTTAAACACACCAGGTCTCACCTCTGCATAGCTGACTATATACCTTAGAAACTCACTGATGGGTATTCTTTAAAACACGCTTATGTGGTATTGTAGTCAGTCTCTGAGGTTACTTGGTTCTGTGCGGGGGACCGTTACGCTTCCACGCAGATCAGTTTGCCCACGAGCGATAAGTTATTGAAATACACTAAATAATGAGTTCTGTCATTTTTGTTAGCATAGTGTAAGGATTTTGGTTGACTTTCTTTCAGAACATTGAATACTTAAGCTCCTGCCAAGGTGGTTCGCCGAAGGTCTGAAAAAAAAAATGCGCCGAGAAACGCGCCTTCTCTGTGAGGAAATCTTCGTGGATAATATTCACAAGACACCGGTCAGTTTCACAGATGGCACATTTCAACCACGGCGAGTCTTCTTCACTGACACCTCGTGACACGCAAGGTAAGATACGTTTTAAATATTGAACGTTTAGTAATAGGTGTGAAGCGGCGGACAAGGAGATTCGACAGGGGGCGCCGTTGTGTCGTGGGTTCAGTCTAAATGGGGAATGAGGGACTTGCAGATTTGGGTGCAGTCACGTTGTCCAAGCACATTTTTGAGGTTTTCCTCTTGCTTACAGGACCAGGCCTGAAATAGTCTTTCCTGCTATGGAGGATATAAATTTAGGAGCTGAAATATTTCAAAACCGCCTCCTCTCTACCCACACATGCATGTAAAGAAACACTTATGCACATCTTGAAAAAATGACCTTAACTGAACACCCAGACATACAGCAATGTATTCTTACATTTGCTATATTGAGAAAACTCTTGTTACGCTTTAGGCTAGAAAAATAATTTACGCCAGTACTCAAACATAGTCATGAGCACTTGACCAATGAAATGCCCTGTTGAACATTTTTAATGTGCTCTCTTACTGGTAACAAACCTCAGGACTCAAAGGGGCAATGGAGTTACCTTCAAAATTGTAAACATACTGACTTTAAACTTGCATGGCAAGATTCTCTGCAAACTGTTGCTTCGGCATGGCAGTATTTGAGAGAAAACTACACATAAAGCATAATAGTAATGTCTGCGATACTGCATTTTTCCACAAATTTCGTAAGCTTGCATGGCTAGAAGTGTCTGTGTTCACATATATTTAGGAAGAATATGTTTAGGCCTTAAACAGGAGAATATATGAGCATACTTGTTGGTCAGAGAAAGAGATAGATGGGGGAGGAGGACCTAGTGCAGGTGCTTATTTTGAGAGTACTCATAACTGTTGACCCCTCCGCCTTTCCACACAGTCAAACTCAGAAATCCACCCACAACCTCCCCATTCGCCTGCGTAGAGAAGTGATCTCAGCGGTGATATTCTGCTAACTGACGAGCCGATCTGCACCTCGCACTTTACGCTGTGGTTTTGAATTATGAAATATGAAATATGGCCTGTGACAGACCATCAAAACTGTGGTTGGTACTTCCAGGCATATACTCAAACCTCACTCGTACAAACACTCCTATTGGCAAGATGTTTTTGGCAGCGTTGCTTAAATTTTGATGCGTAAAAAGCCATGGGTCTGTTTTGTATGTCAGCGAAACGAACTGTCTTTATTTTGAACCTTGGCTGCTCTTGAGTTGTACCCTGCAAGCTTAGGGTGAAGGTGATGTTTAATGTGACTGAAAACATTACCGTTTGTCCAACAAATCTGACAGTTGCACATGCAGAAGGAGTGAACGAGATGCAGATTGATGCACTACATTTGCAAACACTAAGTGCTACTCCGGGTTAGACTTAAGGGTATGGATGCTTTGCTGGGGATGAGGATGCCAATTACGGATGTTAGCGAGCATACAAAATGAGAAAGTTACAGGGACAACAGAGCACAATTGCCAGCCTCTGGAATCTTTAATGCATCCATTGAGGCATGCACGACTTTTTGACTTTCACAAACTACCAGTGCAACCATCAAAAAAGCAATTAGGCAATTATGTTATTGGCACTAATTAGTATGCTTCACAATACAGCTAAATGTTTTAGCTGTCAGAAGCTAAAACCTCTTGCTATCTGCAATAAGTGTTTGCCAACAATTGAAAACGCATCAATAAATTACTAGTTTGTCAAGTGTTTAACTAGTCTTGCTTCATTTATTTAAAAATTACATTGTAGGAGGAATTATATAATACATCAGCCGATAAGTCATCCACTTTTTTTCTGTTCCTGCATTGATGTAATGATGTTGCAATAACATATAAGTAATAAATATCATTATACTTAATTAATTGTGTTTGTTCATATATATATATATATACACACACTCGTAGGGGTGTGTGTGTGTGTGTGTATTACAACAGTCCTCTGCAGTGTGATATGATATACACCATCTAAAATGACTTTAAATAGCATTTTGCACAGGGATTTTCCTTTTATTATTTATGCATGCTGGCTTGTTACATCATTTTAATTAAGAGACTACATGGAATATTTGTATTTAGTTTGTCACATTGAAGGTGATTCAATTGTAAATACATAAATTAGTTATTAGAATTATATTTGTTTTATATAAATATATTATGTCTTATAAAAATATACATTTTGAAGTTGAAACAAGTTGAAAACACTATTAAATCTCAACTACCCATATAAGCATTTGCTATATATTCAGTGTAACTTTTCAGGGTAAGACTTTTTCTGATAAGCTGTGAATTTATGAGCGTCTGCATTAAGCTTTGTCCTTTATTGAGGACTGGTGATATAAAATGGAAGTATTTGTAGAAGCTGATGGTAGCATATTCTTATCACATTTTTCATTGCTGAGCACACCAAGCAAACTCCCCAAATTCAAGCTGTAGAGACTGTGGGGTTCATTTCATTTCATTGATTTGTGTCATGATGAGGATTGATTTTAAATTAAATGCCCTGGCACATACAGTATATTAAGAGACAAACGGACACTATTTCATGATGCTATATGGCCTGTTTATCTCATTGTGTTGCCAATGACATCTTCAAGAAGACTTAAATAAGAAACAGAATATTTGACTAGTGCAAATATTTTTATTATAAGATAATTCTCAACATCAGTAGTTTTTCATCTGTGGTTGGTGGCTTATGGCCCAATAGTAAGTGAATGAAATGGAGGCGTAAATGACTGATGACTGAACTCTAGAGATGAAGTAGGTGTATCCAGTGACATTTCTGAGAGTGAAAGGTTCAGAGTGAATTTGATCAATTTTGCTATCAAAGTATGTTTGATAGCAGACAGAGTATCTCTACCTTAATAAAAGAGGCCAAATGAAAAAAAAATTATTTTGTTTGATATTCATTGAAAATGTAATGATGGTTAGTGAGGACATGCAAACATGCTTGTTGTCTACTACTTAGGCAACCCATTATCTTTTTATATTTCTAATTTTTTTTTTTAAAAGCAATTGTGTTGCATTATAATGCAAAGGCACCTGGTTCTATTAATTGGCATTAAAAGGCATTTTGTGATTTCCTTCAATTGAAAATCTTTGAAGCAAGTTTGGGGGACTTGAAGGGCACCCAATTCAGAGAATCACCCAGAAATTCAAAAGAACAGCATTTATCTGCAATAGAAAGCTTTTGTAACATTAAAGAATACCGTTCAAAAGTCGGTAAGAATTTGTATTTAATTTTTTGGGTGAAAGAAAAAAGAAATCATTACTTTTATTCATCAAGGATAAATTAAATTGATCAAAAGTTACACTGAAGACATTTATAATGTTACAAATCGATTATCTGAATATTTTGTGTGTGTGGTGTGTGTGTGTGACTATAAATACTTTGCTTTAAAAGTACAAAGTAATGACCCATAAAGAATTAACGTACAATATATTTTATTAACATTGCAAAGAACCAACCGGAAAATAAATGTGTGCCTGAACTAGGAGCATACTTGTAGTAAATTAATATTATAACGACTGGTACAGCCGAGTCTTTTTCCTCCTCTGGCTGGAAACGTGTCATATGGCTTCTCATATTTGTCGTGTTTCCGTCGTTAGTTTTATTCTACAAAGCTTACAACTAGGGTGGCTCTTGTCCAGCTCCTTTCCCCCTTCAACTTCAGAAGCCAAAATATTTCCACATGTCAGCTTTTAACCTATCAAGGAGGGTGTTTGGATTTAGCGCGCTCAGCCATCGCGTCTCTGTTATGTGCACGCCCCAGACGGTCCGGCCACTGCACTTCCGCGCTTCAGAGTTCCGTCTTTCGCGTTCCGTCAATATTACGTTATTATAAATATATATATATAAAAAAATTTGGAAAATCGTTTTTTTGACATTTGTGAATCGATTCAGAATCGTCCACGTCCGCATCGCGATGCATCTAAGAATCGACCCCCCCCCCACCCCTATTAAATAAGGGTTAGATGTCTGAGTGGAAATGTAATAATTATCATTAAAATTATTTCTGTAATTGCCTTACAGTAAGCTTTATAGCCATATCTGTCAAGATCATATTTTTAAAACACAGCTGAGCTGTGACGTCAGAAGAGGGAGACGTTCCAAAAAAGTTCTATTCAAGTATGGGGAGTTTTGAGTCTAAGGAGATACAAAATCCCCCTCAAACCTACGATGGCCCACAGCCATACAATTTTGAGCCTCCCAGGTGAGACAGATGAGGAGCCAAACAGAAATTTAAATAATTCCTATCGAAGAAACATAAATATCTGGTGTGTGTGAAGAGAACCAGTGGAGAGTTGGGCAGGTGTATATAGGCATAACTTAGAGGTGGAACGGAACTGAAGTCAGCGCGTTTAGTCTGAACAAAGTTGACCCAGGCACGCAACACAGACCTGCTTTTTGCGAAAAAGTGGACTCCTTGACTGGTTTTAACGGTGTTTTTGCAGCCAGCACAAACGCAGCCATTCATCATCGTGAAAATACGCCTGCGTATACCTAACTAACTACCTAACTTAAATAGCTAACTAAATAAATAAATGTCCTAATCACTAATTCTCTCGCTCTATTCTCAGCGACCTGGGGAGACGTCTCTCTCTTATGACGTCAAGTGATTTGTTTGGGGGGAGGAGCAGTTTTAAGTGAGTACTGAAAATAACAAACTTTTTCATCTTAAATTCTGCCTTTAGGTATCGAAAATCATACAAAACAATACAACAACTTGTCAAATGTGTATTGCCCCTAAATATTTTGTGTTAATCATAATTACAAATTTAACCTGACACACGCACTTTAACCCGCTGACATCAGTGCATTTAAATTGAACCATGCCAGGGTTTTTCCTGGCTCAAAATGAGCGGAGGTGGTAAAATCATAACACTAGGGGGATTAGAAAATTTTGCACATTTTAAAGATAAATGCATTAATCTGGTGCACTCCGCACGTCATTATGGAACGTTTTCTGGCTCAAAATTTGGTGGTAAAAAAAAATCCAGATCATGTGTACACATGAAAGTGTACCGCGCCTTCAACTGGCTGAAAAAAAAAACACTTTTTACAAGCATGTTTTTTTTAATTTTTTTAGGTATTTTAATAATCAGATAATTTGATTTTATTTACAGTTCATAGGGGGCAGTCAAAGCCGCTGGCTCTGTGTTTTTTAGAAAATCTGAGATGGTAAAAAGTCATGTTAAACGTCAATTTTGCGTTAATGCACTGCTTATGCACCCTCTCCTTACTTGTGTAGTGCACTCTGACACTGATCCTCTCCCTCGCTGGTCATTTTCACTAATTGTGGTTCTGCATTACTTTCAGACCTGATAAATTTACTGCATTTCATCAGTAACATGAATTATCACTTTGTAACTGCTTGTAATTCTCAGATTGTGTCTGCACTTTCACCTGCACTCATTGTTATCCTCCTCGCGAACTCGCTTAAAGTAATCACTGATTCTACCAGAAGCCATATCTGCAAAGCTGAAAACATTAAACTAATGGGTTGTAACATTCATTTAGGAAACCTTTTTTAAGAAATTTAACATACTTGGATGGAAAATAAACAATTTAGCTGAATGTTCCCCAATTCACAAAAATAATTTTTTTTTGTAAACTGCCTCTGCTATCAGTAACTGTAATGTGATTACTGATGAAATTATACTATAATTTTTACATTTTCATTGATGAAATAAAGTAAAAATTGTCTAAATTGACTATTGTGCCTACAAATTCCACAAAAGTGGGTCTCAACAAATTCTGTTTTTCTGATGCGAGACGTTTATTTTGAACGATGTGCATAAAAAAGCGGTTGACTTTTCTGTCAGAGGCTAACGTGACTGCCTGAGAAAAAACACTTTGTACCTGATTCAGTATCTGCTGTCAGATGAGATGTTGTCAGGCTATGTCAGTGTCATTATTCTAACGTTATTTTCGTAACTTATTTCGAGTTTCCTCACCTCAGAAAAACTAACTTTCCTGTCCTGTCAGATGTTACTGAGCTGGTAACATCTGACAAGCTCTGTAGGCCTATATCACTTGAATGTAAATAAAGCGCAAAAAAAAAAACTACTATGCAACGTAAATTAGTAAGCCATGAAATTACAAAACAGTAGTAAATTACGTGCCTGCTAAGTTACTTGTGATAGCTTATTTTATAAAAACGCCAGAAAAATGTTGGACTATTGCCTAAGTCAGGCTGGCTCTATGGATATATTTTAAGTAACTAAGTGTTTTAATTTCACAACAAAGCCAAAGCTTAAGAAAAACACTATCGGTACCTGGCTGTGACAAGTGAAGGCACTTCGATGCTGCGGAAGGAAGGTGCTTCTTGACTTGCGTGCGTCTGTGGTGGTTGTGATGACTGACAGGAGATGTTGAAAAGGGGGAGGGGCAGCGGCTTGTGCGGTTTCACAGAAATTTACCTTGCTCCGTTCGAGACTAGCAAGTTTAAATGCTTTTTCTGATGCCGTCGAAATGCGCAGAACGGTTTGAGAATGTACACAGGCCGTGAACCCGCAGCGGAACCGTGTCGGTGGAAAAGAGGTATCTAATCATGTGATTCCCTGACTTGAGTTTTGTCGAGAGGCGGAGGCGGCCGGAAATTTGACGGAGGCGGCCGCCTCATAATTGTCTATGCAGGAAAAACCCTGCCATGTGTAAGCTGTTCTTTACTCATGAAGTTATAATGCACTCCAGTTAGTGCATGGTTTCATCAATTATTACTGTCATTTAAGAGAGCTACACTAGCCATCTGGAATCATTCAGGCATCAAATTTCGCCTAGAATCGTAATAAACTATTAAAGAGTCCTATCAATTAGACGTGCCATTTAAATGCAACTACGCTGACATATTGTAAGACAGTACATCAGAGTTAATTGCTAATAACTGAACCACTGTTCCATTTAACTGTTTAGACTAATTGAAAAGTATTGACTTGAAATGATTGAGGAGTTGAACAGAGTACCACGCCATCTTAACCTTTAAAAGCTTGTCTTCCGCTTTCCAGACCCCCTCATTGAATCATTGTGTGCAAAGTAATAGGCCAGATGTAATTTATGTCTGTGCGTTATCTGATTTTGGTCTAGTTTAGATCTAGTAATCCCTGATTTGTTGCCTGAGCATGTTTTTCATCCTTCTAAAACTTCTCATCTTCACAGGGGCTGAAGCCAGGAATGATGGGAGCTGTAGTCTGGTTGATGGTCTTATGGGCTTTGCTGGGTTGGTCGCAGGCTGCAGAGAAGCCTCCATCCCTGAGTGTAGCTGTGATACTGGGCCAGACCCCCACCGTATCCGAATCAGCCCTGCGTCCGGCTCGTGGGATAGGTGCGCCTCTGGATGTGACTGTACTCAGCGTCCAGGTGAACCAGACGGACCCAGGAAGCATGCTTACACACCTGTGTGAACTCATGTCCCGACAGAGACTGCATGGGCTGGTCTATGGAGATGGCACAGACCAGGAAGCAGTGGCACAAATGCTGGACTTTGTTTCCTCTCAGACTTCCATGCCCATACTGGGAATCCATGGCGGCTCTGCCATGACCATGGCCGAAAAGGTAAGCATGCATTCCTCCCTGGCTGGCTGTATACGCTTTATTTGTCATTTTATTTTGCTTAAGCATTTATAGCAACCCACCGCAGAATATTTCATCATATCTGGCATCAATCAGGTGTTTTCCACCAAGGCCTAAACAGAAAGCTTCATTTCAAATATTCAATGCCATGTTTTGGACTGTCTAGCTGTGTGGCATTAAACGAGACACAATTCAGATACCTGGCAGATTTTCTTTATCAGCCATCTGCATTAGATATAGCCTGACTGATTGCCAGTCTTTCTGTCACTGTCCCTCTGTCTGTCTATTTGTTTCAGCAAAGTTGGCGATGAGCTGTGTTTATAGCAAAATCTATAGCAGTTGTGTGGGTGTGACAGAAACCTGTGGCCGGGTTAGTGACAGATCTGCCTCAAAGAGTGTTGAAGCTGAAAAAGTTTATGATTGCACGTTGATTCACTGATTCTTTCATTTTTTTCGTTAAACGTCTAGCTGTGGATGTTTTAATGTTCGTATTATTAAATGGATACATTTGACTATTAGGCTATTACTACACATTGTTCATCCACATAAACTGTAGGAACTTTTTGTAGGCGGCCATGTCATCCCATTGTATCATCTGGCTGAGTTCACTTCAAACTACTCCTCCAAAAAGTGATTTGATAATTTTAGTTGAACGCAGAATCTCTTTTAACACTGATGAAATAACCACAGAGTAGCTTAAGTGGATTCTGGTATTCTGTCGTGGTTAGGAACGTTTCTCGCTTAAACCAGACAATGTTTTGGATGTTTTAATTCTTATGCAATGTGCATTGTTTTGTACAGTTAATAGATACTTTTTAAGAGCTGCTTTATTTATTTTTTAAACACAGGGTTTTTCTGCATTGCAAATATTTTGGTGGCCTTCAAGATTAATATTTGTCTGCCAAAGATTTATTTGATCATTAGACGATATCTGCCGTTCTGCAGTACTGGCACCCGCTGATAGCCGCCTGCTTTTAAAAAGCTCCCATGAGTGTTTGTGTAAGCTCTTTGTGTTATAGCGTCAAAGGTTTCTATTTTCAGTGTGTTTTTACAGCGTTGAGCAATGTAGCCAATCACAGACATCTCTGTTGAGCTCGTAAACGCAATTGCCAATCAGATGTGTTTAAGTTAGTTAGAATCCGCTCAAAATGATGGGGTTTTTGTTCAGCATGAATTCTGCACAATTGTTCAGCATGAATTACAAGTACAAACACAATGTCAATAAGAGATTCATTACACAGTTTTATTGATTATAACGGGAGTTGCGCAAGATTGCAGTTTTTTGTACCTTGCGTTCTAATTGACAGCTTCAATGATTATAATGTCAACTTAATGGTGATTATATTGGTGATCTTTGCTTGCTTTCTGCATATAGTATATTTTTCATGCTGCTAACTACACATTGAAAAGTTTCTAGATTGACAACCGTATTTAAATGAGAAATTGAATACGATAGACCGTGAAAAACATAGAATTGTACGGAACAAAACAATCTGATACTAAATGTCAAATTATCTGTGCATTAAGACAGTGCATTAAGAAAAAGTGGCAGTTCTATTATTTTGCACTATGTAATTTGTTACTTTGTTGTTCATTATTCAAATCACTCTAATTTTTTTTTAACATTTAAATTTACATTCTTTTTAAATATAAAATAGTTCTAAGCAGTTTTATGATCTGTCGTGGCAGTGATTTTTTTTAAATTCACAAATAGGATGAGATAAATTAATATTACAAACTGTTTCTTTGCATTTTATTTTGGATTTATTATCAGTGCTGGGCTCGCAGTTCTCATGGGTAGGGTACTCTTTACTGTGATTGTGGATGATCATGTTTATCCGCCACCAACCGAAGACCATTTTTAACCCAGGAGGAAAAGCCCTGGAACAGTATTCTCTTATTGTGTGTATGACGAGTTGTTTGTGATGGCAAGTATTAAAAGGTGTTTAGAATTCATAAGGTTCCGATTTTTTATTATCTAATTTCCTCTGAGCGACATCCTCCATCCTCGCTTTGACACTTTAGGCCCCGGTGCTGCTGTAGAGTTTGGAGGGAAGCGCTGCTTAGGGAGTCAAATGCTGGGCTGATGTGAATGAAACTCAAACATTAAGAGGCCCCCTGCTTGCTGTACCCATAACGCTTCTTCATCCCTTCTTTAAATTATCTCCCAGAGTTCCTTTTGATACTCAGACTGATAAAGCCATTGCTGTATTGGCTGTGCAATAACATGTCAATCACTGTACATTTCCAAGTCTGAAATAAACAGAAATATAAAGACACAATTACCATCAGATATCACAATATCACAATTACTATCAGATCCTTTTTGCCGTTATAATGTGTATTAATCAAGAATTAAGTGAAACACCCCCATGTTTATTGGTTCTAAAATAAGAATCTTACTCTAACCAAAACTGCATTTATTTGATCAAAATACTGTCAAATCAGTAATATTGTGAAGTATAATTACAATTTAAAGTAAATGTTTTCTATTTTTTATAAATTTTTAAAATGTAATTTATTCATGTGGTGGCAGAGCTGAAGTTTCAGTCTTCAGGCCTTCAGAAATCATTCTATTATGCTGCTCAAGAAACATTTCTTATTATCAATGTTGAAAAAAGTTGTATGGCTTAATATTTTGTAGAAACTGCTTAATATAGCCTATTTGTAAAAATGTTTCAAGGATCCTTTGAATAATTCTTTGATGAATAGAAAAAAACAATATTTAATTTTAATCATAAATCTTTTGTAACTTTTCATGAGTTTAATGTATCTTTACTGAATAAAAGTATTAATTTCTTTGAAAAAACAATATTACTATACTTGAATGGGACAAAAAGCATGTATGAATTTCCTTGCATTCAGTATAAAAATATCAAGCTAAATGGTATTTGTGAACAAATACGGAAAGCCTTTTCTTTTCATTTATATCTCAGTTATTTATATAATATCATCGGACCATTACATCAAGGTCAGCTTGATCAGCTTGAACAGAATGAAACCGCTTCAGTGTCAATTTAGGGTAAATGTGTCACCTGTGTTAAATTTAATCCTGTTAGATATATATAATTGAAGTAGGCTACTGTATACCACATTAATGTTTGGCATCCTAAATTGTAACTTTTAGCATAGTTTCTACATATAATATTTGTCTTGTCAAGAGTATTTTTTTTTCAGAAATTGTACTTAATGGTGAAAATTAGGTAAAGATTATAATGTTACTATACTGTCAGGAGTATTGTGAAAGTGGATTTCGTGAACTCTGGCTGCATAAACATTTACGTGAATTATGTACATTATTAACTATGATTAGCACTATTTATCAGTAGACCCATCACACCGATTATTAGCTGATCTCTAACTGCAGCAGCTAGTATTATACACAATTCTGTTGGTTCTCATGTATATGTATATTGATTATAAATGTAGGCCTATATATTTGAAGTATTGTTAAAAGGGATTTTTCACACCTAAATGAAGATTGTTTACATCATTTACTTGAGCTCATGTTTTTACAGTCCTGTATGAATTTCTTTCTTTAGCAGAACACAAAATATATCTTTAACACTGAAACATTTCTATAAATATATTTTTATATTCCACAGAAGAAAGAAAGTGATGCATTTTGGATACATGAGTGTGAGTAAATGATGACATTCACCCGGATTAGTTACCCAAACTTAGTCGTTATGTTCTCACCCTCATAACTTGTATGCTGTTTTTTTCCCCATGAAACACAAAAGGAGAGATTTGAACAGGACCACGTAAAGATTATTCAAAATGTATTCTTCAGTGATCCATAGACAAAAAATGACAGATTTTAGGTTTGGAATGTCTTAAAAATAATGCCAGAATTTTTGGGTGAACAATCCCTTTAAAATGTTTCAGAATGGCCTTTATTTCTCTATAGTATTATACATCCTTTCTCTCTTGTACCAACTGCAACTGCAACTGCAAGTTCAACTGCATGTCTTTTTGCGGTGCACTCATGGGGGTGCGTAAGTGTGTTTTGAGAGTGTGTATGTGAGGGTCCTGGAGGATGCCTTGCTCCGCTGTAAACCCAGGTTTTCCTTCTCACGTTATTAAAAATGAAGGTGCGGTGATGCATCTTTTTAACCATGTTTCTGCCTTCCATGTGGGAAAGAAAGGGCAGGCAGCACTAACACACACTGTGGGGTTAGTGCTGGCAGGGAGCACTAACACACTGAATATTCTATGAGCTGCTTTATGTGGTTCGCATGTTCAGTTTCTGGAATGAGGTCTGGGCTTATGCGTTTAGGGTCTATATGGTGTGCTTGAGGGGGAGAAGGAAAACAGGAGCAAAAGAAGGAAAGAGAGCCAGGGCTGAAGAGTTAAACACAAAAGCTGTTTTCTGCCCCATTGAAGCTGTTTTTATCCCATGTATATTAGAGAGGTGCATTGTGGGAGAAGAGAACAAAACAGAGGGGCTGGCATAAATTAAATATGTAACATACACTTACAGGCGGACGTGCATACATGCAGAGTCCTTTTCTTTTTCACTTATCCATCTCCCACACACCCTCAAATTTTCTTGTTATTCATTTAACAATAGACTGAGGTTGCACTAGCACATTAGATCATATGATGTCATCAGCTGTGCCAAATAAGTGCCTATAAAAAAAAAAAAAGTAACACACAGAAAACCCACTTGAAGGGTGAAAGCCAACTCATCCCCCAACAAGATAATTTGCTGATGTCACCGTGACATTAGTTTGATGATGTCAGCTATAATAAAACTTGCTGCACTGGCTCAGTTCATTACTCCAGTCATAGTCATATGATCCTTCAGAAATCATTCTAATATGCTGATTTGGTACTTAAGAAATATTTCTTAGTATTATCAATGTTGAAAACAAATTGTTGCTTAATATTTTTGTGAAAACTATGATGCTTTCCCCCTCCATGATTATTTGATGGATAAAATGATAAAGATACAGCATTTACAGTATTTGAAATATGGTTTTTGGTTGTAATGTATTTTCTGTCACTGTTTTGATCAATATAATGCATCTTTGCTGAATTAAATGTATCGTACAAGTAAAAAAATCATACTGACCCCAAACCTTTGAATGGTAGTGTATCTGTTCCTAAAATATTTATAGCACGAAAATAAAGTTTGGATGTTTATACATCAAATAGTTGTCAGTCTTTATTTAGCTTAGAACAGCATTCTCTGCCATTTTAAAAAACTGATCCAGCTCTTGTTTACACTTTACCTGTGCTCCTGTGTTCCCAAATGCCCCCAAGGAGGGATCACAACTGCTTAAGTGAAAGTCCTGTAAATGCCAAAATAAACTTGTCCTTCGTTATTTTGTGTGATGTATTGCAGCGTTTCAAGCAGACACCACAATAAAGTCACACTGGCGCACCTATGCTGGAATGCAATTTAAGATGCTTTAAAAGACTCCGGAATGGGACACAGTGGACAAACGATCTGCCATCGCTCAATACTCGGATAAATCCTGCTCTCTCCCAACAGTCCCGCCTTGATGGCCACCTTGTTATTATGGGCTGTAGCAAAAGTGACTCCCAGCTGGTCTTAGATGCTGTTATAGATGCTCTTTTCTTACAAAGATTTGAAATTATATATTCATTTACAGTCGTTTAGTGTCAATAGGACACTGGAAAACAAATCCCTAGCTAAGTTGGTGTCACTTTAAGTCGGGTGACAGGAAAGCTCCCATACTGTATGTGGCGCTTTGAACTATAGAATCAGACGGAGCGTTACAGGTCTTTTCTTAGAAGATAAAGCTTTCAGACCTTTGTCAAGTTTCAGTCTGTCCCTTCTTCTTTTAATCTTTGCAATCCCACTATATGTGAACGTTCCTTTCCCCCATCTCTCTTTCTTTCTTGTCCTCTTTTATTTTCTTTCTCTATCTTTCTTCCTTCAGGGTTTATCAGAAGAGAGGGTCTACACAAAGGATCCCTCTCCCTGGCAGACCACCAACATGTCTCTCTCTTCCTCACTTATTTTCTTTCTTCCTATTCCTCTCGCTGCTTCTTTCCCCCGGGTTGTAAAGGACAATCGGCTAACATGGAAATTGCTGGCTGTGCTCAGGACCGAATGAGGTCATTTTCCCTCTTAGTGCTGCCTTCACTGGAAATGACAGTCTATTTGGGAGAAGAACGGGTGAAACAACTTGAAAAACCTTTGAAAGCAGCTTTTAAGGTCTAAGTTTAGATTCCCTGTTCTGCAGACTTATGCGTTTTGTGCTACACTAACTTTATGAATATTGTATAGTGAAGAAGACACACAGGCTAAATCATTTTGAGTGAAACAGTAACCTCATAATTCCTACTGTTTTTGTTTTCTTTTTCAGATGTGTCTAAGGCCATAGGCTTTTTTGTGTGTGTGAGTGTGAGAGACTGACATATAAAGACCGACAATGAATGTTTGGGAGATTATGCTAATATGTTGAATCTGATCTTTTATGTACATCAGCTTAAGTTGCCTTTGAAAACATTAAGTCACTGCTATATACAGGACCGCTCAAAATGTTGGGGTCAGTATAATTTTTTTTTTCTTGAGAAAATATAAAAAAATTGAAAGATTTCAATTTCAAATAAATCTATCAACATTTCCACAAATATATTAAGCAACTGTTTTTAACATAAGAAATATTTATTGAGCATCAAATCAGAATGATCTCTGAAATCTAGAATGATTTCTGAACTGTTGAACTGTTTTCTATGAAAAGTTATTTTTTGTAATAATATTTCAGAATGTTACTGTTTTTACTGTATTTTTGAACAAATAAATGCAGGCTTGGTGAGCATTAGATAGATATATAGATCTAGATAGATGGTTTCAAACTCACACTCTATGTGTCAGCATGCACCACGGCATGGCTTGATGTGCCTTAATGCTTGGTATTTGTCATTGAAATTACATAAATGCTTATCCAGAGACTGTCTTTATTTGTTTCAGGTGCTATTTCATAGAACAGCAGCAACTTTAGAGAATTTCCATGTTTGGTCATAATGGTCTAGCAGTTATCGCATGATCAAAGACTGCCTGGCGTAGGATTAGATGTAGAAATGTGTAGCTGTTCAAAGCGCTGGGCCACAGTAGCTGTGTGTGGGACTGATCACCCCTTATGATTCACTCCCATACTCTGTCTGTTCAGGCAGGATTGCATTTCTCACTTTTCTTTTACCAAACTGTATGTCAGTACATTTGCATTCTTTTTTAAAAGTCAAGTTGAGAAACAAAGTGGTGAAATTCTATACTCTTAAAAATAAAGGTTCCTGTTAAATCCTGTTTGCCCATAGTAAAGAAATATCGCAAATGAGATCTCTTTAATATCTCAGTTGTTACTCCTAGACATCTTAGAGATTAAATGTAAAGTAGGTGAAGATTGCTTAAGTCTCATAGTTAGATTTTCCTTCTTAGATTTTCCTTCCTGTGAAAAAGACCCCAGTAATCTCACATGTACACCTCAAGAGTTTCAGAGGAGATCTCAGTGCCTCAGACCGTTTGTCATCAAAAGTCAGATTTCAGTATGCATTCAAACAATCTTTCTAAATTTCTCATCAAAAACTTCAAAATTACCAAATTAAGCTCTGTACTTTTCCTGTATGTCAACAATTAGACGCATTTCCACTGTCAGGCCAGGGCTAACAATGTGCCGGGCAGGGCCAATAGGCCAACATCAAGCTGCATTTCCACTGTCATGCCAGTAGCCCCGCTGCAGCGCAACCCTAAATCCCACCCTTAACATGCCTCTATTTAACAATGTTTCACAATCTCACCATTTCACCAGCATTGGGCTAGCTGAGTGAAAACTAGCTAGACCGCAAAATGAGCATGACAGAAGCAAACGTTTCATCTTTGCTTAAAGACTTAAGACTTCAGCATCGATATTTGACCAATGATTTACAATAAGAAAAAATTACAGTGACAGTAATTTATTAATTTGTGTCAGGAGTGCACATAAATAATTCTGAATCAAACTGGTATAATTTATCATTAGCTCGCATCAAAAAAAAGAACACACACTGATTCAGTCGTGCCTGCTTCCGTTTATTTGGTAATCATAGGAATGCACAAAATAACTCCATTACGGTTAAGTCCAAAGCCTTACACACATATAAAAATATTGATAAAAAAAACATACGTTTGTCACATTCCTTAGAAAGAATGATAGTTTCTATTCATTTTTCACTAAACTATGCGATCAGAGGAGGTTTGAGTGGTCTCTCCTGTATCATTATACTGTTATCATTTCAGCCAGAGCAACAGAGGGAGCTGACAGACAGAAAACAGGAGTTTTATGAGTAACCGGAGTATATATAATTTACGACCATATCCGGATGCTTTAGTCTGGAATCAACAAAGGCATAGGGAAGAGACAGATGAAACACGAAATTAAATAAATACACGATTATAATCACATATGATTTGTCTACTTTCTTCAAGCTGTCTCTGGTATTTTCCATAATCATAAGTGTATTTATTATCGCAATTGTTTGCATAAGTGGCCTTTAGCATCGGATATAAATATGTTTCTGCCTCATACGGTGAACAGAATCCCCATCAGATCACAATCAGAAGTTATTTCAAACACTCGCTGGTGTCTGAAAGGGAGTTTTGAGCTGAAAATTGTTAGCTGGTACCCTGATATGAAAACAGCATGGCAAATGAGCAGTGGTGTTGACCCTCTCCTGGCTCAGATAAACTCTGCCTTTGTTCATGACCACTTTTCAAGCCTTAGTTGGCCCACTTTGGTCCAAGGAATTTGGTGGGCCAAAAACCGCTAGTCGTTGGCCTTGAGGAAGCCCCGGAAGTGACAGTGGAAACACGGCTGGCCCTGGCATACACACTTACAATAAAAAGTACCCTGCCCATGTGAACTGCAAGCCCAGTACTGACAATAAATCCAAAATAAATGCAAAGAAACAGTTTGTAATAACATGTAATAAATCCTATTTATTCATGAAATAAAATTAAAAACTGTCAGGACAGATCATAAAAAAAGTGCTTAGAACTATTTTATATAAAAATCTGAAGTGACATTTAAAAAGTTAGTAGGCTAATTAAATGAAAAACAAAGTAACACATTACAAACACAAGTAGCAGGTCTATTATTTTGCACCTGCACTCCAAGACTTAATGCACATTTGACATACAGTATCAGATTTTGCTCCATTCATTGCTGTGGTTAACCGTCAATCGGATATAATTGCTCTTTTAAATACGGTTGTCAATCCAGAAACTTTGCAGTGTGTAGTTAGCAGCATGAAGAATATAGGCCTATATTATATACAGAAAGCCGTTATAATCACTGAAGCTGTTAATTACAATTAAAGTTCAATGTGAGTATACACAAAGCTGCACTTGTGAAAAATCCCGTTATAATCAATGAAGCTGTGTAAAGAATCTCTTATTGACATTGTGTTTATACTTTGTTGATTATAATGAAATGATTTGAGATTGTGCAAAACTTGTTGTACAAAAAGACTGTCGTTTTTAGCGGATTCTGACTAACTGACTAAACTCATCTGATTGGCCATTGCGTTCACGAGCTAAACAGATATGTCTGTGTATGGCTACATCGCTCAAAGGTGCAAAAACATTGTAAAAAGAAACCTTTGACACTCTTCACAGAGCACTTACACAAACACTCAAGGGAGTGTTTTAAAGCAGGCGGCTATCAGCGGGTACTGGTACTGCAGAACGGCGGGACAAAGATTAATTTTCAATGTAGTAAAAACCCTGAGTACAAAAGATCTGAGAACTCCATTAAGTCTCTCAAGCTTTGAAAAAGGATCCTCTGAGGAATGTTTTCGTTGGATCAAAAACCAATAATAAAGAACCATATAGCCTCAAGTACCCCCTATAAAGGGAAAAATTATTCTTGATAAGTGGGTTCTTCACTTAATCTAAGAATCATTGAACAACCTTTTTTTGAAGAATGTATCTGAAAGACCCTGCACCATACAACCTTCCTCCATTGTGCCCTTGAGCAAGGCACTTGAGCCCCATCTGCTCCAGGCAGGCTGCAGTTTGGCTGACCTTGTGCCTCATCTCCGTCCTCAGTCTGTGTGTGTGTCTGCGTGTCTGCCAGAGATTTGCAGAAAGTGAACATTTCATGCATATTACTTTTATGAAGCGCCATTATCGTCCTTTGCCTCATCATCTTATCAAGTGTTTGCGCAGTGCATGGTCAACAGGAGTGTTTTTCACTATTAATTAACCAACAGCGTGCTGTGGTGTGCTTTTGTCAACAAGTTTTAAATGATGATTATGTAATCAATATTAGTTCATTACGTGCCTGATGTGTAGCACATCAAAGGATACATACATAAATACATACACAAACACCTTGGCAGCAACATGTTTGTACACATGGTAATTTCACAGTTGTTGCTCTACAGGTAATAGCCTAGATGTTATAGATGATTTTAGTGCACAATAGGTTGTTAATCGATTAAAGATTTGAATTAAAATAATGACATATGCCAATAACTAATCAAATTGATTGTTTATATCAATATTTGCTGAGAAAAGCCCCCAAATTAAGATAATTCAAAGAAGTCAGATGAATGTGGCCTGCGAAAGCATTGAATAGACTTAATTAAAAGTGTCTTTATTTATTTTATTTGCATAAAATTGAACATAATTTATTTATGATCAGGGGTAATTGCATTATTTATCAATGTTTTTTAATTAATCAAAGTATATACAATTAAAATTGGTCTCATGTAACTTAAATAAACAGATTTAGTTAAGAGACACTCTAGCTACAGGATTATTTTTATTTTTTTTGTCCATTGGAGTGTCCTCTAAATGCCTTTAGGAGTACAAGGGAAAAGAGAGTAAGCGAGAGAGAGATGCAGTTGTCCCACAATGCCTCAGGCAGAAATCTGATTTTTATTGACAAGTGGACATTTCACCAACTAGCTTCAAAAGGTAAAATGTTCTTTTGAATTTACGAAGAAGGTCAAATGACATTCTCAGTCCAGCGGCATTATGTACTAGAGTCCTTTGAGAAGGATAAAGAAAACGTATTACATTTAAAGAAGGAATTCACCATACATACAGATGACACATCTGTCATTAAACAGTGGGAGGCTGATTCACACAGCAGCATAACGTAGTTTGTTAGTCCTATTTGGATTGTTATGTTTATAAACAATTCAGTAATAAAAAGAGAAAACTATTTTGTAACCAAAGTTACTTAATTAAATTTTCAGTAGTCACAACAACATTTATGAGAAAGTTCAGTTGATAAAATGCTGTATGAACCACAGTAAGCTAGTCATTGACATGCATATGACATTAGCATGCACTTCATGGTTTATTCTTTGCTGTCAATCACTGACATTAGGGCTGTCAGCATCTCTCCGGTTATGAAAAATGGCAGAGAATGGGGTATTGTGTTTGAGAGTGAGATAAAACTGTTAGGTGGTGGGAATATAGTGAAGAAAAAAAGCTGAACTGCACACACAAAAAACCCACAGAATTTTACACACATCTGAAAGAATGAAAACACCGGGAGTTGCCTGAAATGCCAAACTGTTTGGAATACAAATTATTCTTAAAGAAGCCATAAAAGGTCTCATTGCTTACTTTTGTGTACTGTCACCGTGGTTACGGGTTTACTCAAGGCTGTTGCAAGCTAGAGAAGGGGATTGACTGCAAACATACGATCAACACTCCGCCTCCTTTCAAGTGAAAATCTTTTCTATGTCTTTTAGGTATTGAACAACACATATTTACATATTCATCTAAACTTGAACTTTGTTTTACCCCTAAATGAAGAACAAAAAAGAAGTTTGCAGTGAGTATATTGTGGCCCTTACGCTCACCAAGGCTGCATTCATTTGATCAAAAATACAACAAAACATTAATATTGTGAAATAAAATGACAATCTAAACTGTTTTCTGTTTAAATATATTCTATGCGCACAGATAACGGCGCACAAGTACTGCATTAAGTTCTCTTTTGCCTCTGCTTGCACTGGAATGGTGCTTTAAAACTGCTTAAATGTTTGAATTGGCAAGATATGTGCTATGTCCAAGTCACATGTGCAGATTATAAACTTTCACTCTGTGATGGTTAAACTTTTAATCCTTAATCCTTTCTTCTCATTCTGTCATCTATAAAAGTAGAAAAAGTTGGCCATCTTCTGTGTCGTTGTGTCATTGCATTTATAAGGTAACTCAAACTAATGGCCAAAAATATTTGTAATATTTGTATTAGTCAAAAGTGGCTACACACAACATATGCTATTAGTGAACTGAACCATGGACTTAAAGCTTATTGAGCTTATTGAGATTTGCTTATCTTCCTTTGTCGATAATTTGGTTTTGCTGTAATATTTATGTCCAGCAATTTCTGCGATCTGCTCTCCAGCATCTTCCACCATTTTGAAAAACTGCCTATTTTATTGGTTTTAATGAAATATCAGTCTGGTTAGTAAGTGAAGAGCTTGATTTTTGTTTGTGTGTGTATTTGTGTGTTTGTATTTGTGTGTGTTTGAGAGAGAGAGAGTTAAAGAGGTAAGGTTCTCTTATGCAAGTCATAGGCTCACTGCGCGTGGGAAGTGTGCAGTATAAACACACACTCACACACTAACAAAAAAATCAGGGATGGAAGAGAGGGAGATACAGTAGCTCTGTTCCATTTCAGAACAAGAAAATTCTTCATTTATTAGTGTTAGAGGTGCCATTTTGCCAGCATTCCTGCTGAGTTTACTATATTGAAGGTAAACACTGTTTTCTTTTATGCTCAGCTATTAATGAAAGTTTGCCAAGAAAACCCACAAGTAGTTAATTCATAATGTGCCCATGAATTTGTTTTAATCAACATCAAGATTTTAGGTTAAAATGTACAAGGTAATGTGTATATCTTAGCTTATTTTAACTTCCATTTAGGATTTAATCCCAAGTACCCTTATGATTAATATACCACAGATGAACAAAGGCAGACTAATTGAGAGTTATTTGCATTATCTCAGGGTCTTTCAAAAATCACTTGCGGCATTAAGAGTAGGATGCAATCGCTGAGAAATGGGGATAGCACTAATGTGCAAACCTGTATGACTTTTTCTTCTGAGCAACATAAAAGAAGGTATTTTAAGAAATGTTAGTGTTTAGTGTTAATGTTTAGTGTTTAGTGTTTTGTTTTTTGTCCATAAAAGGCAAGTTCAAACTATTTGGTTACCAACTTACCAGTTTGGAATGACATGAGGGTGAGTAAATGATGACAGAATATTAATTTTTGGTGGACTATCGCTTTAAAATTAAATATGAAAATGATCTTGCTTAGATATTCTTAATCTTAATGTCTGCTAGGGTGTTTGGGATGATTGCCAGGACGTTTCTGTGTGTTTGCTAATGTCCCAAAGTCTCTGATGTTCTAGTACCTTGAGATGGCTTGGGTTCTTCCTTCAGTGAAAGTTTGTGGTACTTTTTCTTTTTCCTTTTAAAATGCCTCAGGCAAAATCATAAATCTGATCACTTAGAAGTTTAATAGCACACCTCTCGTCCGCATCCAACATGATTTGTGGTATCATTTATTTGAAAAACCCTAACCCAAGGTACGAGCAGTACTACTAGTGATGCTTTGCGTGTGTATATACCTGTTTTGATTCATTTTTGAAAGTGAATGTGTGTAGTTTGAGTAGTACAGCAGTTTGGCTAGTTCTAATTTTCTACAGCAGAATTAGTGTAATAAATAGGTAAATATGTTAATTTTATGATTCAGTATTCAGTTTATTTATTGTTTTTAAGAGTGTGTGACTCATGAAAAGAGTCAGTTCTTCAGTCTTCACTCCTACAATCACACAGTTGGTTTGACATGATTGGTTTGACCTCCACCAAACAGATACAGAGAGAGCGAGTGATATAAAAAATAAATAAACAAAAGAAAGTCTTTCAAAAATGTTGAACCCCCGCACAAAGACAATTTGGAAAGACAAATATCATTGCATTGTAACTTCTCCATTTGGTTCACATTAAAGTTTTTGGCTGGTCTTGAGGTCAAACATTATTTAGCCAGTCAAAATGTATGTCATCCTTTAAAGTCACCATGAAAGCAAAATGGAAAATTCTTTTTTTGTGCGTGGAATATTGCATTTTTTATTATTAATGGTTTATCTGTACACATTTTAATTCATGTGTCCTCGTAAACTTCCCAATTCCCCTCCCTCTTGCAGCGACATGATTACTGTCGCGAGGGTGGGGCAACCTGTCACTCACATGACATCACAGCAATGGCAAACCACAGTCATCCCACAAACCAATCAATTCCCAATGGACAAAATCAAGTCCCACCCTAATTTTTTCCCTGTGAGAGAAGCCATTTCACAAAAATATACGTCATAATAGCGAAGAAAAGTCTATTGCAGCTTCTTTTTCATGCTGATTTTAAAATAATGGCTCAAATTGTAATTCACAATCATTTCAAACTTGTATAACTTACTTCGTTGACTGGAGAACCAGGTCAAACCTATTTGTGAACTAATCATTTAGATCAGAAATGATTCTTGAAAGAGTAGTATTTTTAAATTGAATTCATTGTGATGAGAAACATCGAAGAATCATTATTTTGAACAGAGTCAAATGGTTCTGTCAGAGATGTTCTTTGATAGCCAGCTGTGCCCCAGAAATAATACATCTTGTTTAAACTAATTAAACAACTCCTCCAGGCAATATGGTGAAAAAGAAAAAGACTCACGTTCAGACCAAATAACTGTAAGTAAGTGTAGTTCCCTTTATGCATGAGTGGCTCAACGATATTACACAGTTCATTAGTGTCTGATCTCTGGTCCATTTACAATTCTTGTTGCAGATTTTTAGGCCATAGACCGCAACCGTTTAAAGATTTTTAATGGCTGACCACTGGCTTGCTCAATCGCTTGTCTCCTCATGCGTGGGATCCTGACGCCCACCCAAAATTATATTGCTGTTAAATGATTTTTAGTGCTGGCAGTTTGAAGAACCCTATGTGCTTTTAGTTTTTGTTGTTAGTAACATTTTAGCTGCAGAGACCCAGGAATATACATTTTACTCATTTTTATCATTTTTATATTATACATATATATATATATATATATATATATATATATATATATATATATATATATATATATATATATATATTTAAATTCTGACTTTATTCTTCTTTACATGTTCATATTTAATAGTATACTATATATTTAAACCTAAATATTTTTTATAAAAATATTATACATATAAATTGTCAATTAATTTGTGTTTTTGTCCTGACCAGTCACAACAAGCAGAGGCGTATCTTGGTTTCTGTTTTTGTAAGCTCTTTCCCACAGTAAAATCTTACTGATTCAGAATCACTCTCCACATAACTGTATATTAAACATGAAATATTTTCTGGTTGGCTGTGATTTATGCCATGTCGTGCAGCATTTTTACTGCACGAGTGAGGAGAGACACATTACTTATTGCTGGAAACTTGTCATGTCATGACTGGTTTAGACAGGATGTTCAGTTCTTGCAAATGGATTCTAGGTGTTACCAGACATCACATCTGCCATGTCTTTTCTGCGGGTTTACTAAGAGTGGGCAAAGTATTGAACAAAGTGTTTGGAAAAACAAGCTTGACTTTGATTTTAGCATTAGCAGTGATACACGTCTAAACTCTACATTTTACGAGGAGACAGCTTAAAACTGTTTAAGTTCATGAGGATGTGACTAAATTGTGTTAAATGGTGCAGAAAAAACAGCCCGTAGAAAAGAAAAATCGCAAATGAGATTTCTTTAAAATCTCAATTGTTTCTCCTAGACAGAAAAGGGATTAAATTGAGAGCAAATGGAGATTTTTTATTTATTTATTTTATTCTTTTTACTGATGAATTTGAAAGCTGTTTTTGTAAGCTGTAAAAGAATTTTAATAATGATAACCAGGGCTTGACATGAACACCCACCAAATGCAGGTGGATTTCAGCAGTGGCGTGTAACGCAGTCACTCCTACTAGCCACTTTGGTGGGTTGACTTTTATAATATATATACATTTTTCAATAGTAGTCTTTTAAAAAGGCATCTGAATGCATGAACTTCCTCTCCAAGCTCTACAGTAGATCCGCTCTGAAAGTCACTTCGTGAGCATTTTACCGCTTCATTCAAGAAAAACTATCATCATGTCATAAACACACTGAAACTCAAAGGTCTTCAAGGCAACCTGTCAAAATAAAAGTTAAGTTTAACTTTTCTCCGCGACACTAGGAGTTTAACCCCCCCTCCCCTCCCTAGGTGAAACACTGGTCTGTCAAAGTATGAGATAATTTTAAAAATATCTATATATCAGTTTTTCCCCATGGTATCGATGTCAAAATTGTGGCCAGTGGCTAGTAAATTCAGCCACAGTGGCTGGTAAGCAAAAAAGTTAATGTCAAGCCCTGATAATAATAATAACAGTAATGAAGATTACCAATTCTCAATTCAAGTATATATTTATTCTCTATGATCGCAGTCATTATTTATTTATTTATATTTTAAGGCAGATTTTCAGATTGTAGTCAGTACTGGAATTATGCATGCAGGGTCAGACAAAACAAATGTCGAATGCATTAGGGATTGTCTGATTGCAGCACAGTGTATAGCATTAGCGAGCTGATCGTCTCCCCTGAGTTCACAGTGACAACTTAAATTGTTGGCTTTATTTCCTTGAGTGCCCTATATCTGGTAGAGATTGACTTCAGTTACAGGAAGTTACAAAAACAGCAAACAGACATTAGAGAGAGAGAGAGAGATGTGAGCAAGAGTTTAGAGGAAAAGCACAACAAACATGTGGACGGAAGAAGGGAGGAAGGGAATTAGAGAACAAGACAACAGGGAGAGTGGGATGGAAAAAAAGAAAGGAAACATGACTGCGTTGTAAAAGTTAGTCTTTGAGAAGAATAGCGTGAGGGAACAGGGAGAATTCAAGAGAAGCGAGGGAGTGTTCTGAGAATATGAAACACGGTTTTATTTCTCATCTGATATAAAGGATGTTACTCCTCCAAGCCATGCTTCAATGAGGAAAAAGACACCGCAAAGGATGAATAAACAAAAGAAGTGTCATCGAATCTGAAAGCTAATTACAGCCTGACAGAATAAAGCTTGACTGTTCAACTCTCCTCCGCACCAGTGAGGGAGAGACACAGATGAAGACGTATAGATCGAGGGCCAGATGATAAATATTAGACGATCTCCTGAGCGTGGCAGAATCATCATCTTTATAACATTGCCCAGCATTTGGATTTACTCTCAAAGGCCACATTTTCAGTTGATCACATTTTTCAACAGTAAAGCATTTCAGTTGCGTTGAAAATGAATTGAATCCAATTTATATAAAAAGTAATGCGCCAACAGTGGCACACGAGAGGGGCGATGCGAGAAGAAGGTGATGAATATAAATGCTCCATGTCTGCGGCGTTAACCACCTCTCTTATCTCTGTCAAAAGGCTCCGTTGCCATGGTGTTGCCACGGTGTTGCCAAGGCTACCGGAGTGTTAGCACAACAGTAATGGGGTGTTGTCACGGTAACCTCAGCTGTTACTGTGAAGATTGTGGAGGAATTTTCCCCTGAAAAAGGATTACATGCAACATGTGCACCCACATCCTGAAACGCGTGCACTTGCAATCACACGGTTACTCTCAAAGGGCTCTTAGAACCGATAGATCAAAATCGACATGTATGCGAGAAGGGATGTACACTTCTGCTCGCATGTTACTCCTTTATTAGAATTTTTATATCGAAAAAGGACAAGAAACCTCTGGGACTTTCTCTGTTTCAAAGTTTTTAAACACACACACATGGGAAAGACACGGTTAGAGATGTATAGCAGAAGAAGGGTTGAGTGAGGGAGAAATTTGTTGGTTTTGAAAGTTTGATCTTTTAACTAAGCCCCCATGGGGGCAAGGCAAACACGCATAGCATCATGGGAATAATTTTAGCTTTATCATTCATCTCTCTACAGCGCAGTGCACCATATACTCTTTACACTACATAATCATCTTATGAGGGATGCTTTGGACGATCCTCAAAGGCAGCGAAACCTGTACCACGTAGATCCACATTAAGCACTCACGTTTGAGGAAAAACAGATTGTTTTTTATGTCCGGAATCCTTTCTGATTGGTTTTGTGAGTTGCGTAACATTATTCTATGCTGTGTTGTTATCTGTTTTCTTATTTCATTCAGTTCTACACTGTAAAAATCCTATTAAATTTACAAAAAAATTGGCAGCTATGGTTGCCAGACATTCACCATAAAAAATGCTGTGACAATATTTCCTGTATTTCACTTATTCAACTTATTTAACTATTTAACTTATAGCTGTATACTTTTATTCAGCTTTTTACCTTAAAATGTACGAATAGCCACTGTAAACAGAAGGCCACATGATGAATACAAGTTCATTGTAAGTGGAGCACAGAAAGACACCATCAAGGTAACACACGACACTAAAATAATGCAATAAACATTAGCCAAATAACAGAAAATTTAACAAAGTACCCTAATGTACATCATTGATAATAAAAATAAGAAGAAACAAAATATAAATTATAAGTTATATAAATTATAAATAATCATATATGATGTAACACAGGGATTTCTGGGAATGTCCTTTACTGTTTTTCACAGTAAATCATATGGTATTTCATAGTTTTTAGCTGCAAAAAACAATTTGACAGTTTTTTATTTTAAAATGACATATAGTGCAACGTTGAAACCATTTACAATTTTTCAGTGTATATGGTAAGGTAACTTACAGTTAGCCAATTAACAGGTTGTACTGTGCCATTTTTAGTCTTTTTTTGTACAAAATACATACAAACATTTTTTACTAGAGATGTACGGAATGTTGTACCTATATGTAAAGTATAAAGGGAAACCTCTTATTTGGTACATTAATATAATATTAGAGGTTAAAATTAACAACAGAACCCAAACCATTATATTCTGGTATATTTTTTCAGATATAATAATTGCACTCTAATAAAAACTGAAATGTTTGTATAAGTTGCATATAAGGTAGTTTTCATAAACACTTGTCTTCATGACAAATTCATTCAAAAAAATACATATATACTGTACACCTCTCCATCTACAAATTTTCTAGTGACTGTCACATCCAAATTTATTGCCAATGGAAAACTGTCGTTGGTCCAATTAAAATTTTTAAATTGTAGTAGCAATTATTTATTTCTTGAACTGAGGCGCTACAACAGTCTGTCACTTCACATCTAAGAGCTTCAAAACGCCATTTATCGTTTAAATTTCGTGATAAAATGGACAGAACTTGAAAGCTGAGACGTTGTTTCTTATCAGAAGTATCAAAGCACGAAGCTTTTTGTGATTATTGGATGGGAGGCACTACAAATAATGTTTGGTGTAGGGAAAAACCGCGGACCTGCAACCGTGGCTTGAACTACAGGTGATTCAGGGTCAAATAGAGCCTGGTTTAACGTCGCTATTTTTTAAACTGTTAATGCTTTGTCGTGTTAATTCCAACAGCCCTAAATCCAGCACAAGAGAGATTTTCTTCACACACAGTATGAGTTACAGTCTGAAATGCTTTTCTGTCCCATTTTGGCAGGATATAATCTGCCCCGTCTTTAAACAGTCAGCCGATAGCCGATTGTGAAAATAATTGCTTTTATCTGCCGATACCGATACATCGGTGCATCCCTAATTTTTACTTATTCCATTGTATTCCAAAAGTTTTATATGGTGCAGAGTTTTCTCAACCTTTTGTCCTTTGTAGCCCCACAGCCTTATTAGTGAAAAACAGACTCACCAAGTAGCTTGTATTTTTTGTAAGGAACTGAATAAATCATGAGTTGTTTTTTTTTGTAATATATATATATATATATATATATATATATATATATAGATTTAACAAAGTAAAATTGAAATCTTTCCAAGGACCCCCTGGAACCTGCTTAAGTACCCAGTGCGTGGGAATCACTGCTGTAGACCATGCGATTCTGCTGCTCACATTCATTCAGATTCAGATTCCAAACCATCCAAATCACTGAAGGGTAACAAAACCTTTTTTGATTGACATTTGCCAGTTGTGCAGTCAGCAGTGATGTCTCTGCATCAACCAGTCGATGGTAACACCAGCTGACCTCTTTTTACTGTAGAGAAGCATGAATATAAAAAGGATATTTCATATGCAGAGCTCATGAAAACCGTTATTCGTTAAACTATTTTTGCACACATAAATATGTCGTACCAAATGAACATGAATGATTCCTCTAACATACTAACAGTGTTTGAATAAGTCTTTGACTCACTGCTGTGTGTGTTTAGGCATAATACAGCAACCAGCAGTGCAGTAATGGCATGGCATTGTGTATGTGTGTGTTTGTATAGTAAAAGAATAAGAAAAGAGGAGAAACAGATCGAGAGAAAGACAATGGAGTGTGTTTTAGCAGCAGGGCTTTGTTCTAATGGCTGAGCTCACACTGTGCTTATCAATGCCATACAAATACATTGAAAGGCAGCAGCATGTGCCAGAGTGATATTCTTACTGTCACTGCTCAAATCCAATGAAATATTGATCACATACTAGCTCGGGTCACACACCCACCCCTGTCAGTCTGACATTGTTTTACTTGTCCAAATATATTTGATGGATAAATGTGTTTATAACACTGTGAAGACTGTTTTCTAGTCTATCAATATAATTTCACTCTCTGTGCTTCATATTGGTTTTAAATAGAAAAAAGTATATATGAATTCTGTTCAGAATAGGCTTATTTCCAGTTTATGCTAAATCTCTGACCCTCAAGGTGATATAGCATATTTATCGAAAAAACTGGATTTCTAACATTTCAATAAAATTGCAATGAAACAATGTCCGACAAATGGAAAATGAATCAAAATAATATATAATATACATTCATTGTTAGTTCATAAAGCCTAATGCATTAGCTTTATGTTAAAAAATATATGCATATGGTTTGTTTACATTAGCCAATGCATTAGTATTATGAACTAACAAAAAAACAATACTTTGTTAAAATTTACTAATCTAGATTAATATTAAAGTTAGCTTTAAGGTTTCTGAATGAACATAATTTAACAATGAAGAATAACATACACTCTTAGAAGAAAATGTTCTATATGGAACCTTATAGGGTTTTATCAAGTGGTGCATATAAAGTATAGAACATTTTAGGGGTTCCCATCATATAATTTTACGGATTTAGTTTTAATTAATTAACTTTGTTTTAATTAATTTTTTATTTCATTTAAATTTGTATGAATTAAGCAGCTAGTAAACACAATTCAGCACAAGAAAAAAAAATCATTTAACATGAAATAATGTTTCTCCTTATATAGAAACTTTTTGACGGTTTCTTTCTAAGAGTGTATTTATGAATAATCATTAACCTAGATTAATAAATTCTGTAAAAACTATTGTTTATGCTTTAATTAAACCATGTTGTAAAATGTTCACAATATACAGTATTTCTTCAGTTAATATTTATTATTTCAGTATATAAGATTTCAGTATTGTTTTTTTCTAAATGTGTTCTCAGTACACTCTACAGTAAAGTTTTTCCAAATTTTATTAAAATTATACAGATCAAGAGACGAACTAAAAAAAGTTTTTGATCATATAATCTCCCTGGAGTAAAGATGATGATAACTTTGAAAATCCTCTGCACAATGGGGTAATTTTAATGTTGGTCTAAAAGGAGTCAAAGGAAATCATAAATCCTAAAAAATGAGTCAGGTTCTTGCCTTTGCTTTCATCTTGTGCTGCTATTGGATGGTCAGCTCTGAACTAAGGTATTTTGGCACAACCTTTGCATGGATTGTGTACCAATCTCAATATGTCAGAAGGTGGAAGATGAAAGCTTTAAAACCATTAGTAACATGGGATGAAAGCAAAGCAGGTACCTGTCGAGTTACCCTATGTGGCTGTTAGATTCTGCTACAAATCTGCCATCGGAGGGGCATGCAGCATGGCACCTTTTTATTTTCAGAATACCAATTTGTGCAGGCAATTTAAAGATATTATTATCTGCTTAATTCTGCTAACAAACCAACTCTGTAGATTAGTCCATAAGAAGTGTGAGTCATAATATTAAGTGAATAAGAAGTGCTGACAGAGGTAATTATTCCTTTTGATGCTGATTCGTAGTGCCTATATGATATTTCAAATCTTATTTCTGCTTGAGTGGAACGAGCTAAAACTTTAAACTTTGGGTATGCACTAAATGGTGCAAAAATGTGATTTCAGGATTTGAGATATGGCACAGAAGACTGAACTTATATGCTACTTTAATGAGGAAAGCTTATCCTCATTTGCTGGTACATTTGGTCCAGACGGGAAACTAAAGTTGTTGGAAGCGGATTGTTCATTATTCATCAGTCCTGCTTCTAAATCTCATGTATAGTCCTAGTGTAGGCGTATCCAGGGGTCAGAATGCATAAAATGGAAGTCATAATTCAATGCAATAACTGCAACTTAAACTGGGCAAGCACACCAAATAATCATGTGGCCCTTTTGAAAAGCTTTTTGTTTTATTTGCCCCATATGTGCATTTAGTATTGTACAGAATGTTTTAAATGAACTGTGTTTGACAGTCTGTAATTTTATACTTGACTCTGATTAAATTTTCCAATGTTGCTTGATGTTATGGCTGGAAAATAATGAATTTAATGTCTAATCCGTTTGGAGTTTACCCAAAGGGATGGGATTTCTGAAGCACCTTAAAGCGCTCTGGATAATCTGAATGAACCAAATTATTTGCAGTACAGAGACCCATTTCTGTGAATCCTTCAAGATGCCCATGTCTATCATTTACTGTTGCTATGATTGTGTTGGTCAAAGGAAATGATTGACTGCAAAGCTTTGCCTCTGATGTTTCGGTCCACTTCATTATGAAGTGTGTCAGTTTGTCTTTGAAGCTGCAGTAACAACATTTGTCAAGTTGCAAAAACATTCCAATGCATCCCAGAGCCCAGTTAATTATTTAGTGAGTTTGAGGTCACTAAAGCCCCTTTCACACAGCGCTTTGAACCCGGCAAATTGCCGGCAAATTTCCAGAACGCTTTCTGTGTGAACGCAAACTCGACCCGGGATTTATCCGGGATCGATGCCGGGTTGGGGACCTAGTAACATTGCCGTGTTCAGTCCCGGAACGCGCGCTGTGTGAATAAAAGCCGTAATAATGCCGTGTCGTAGTGATGACGCTGAAGCCGGGATCCTTCGCCAGCTGTGAAATGGTACGTAAAGCGCAAGTTTATGGTCGAATCAGAGAAAACATGCAGACGCGCGGTTTCACGAGAGAGAGATCGCAGCTCATAAGCAAACTTATGAAGCTGCTGAGATTACAAGTCGCATCGATGTCACGTGTCTTTACGGGATTTTTTCACGGGTTGTGTGTGAACGCACTCTCTGATTCCAGAAAATCACTGGCAGTGTGAATGAAGCAAAATCAAACGAACCCGGGTCAAATCCCGGGTCACTTTATCCGTGTATTTTCCGGAATCTCTGTGTGAAAGGGGCTTTTTATGTTAGTTTTGCACCCTCTTTGTGGGTGTATGTGTGTGAAAAGTGTTTAAACTAAGTCATGCAGCTCCCATTAGATTCCATATGTGTGCATGTGTGTGTGAATAGATATGCTCTTTAGTAACTTTGGTGTTTTATTCATGAGTAGCCTGCAGCAGCTATTTCTCTCCATCAGCGGAGTCTTGATGCTCTAAGAATAACACTCATGTTCACACACACAAACCGTCGATTTTGTACTTCACAAGAATGGAGAAATCCTCAATTTTCCAGATGTAATCCTGATTGATCATTATTGAGTTCCACTCCATTGATGGATCGGTGAATACACATGTTGTTCGTCCACTTTAATAGTATGGGATGTATATTGTCCAAGTTTAAAAGAGGATCACATTATCATCTGCATCAGCACACATAGTCAACTTGAAATCAAAATTGCTCCCATCTGGTTTTTTAATTCATGTTTTTGGTCTATGGTCAGTGATTAACTTCTTTTCCCTCTAAAACAAATGTTTTTTTTTGTATGATGTCATGTGGGCAGGTACAAAGCCAAATAGCTATATAGGTATTGTTTTAGGCTACTGGTGCAGGTAATGCAGACTTTCTAAAACCTTGCCAATAGTTAAATAGTAATTTAATGCAAGTTAATTATTCATTTAATTCAATCGTTTACATAACTAATTTATTAATAAATGCTGTTCATTTGAACTTTCTGTTCATCAACGTATCCTGAGACAATGTATTATAATTTCCACAAAAATAATAAGTACCACAGCTGTTTTCAACATTAATTATAATAAGAAATGTCTCTAGAGCACCACATCAGAATTTTAGAATAATTTAAATTCTGACTTTTTTGATGCAAGAAACCTTGATTTACACTAAGTGGACACAAAAGACTCCTGCCTTTTAGGTGAATCGAACCCAGTATATCTGTATTATGGCTCTGACTGTGTTTGTGTGTGAGAGGAAGAGAGATTCATAGAGCAGAGCTCAACAATAATAATGGTCCGCTGGCCCGGGGGCAGTGTGAGAGAGTTTTAGGCCAGTTGACACAACTGCCAAATCTGTCGCTGCGCTGTCACTACATCCTACGTCTGATGATCATGCACATTTGTTTTAAGCCCTGCAATATATATGTTTTTATGTAAATGAAACTTTCATTTCATAAAAGTCTAAATTTAGTTTTATATGATTTATATGCTAAATATACAGTGTTTAATTTTTTTTATGTTGGTGCTAGTTGGTGCCATATTGGCAGAAAGAGCACTGGGGCAGCTGAAAAAAATGGTACTGTTTTGCCCTGTAGAAGGAATGAAATAGGCTGCATAAGCTGAGCGCCTTTCATAGATTTTGGCCAGCAGGACTCTAGACAACCCCTTGGTGAAAACAAGGCACAAAGTAATGACAGGAGACAGAGAGAGAGACAGTGCTGCCAGTAAGGTCAAATAAAAAGAATAGAAAGATACTGAGAGAAAAGGGGGCTTAGTGCCACCCTCCCTTCTTTTAGACCATCTCTGCTAACGTTTTCTTCTCTTCATAAAAGAAAAGAAAGGCGTAGCAGCACGAAGCATAACCTTAAATTAAAAAAATAAATACTACTATGAAATATTAATAAATATATATATTTTTTAATATTGGTGGGACCACTAAGCAAACATATCGGAGCATGTGAACTCTCCACCATGTCTGTATTTTATTTCCAAAAAAGTGGGGTCCAGAATTATTTGCTTATGGCCCTGTGTAGTGAGTTCTCACTGATTTAGCAGGACGATTACAAGAGGGAAATGCTTAATCTGTAGAATAACTATGCCAAATTAGCTGGCTTCAATGTGTGGAGATTTGCTCACATGCAGATATAAGCTATAGATATATACATCAGATATATAAAGGTGTAGTTCACCTAAAATGGGATATTCATCGAATGTCATCTACTCACCCTCATGTTGCTCAGCATATGTGATTTTATATCTCAAAGGAACACAAAAAAGAGATTTCGATTCAGCGGAATTTCCATACTTTTTACGTACATAGTTGAACTTGTGAGATGCACACTATTAAAACTAATCCAATTGACTGTGCACTATAGTCATTGTCTTCTAAAGTCATATGATAAATGTGTTTTGATTGAGACATTTTATGCAAGAAAATAATGTAATTTATTTTGATTTTGAATTTATTATGCTTTTTTTGTTTATAAATTCACCCTTTTTTTCTATTTAATTTTTAAATGTATTTAAATTATAATTATTTACTTTTTAACTATTGAATTAAGACAACCTACAGTATATGCCTTGTTTGGGAGAGAAGAAAGTCATTTATTGGGTATCTATCACTTTAAATACAGTGCAAATATATGTTTCAATTTGAACAGTTGGTTTCATTTATGAACTGTGTCCACTAGGGTCCTTGTCTGCCACTGATTACTCACATAACCTTTGCAATTTTCAGTTCTCACCATATGCTCCAGAACCTCTTGGACCCTCTGTTATTGGTTGTTTCTCTCAAAGGTTTGATTGCAAATTATAAAACGTGTGGAAATGTGCAGTTGTTGCCTAAATCTATTTCTACATGATCTGACCCTGAAAAAATGCCTTCTCAAGGTAAACCAATATAGTCAGGTTAATTCAGACATATTAAATAATTTCTTTGACTTTTAAATCTGGACATAATTTGTGATTTAATGGGTGAGTCAGATTTAGTTACCACTCTGAATGATTTAGGAGTCAAAAACACTGGTCACATTTTATGTTTTGTCACAGTTTGCAGCACAGCTGAATAGTAGCACAAGAAACGTTGTCAGAGTATTTTATTGTAGAGTCCCATCGAATAGATTCTCAGTCGAGGAAATTTCCCAAGCTTGGGAACTAGACTATGACGAAATATATTTTTCAGTCTCGGCAGCATTCTCATTGCCCCAGACAAACCGTACATTCTTTCTCCTCTTAGTTTTCCAAAATATCATTGTGATCTATTTCATGCACCTGCTTCTCCAATGTGTTTACTCAAACTTGAACAGAGCCAGCTGCTTCTCCATTGCTGTAATCATCTACACCCTTGCTCAGTCTTTGTTACCGCCCTTTTATCCCACTTAGTCTGAAGCATTACTCGTAATAATCTTTATGATTTATCCCAATGCAGTGTTGAGTGAATCTTCTTGTATTACTTGGTGGATGTTTGCTGGCTCTAGCTCGAGAGATGACATCATGACAATATTCTAGAATGAAGATTAACTTGTTACAGCAGAGTCAGTTTTAAAGGGTTAGTTCACCCAAAAATGAAAATTCTGTCAGTAATTACTCACCCTCATGTTGTTCCAACCCCGTAAGACCTTCGATCATCTTCGGAACACAAATGAAGATATTTTTTTATTAAATCTGAGAGCTGGATCACTCCTCCATAGGCTTCTTAAGGGATCGAAACTGGCCGGCCCAAAAGTTATGAAAGACATCGTTAAAATAGTCCGAGTGACTACAATGGCTCAATCTTAAGTTTATCAAGCGACGAGAATACTTTTTGTGCGCAAAAAGCAAACAAAAATAACGACTTTATTCAACTACTCATTTCCTTCCCTGTGGTTCTTGAGATTTCACGTAGTGGAAATGCGCAAAGCTTCTGTGTTGTACGTCACACGTAGGCTCACTATTGGCCAACGCTGGTCATGTGTGTGATGCGTGTAATGTACAACCTAGAAGCTTTGCGCAGTTCCATGTTTGTCATGTTTGACTGAGATTTTGTGAAATTTTTATTTTCACAGTCGGGACTCTGGTTGTCTGTGAATGGAATCTGTGTGGAAAATGTGTGGTGTGCTGTCTAAGTCATATTGGGGCACTCTTACAGACTATAAGAACAAAACTGTTAAAGGCAGGGTAGGCCATTTTCGGAGAGGCTAACAATAGTGAGATAGCTTTGAAAGCATAAGATTCCACCCTCCCTTCAGAGCGCTTCCTAAAGCCACGCCTCCTCCAAAACACATGAAAGCATACAGAAGGGAGCAAACAAAAACATCACGAGAGATGGCGTTAAACTACCTCATGTCTCAAAGCACATAACATTACTATAATAATGAACATAAACAATTTAAAGAGCACTGACCTATACCACCTGACTGCTGCAGATTAATTTAGGTGTTGATAGTGTTTTCACAGAAACACATCAATTCCATAAGCCACGAACCACTCCGAGTATAACGTCACGGGTTTCTATCTCTTTCATCCAAATTACAGTAGTTATGGAGTGAATGCAGCATAAGCTCGTTGTTTTGGATCAGGAGGAAATGTAAAAGGTGGCTGATTCGTTTGCGCTGTTCAGTGACTGACGTCTGTCTAACTCTGCATAGCATGAAACACTGTGATGACGTGTGATGTCTGTGCGAACAGGGTGCACGGAGGTATGGAAAAAGACATATGTTGACAGAGAGGTAGGATATCGTATCATTGCATTCGGACCGAATTCAATGATTGGGTGAACATTTTATTGTCCTACACCTTCCACAGACAATATATATATACATATAAATAAATGTAGACCACTTAACTTTCAACCAGCTTAACAAAAAATGTTTTGGGAACAAATCACCTACCCTGCCTTTAAATCTAAGATTTTTTTTTATTTTCATCTTTGTGATGTTTCACATTTTGATACTTGAAGTCATCTGTAATCCTTCTCGCAATCTGCTCCCACAGATTTGGCGTGAAAAGCTCTGCAGATTTCCGCAGAACACAAGGCACATCCCCTGCCCCTTTAAATGTATGTAATATTGCACAGAAAATTTAGCTGAAATTATTTAAAATGCATTCACTTTCATTTTGTTCTAATCAAAGGTTTTTTTTTCCATCAGTGGCACACAAAATAATATTGACATTTTCAATTAAAGTTTCAATGCCACCGTACAAAATTGTTAATCAGTAGCATGCCACAGATGTTATTGATTGAGGTTTATAAATAATTAAATACATAACCTTTCTTGTTGTATGTTTAATCTCTGTTTTTTAACTACAGATCACAGATAATGTCAAAGCAAGAAACTATTGTAGCTTTCATTTTAATTTCTGTTAATTATTGTCAGTGTTTACATTCATCATTTTTTTAACCCTGTTCTATTCATGTACAGTACACATTAATTCATATTTAGCCATGTACTATTAATTAAGCCGTCGCTCAGTGCCCGGTTGCATAAAGCACCTTAAGTGTAATTTTCCCTTATGTTCACTCTTAGGTTTCCCTTAAACTAAAGGGTATTGCAGAAAATTAAATGTTACTTAACGTCATATACCCTCAGAATTTCCCTTACGTATCTATTTTTCACTTAAGTAATCACTTAAAAAACGATAAGTGTTGCAGAAAGCCCCTTAACTGTCATTTTACATTTTATGTTAAGTATGACATAAGGTTTGGAAAACTTCACCTTAAGTGTTACATGGAGCGAGCAGGTTCAATCGTCTTCTAATGAGACACGATTGGCCACTTTATATGATAAACGTCTCGGTTACATATGGTAACCCTCGTTCCCTGAGGGAGGGAACGGAGACGTAGGTCATGACTGACCAATAGGAATCTCGCCAGAGAGGCCAATCTACTTCGAGTGAAACTAAAACAGGCCAATGCACATTGGCGTGCAATCATTTGCATCAGCTGCGCGACCTCGTTAGCGCGGGTATTTAACAAGCAGCTGAGCGATTGCACAGTTTTTTGCTGAGGAGCCAAGCCTGAGAAGCTGGCCGCCCCGGCGGGCGGCAGCAGATGTGGCGACGGGACCTACGTCTCCGTTCCCTCCCTCAGGGAACGAGGGTTACCATATGTAACCGAGACGTTCCCTATCGGTCAGTCACTACGACGTAGGTCATGACTGACCAATAGGAATCCCTACCAAAGCGCCACAGCTGCTGCACCCCATCCAGCGCCCCCGTGCAAGCCTCTACACCTTCTTGCCTGGAAGGACGATAGGAGGAGGCCTACACAGAGAGTTTGACACTGTTGTTCCGTGATAACCCACACAGTGACATATTGGATAACACTGGGAAAGCGTGCCTTTCCTGTTTAGGAAGGAACGCTGCGGAAGCCACTTCTTCAAAGAGTTACGTGGAAATACATATGGACTAACCCGAAGGCTGTACTGCATATGAAATAATGGGTGACTTAGCCCAAGGGAAAGACACGGGCTTCCGATAGGAGCATCCGTGGAATATATACACATATGGGATCCCCGTAGGGTCACACATATGGAACCCAGCCCAGATCCGGTTCTCAAGGATTCAACGGATAAGGGCCTGGCGCCGGACGCTCCGCCAAGTCCGGGACGAGGGGTTTTGGAGGACTCGACAGGTTTTTCACTCTGGAGCAATAGGGGTGCACAGTAGGGTGCAGCAAGCCGACAGAGCCGGACCTCTCAGTGCTTCTACCCGTTTAGGGTGAGAACACGGGAGGAGACCGGCTCTACACGTAGGCTATAGTATCGAGCGAACGTGTTAGGTGTCGCCCAGCCCGCAGCTCTACAGATATCTGTTAGCGAGGAGCCACGTGCCAGCGCCCAGGAGGATGCAACGCCTCTCGTAGAGTGTGCATGCAACCTAAGCGGGCAGGGCACGCCCTGTGCTTGGTAAGCCAAGGCGATGGCATCCACTATCCAGTGGGCCAACCTCTGCTTGGAGACAGCCTTTCCCTTCTGCTGGCCTCCGTAACAGACAAAGAGCTGATCTGAGGTCCTGATGCTTTGAGTTCTGTCCACGTACATACGCAGAGCGCGAACGGGACAGAGCAAAGCCAGGGCTGGGTCTGCCTCCTCCAAGGGCAGCGCTTGCAGGTTCACTACCTGGTCTTTGAGGGAGTGGTAGGAACCTTGGGCACATAGCCAGGCCGGGGTCTTAGTACCACGTGGCCGTCACCCGGCCCGAACTCTAGGCACGATTCGTCGACCGAAAATGCATGCAGGTCTCCTACCCTCTTGACAGAGGCCAATGCAACCAGTAGCAAAGTCTTCATGGAAAGAAGCTTTAAGTCTACTGATTGCAGAGGCTCAAAGGGAACATCCTGAAGTGCTCGAAGCACCAGGGAAAGATCCCAAGAGGGTATGGAGGGGGGTCGAGGAGGATTTAATTGTCTCGCCCCCCTAAGAAACCTGACGACCAGGTCGTGCTCTCCAACTGTTTTGCCATCTAGGTGGTCATGATAAGCAGAAATAGCGGCAGCATGTACTTTGAGGGTGGAAGGGGACAGTCTACGCTCCAACCCCTGCTGCAAGAAGGAAAGCACAGACCCTATCGAACATCTTCGGGGGTCTTCTCGGCGAGAAGAACACCACTCGACGAACAGGTTCCACTTCAGGGCGTAAACACGTCTCGTGGACGGCGCCCGTGCTGAAGTGATGGTGTTAAGTACCTCTGGGGGTAAGTCACCTAGAACCTCCGCGTCCCGAGGGACCAGACATGGAGTTTCCAGAGGTCTGGGCGCGGGTGCCATAGGGTGCCCCGTCTCTGAGTCAGGAGGTCCTTCCTCAGAGGAATGGGCCAAGGAGGGACTGTCGCGAGGAGCATGAGTTCCGGGAACCAAGTCCGGGTGGGCCAATAGGGAGCCACCAGAAGGACCTGCTCCTCGTCCTCCCTGACTTTGCACAGTGTCTGTGCAAGTAGGCTCACTGGGGGAAACGCATATTTGCGGAGGCCCCGGGGCCAGCTGTGTGCCAGTGCGTCCGTGCCGAGTGTTCCCTCGGTCAGGGAGTAAAACAGCTGGCAGTGGGAGGTCTCTGAGGAGGCAAACAGGTCTACCTGAGCCTCTCCAAACTCTCTCCAGATCAGCTGAACCACCTGGGGGTGGAGTCGCCACTCTCCCGGAAGCACAGCTCGTGATAGCTCGTCGGCCACACGGTTGAGCACGCCGGGGACATACATGGCTCGAAGCGACCTCAGATGCTTCTGACTCCAGAGGAGGAGATGGCGGGCGAGTTGCGACATGCGACGGGAGCGTAGACCACCTTGTCGGTTGATGTACGCAACGGTCGCAGTGTTGTCCGTGCGGACCAGTACGTCCCTGCCCCGTAGCGGCCTTTTCAAGCGGCTCAGAGCGAGATGTACTGCTAGCAACTCGAGGCAATTGATGTGCCAATGCAGTTGGGGAGCCGTCCAGACCCCTGACACTGCATGCCCGTTGTACGTGGCACCCCAGCCGGTGGCAGAGGCATCTGTGAATACCACAGCATGCCTGGAGACCTGTTCCAAGGGGACTCCTGCCCGAAGGAACGAAAGGTCTGACCACGGGCTGAAGGTCTGACGGCAGGCCGGTGTGATTGCCACCCGGTGAGTGCCGTGATGCCACGCCCATCTCGGGACTCGGCCGTGAAGCCAGTGCTGAAGCGGTCTCATATGAAGCAAGCCGAGCGGGGTTACCGCTGCTGCCGCTGCCATATGCCCCAGGAGCCTCTGAAAAAATTTCAGTGGGACCGCCGTCCTGCCTTTGAACGTGTTCAAGCAGTTCAGCACCGACTGAGCACGCTGCTCTGTGAGGCGCGCTGTCTGAGTGACCGAATCCAACTCCATACCGAGAAAAGAGATCCTCTGCACAGGGGAGAGTTTGCTCTTTTCCCAGTTGACCTGAAGACCCAACTGGCTGAGGTGCCTGAGCACGAGGGTCCCTGTGTTCGCATAGCTGATCTCGAGAGTGTGCTAGTATGAGCCAGTCGTCGAGATAGTTGAGGATGCGAACGCCCTGTTCTCTCATGGGAACAAGGGCCCCCTCCGTGACTTTCGTGAAGACACGGGGGGACAGGGACAGCCCGAAGGGTAGGACTTTGTACTGATATGCTCGACCCTCGAACGCAAAGCGCAGGAACGGCCTGTGTCGAGGAAGAATCGAGACATGAAAGTACGCGTCTTTCAGGTCGATCGCTGCAAACCAATCTTGGGGACGGATGCATTCGAAAATGCGTTTCTGCGTGAGCATTTTGAACGGTAGCTTGTGGAGGCTCCGATTCAAAACTCGCAGATCCAAGATCGGTCGTAACCCACCACCTTTCTTGGGTACAATGAAGTAGGGACCGTAGTGCCCTGACCTCATATCGGCTGGAGGGACCGGCTCTATCGCGTCCTTCGCCAGTAGGACTGCGACCTCCGCACGCAAGACATGGGCATCGGCTGCTCTCACTGTAGTGGAGTGGATGGCCCGAAACTTGGGGGGACGCCGGGCGAACTGAATCGCATAGCCGAGCCTGATGGTCCGAATGACCAAAGGGACCGCAGGCGTACCCGGAGTGGGGCAGCGAGGTGGAACACAGGGACGCGGCTCGGGGGGCTCTCTCTGGGAGGCGGCCCGTAGCGGGGTCTGTGTGCGCTGTGCAGCACTTACCTGGTTCCACAGGGCAGGAGGTGCAGGAGGCGGCTCGGTGGCGTTCTCGAACTGCACACTGCTGCTCACTGGCGATAGAGGAGGCGGATGAGAGTGGTGAGGATTCTGTCCCCCCACTGCTCTCCGGGTCCCCTTCGGACCCAGAGATGGTAGAAACTGCTCTTTTATTAAAAATGTGGGTACCGCTGGTTTTAAGGCCAGCGGCGGAACAAAAAGATTTTCCACCCAGCCCTCCTCCGGGGGACGGAGCGATGCGGTCATCGTCTCCTGAAGAGCAGTTCCCTCCATCTCCGGGTCGCCCGTCCTAGGGCCGCTTACTCTTGGCTTTGCCGCCCTTCTTGGCGGGGGCCTGGACGGGCAGGGCGCCCTGCCTGCGACTGGCTCCACGGCGCCGCTTAGGTGGAGGCTGCTGCTGCGGCGCGGGAGCAGGGGCAGACGCAGGAGGACGCCCTCGGCGACGAGCAGACTGAGGAGCCGCAGGCGGTGGAGTGGAGGCAGCAGCTGACCGCCGCGGCAGGATGTGACTGATCGCCTCAGTCTGCTTCTGTACAGCCGAGAACTGCTGGGCAAAGTTCTCGACCGCGTCGCCGAAGAGGCCGGTCTAGGACACGGGGGAGTTAAGAAACCTGAGCTTGTCGGTTTCCCTCATGTCGGCCAGACACAGCCAGAGATGGCGTTCCTGGACCACCAAAGTGGACATCGCACGACCCACAGACCGCGCGGTAACCTTCGTCGCACGAAGCGCGAGGTCCGTCGCGGTACGAAGTTCTTGGAGAACTTGTGGGTCGTGACCACCCTCGTGCAGGTCCTTCAGTGCCTTAGCCTGATGAACCTGCAACAACGCCATAGCGTGTATGGCAGAGGCAGCTTCCCCGCAGGCCTTGTAAGCCTCGTCGGTTAAGTCCGACGAGTACCTACAGGCGCGTGAAGGAAGACACGGTTCCCCACGCCAAGTGGAGTTAGGGCACAGTTGCATAGCAACGGCCCGTTCCACTGGCGGGACACGCGTGTATCCCTTAGCTGCCCCGCCATCAAGGGTGGTGAGGGAGGAGGAGCCACCGGGACGGTTTCTGGCAGTGAAAGGTGCCGTCCACGTCCCCGTGAGCTCCTCATGCACCTCCGGGAAGAAAGGCACTGGAGTGGGTTGCTGAGAACCAGCGCGCGCCACCCCGAGATACCAATCATCCAGCCTCGAGGGCTCGGGACACGGTGGAGGGTTCCACACGAGCCCGATCCTGTTGGCGGCCCGGGAAAGCATGGCCATCATCTCCGGGTCCGACTCGGGCACCGCTGGCACACCCGAAGGAGGCAGCGGCTCCGAGCCGTCGTCCGCGGAGCGGTCTGACCCACCCTCCGATGCAGCGATCGACATCTGGTCGTCGCGGGGAGCGCCGAACGAAACGACCGGTACGCATCTCGAGGATGGTCCGGCGCGTTCCGTTGGCAGCTGAACTGGTTGCAGAGCATGAGAGGAGTGGGGGTTCCTAGGGGGTTGGTTCCCCGAAGGAAGCGCGCTCACTGTAATCCTCAAGTCACCCATGTCACTGCCGGAAGCAACCCGCGAAGGGGGGTTGGACCGAGGTGCAGGCACGGGGACTCCGCCCCTTTGCAGGAACGAGAGTCTCGACCTCAGCTCTGAGATGGTCATCTTCCCACAATGGGTACATGACTCATCCACGAACGCTGCCTGTGCGTGTTCGAGGCCCAGACACACAAGGCAGCGATCGTGACCATCCCGCGATCCCAGGTAACGACCGCATCCAGAAACACACAGATAGAACGTCATCTTGAAAAAGACGCGAACTATCTGTGTTTGCTCTTTTAGGGACTACTCTCACTGGTGCTGAAGCACGCAGGGGAGCAGCCTCAGCGATCACAGGGGAATGTGCACCCGACTGTGCGCTGGGAGATCTTACCAGCCGTTAAAACAGCTTTTTTGTTTGCTCTTTAAAGAGGAGGCTGCTCACGCTGCCGTGCTGTCGCGCCCAGCACCAGAAAAAAAAGAGAGAAGTTCAAAAAAGAAAAGCCTGTAGAAGTTTTCCACTGCAGTAGAGGCATCGAAGTGTTTGGCTCCGAAGCAAAAAGCTGTGCAATCGCTCAGCTGCTTGTTAAATACCCGCGCTAACGAGGTCGCGCAGCTGATGCAAATGATTGCACGCCAATGTGCATTGGCCTGTTTTAGTTTCACTCGAAGTAGATTGGCCTCTCTGGCGAGATTCCTATTGGTCAGTCATGACCTACGTCGTAGTGACTGACCGATAGGGAACTAATTTTAATTTACATTTTTACATATTCACATATAAACATTGATCAAATTACATATGAAGAACATCTTAAATGGTGAAACTGCCTGAAGAACATGGATTACTTTTTATGTCTTTCAATGAATGGACAGAGGAGAGATGAGAAAATTTCATTTGTTTCTAAAGATGAATGAAAGTCTTGACGACATGAGGGTGCGTAAATGATGACAGAATTAAAAATTTTGAGAGAACTATCAATATGAGTTTCCGTCTCGTCTGGTTCTTCTATTTCATATATGGTTTTCTTTTTTGTTTTCCTTATCCATGTTATGTTGTTTTCTGTGAAAACTTACCGCTATCTGTATATAACGTGTACATGGCAACAATAGAATTTGATAACGGCAAATCCTTAGACGCTGTCGTGAAACGCTTAACGGTTTCCCTTACCAAAGAACAGTTTAAGGGATTACCGGTATATGCAACACCCTTAAGTCATTGCCTTAGGTAAGGGGAAATCACGCCTTAAAGGGTTAGTTCACCCAAAAACTAAAATTCTGTCAGTATTTACTCACCCTCATGTTTTTCCAACCCCGTAAGACTTTCGTTCATCTTCGGAACATAAAATTAAGATATTTTTGATTAAATCTGAGAGCTGGATCACTCGTCTATAGGCTTCTAAGGGATTGAAACTTGCCGGCCCAGAAAAGTTATTAAAGGCATCGTTAAAATAGTGACTACAGTGGCTCAATCTTAAGTTTATCAAGCGACTTAAGATATCTTAATTATTCAATTATTAATTATTATTATTAATTATTAGCCGTTTATCAGTTATTGGCCACAACATGAATCAGCTTATTCTGTTAGCCAGGATTTTAATATCAGCATATCCTAGTAGTTTGCATTTGTAAAATGCATTTGGATTTTTTTTTTTTTTAGCAAAAACAAAAATACAAATACTGAACTTCTGTTGCACTGTATAGTTTTGTTCAACATACTCTAGCTTGATGTCTGCCCAATATAGCACTGAAATATGCTAATTATTTGTAACAGTTTAATTATCATTTGTATAGTAGTCAGATATATAAATTACAGGAAGTGGTCCTTTGAAAAAGAAATGCCCCTTCATAAGTGCCTCAGATATTGGACTGGATGTTTTGTGGAAGTGGTTCCTAATGGGCTTTTTTAATCAAGCTTATACATTTTGCTTACATTGCCGAATTAAGATGTTGGCACAAACTGTTTAGCCCTCAGCAATCTCACCAGCAGCACTTAGAAATATTCACTGAATGCATTTTAGATTTCAGAAGCTAGTAACATGTCATTACCATGTGCAGACACACTTAATACTACGGCAGATGATCTTTTAGGAAGATAGTACGGAAGATTTTCCTTTCACCACTATTAGCATAGTGTGTGTTTTAATCATTGTTTGATGGTCTAATTAATGAATTGGCCTGTCATGTTTGGTTTATGTGTGATTGCGATGTGATGAAGGGATTGGTAAGGGTCTCATAACTAAATGTGTGTGGGGGTGTGAATGATTAAGATTAGATCAGAATGAAGCATTTTCTTCAGTCTATGAGCCATCTTGTTAAAGTGTCTGTATTTGTCTGAACCGGATAGGAGTTGGTTGTCATACACGTCTCTAGACAGCACGTTGAGAAAACATTATTCTGGGAAAGGTTAAATATTCATGAAACTTTGATCTGAGTAATGTGATTTGAGTTTAACATACTTTCTGCATAAGTATGTGAAGAAATGTGTGCTTATCTTCGTGCCTGTGTGTATAACGTTTTTATAGTTTAACACTTAAATATTTTAAATATTTTTTTAATGGTCAGTTTACAAAATTTAATTCATTTTAATCAGTTTCAGTGTAGGTTTTCTTTCTTTCATGGGCACAGTTTTTTACTTGTATCTTACGCCCTATTCAGGACTATTTTCCATAGACATTTTTTTTCATAGATTTTAATTCCATCCTAAGCAAACGCATTTGTGTTTTTCTCACGTAACGTTGGCAAATGATGTTCTGTTTTTCAGCTAACTCTGGTCTGGAAATCTAATCCTGTTGGGATACAAATGTATGTGATTGTTGTATTAAAATTTTTCACAATGCTTCTCCTCATTTAGTTTGACCTTTATCGTAAGCATAGCATAACTAAGGCTGAAAACTAAAGTTGTTACAATGCCTCATGCACCTTCATTATGAACTTGGACTTTTTTCCCAACTTTCTGGGAAAAGTTGGTGGTTTTAGTTGGCATCTCATCTGATTAAAAAAAGAGAATTAAATCAAGTCCAATCCCAAAAACTGTTCAGAATGGCCACTGTAGCAGCGTTAGGTATCAATCTAACCTTAATTAATTATGTTCCTTAGTTGTTACATTATGTAATTATATAATTTACTCTTAAGTTTTGTGTATTTTTTTATAAATGCATCTAGAGCACATGCCCTTCTGTATTGCTCATCCAGACAATCGGCACTGTATTTATTATTAGTAATAAAAAGCTAATATAATATAGTAAACATAATCACTAATATCCTATGTGAGTAACTGTAATTCTTCAGTAAGTGTAATTCTTCAGTAAAACAAATCCCATAGTAATACTGCTTTAAATTCAGTTTTAAGTCTTAGTAATTATAGTCAGTTAATGTACTGTTTTAGTTCCTTTGGGGATAGCATATGAGTTAAGACGTGAGGGTGAGTAAATGACATAATCCTCTGTTACTATTCCCAAGGGAATTAGCTGAAAGTTCACTGTGGTTTACCTCTAAATCAAGCAAAATATTTGCATTTAAAATGAAGATGTACTTTTAAATACGCTTAAAGCGTAGGAGAAATCAGATGAGTTCTTTTTTTACCTATACTAGTGCTGAGATGCAACAAAATTTGATTGCTTCCATTATAATCAACAAATTTGTGCTCACAAAGTAGAAATCTTCGTTGATTATAATTGAAGCAGAGCCCGTCTACGGAGAGCCTGGCCACTCCCTATTAAGTCCTATTGTACCAAATTTTGGTTGTAGTTCCACCAGAGTTCCACTGGGGGCGATCGTCCGAGTGCAAAATGAATGGGAGTCTATGAAGCTAGACGGCTAAATTTGTCTCTGTCACCCGATTGCCGTTGAGAAATCTCAGATTTGATTGTAGTTTTTGCAAGTTCGACATGAGTTATAGGTCGAAAGTTGAATGAACGATTACTTATATCCTTTCAATTTCTTACAGGTTGAGTTATTGTTGCCCATAACACGCTAGCATTCTGCTAATGGGCGCTGATTGGTCAGTGAAGGACTGATTTACGACCAGACATACCGCTTGATGGCATCGTGGCATCCGAAGCGGGACCAGAATGTTAAGGCGGACTTAACTCTTCTAGCACGTGTATTTACCTGTGTCAGCTGTGTTGTCGATGCCTAGAGAGAAAAGAAAGTGCAGAGCGCGAAAGCACCAAAGTGACTGAAGGATTGCCGTAAGGCAGTATCTCTGGTCGTACGATGTGTATGACGTCATTGACATTTTAAAAGACTTTTTAAATCAAATAAGTGACTAAAAAGTCTAATACCCAGCAATGTGTAATTTCTTTGTATCTCCTTTCGAAAACAACATTCAAATTACTAGACAAAAAATTATATCCTGAGAAAAATGGATTTTGAGGGGTATAGCTCCATAGACCTCCATTCATTCTGCACTCGTCCTGTGAGCGCCCTCATATGGAACCAGAGTGGAACTGCAACCAGTTCAGAACCTGGAAGTTTACTGAGTGGAAGTTCTCCCCTATTTAGACATTCTCTGATTGAAGCCATCATTCGTCTGTTTTCTTTGCCCCTTCGTTGCTGTTCAAAAATATTTAGTTAGCCTGCATCACAATATATATCACCACCTGCAGGTGGGGAGGTTCAACCACACAGACACACGGGTCAGAATATACTTCAAAGACAACTCAATGCTTACAAAAATTCCACTTTATTTCAGTTACTTTACCAACCACCACTAAATAAAACTTAGTTTAGTTTAGTTTTTGTCATTGAAATTTTGTCTTTCATTTGTTTCATGTTATTTTTTTTATTTTTTTTATGTCTGGAATTAACCACGTCGACTTCTGTTCCCACGAGCCTTTGTTTTTGTTATCAAGAGTTGCCTTTTTGGTTACTTTTGTGTTGTTGATGTTCTGGGTCTTCTGCATTAATTTAATTTAATTTTTAGCTGACCTGGGAATACTGGGAAGGCTGTTTGGCATGCCAAGGCTCTACTGACAGAAACAGAAGAAAGAGCAACAACACGGGTGCAGCCAGCCATAAATGGTGTTCCTGGCGCTGACGAGGGTTAAGGGCATAACAGCAGTGGTTATAGGTAGGCCTGCATGGAATTGGCAACCAGCAGAAACCTGGACAGATTTCCACATAATTTCCACATAAAAAGCTCTGCATATGCACATACACCTTGTCAATTAGCTCCTAGGAATGGCCGTTTAAAAAAAAAAATATATATTTTGAGTACTGATAGTTCTGAAAAACTAGTACTCGAGTATTATATAATACTTGGAGTTCAAAATACGAAGTGTGTATGTCTCCTGCAAACTCACATTATTACTGTCTTACTGAAATAGTTCTGAAAATCAGCTGTGGGCCAAATTACCTAAAACTGTGTCACTTAATTCAGATTGTCTGTCGTTCTTGCTTAGAGTAAAGATATAACCCACTGCCAATTTACCGGAAAACCAGTTGGCGGAAAACACAACAATGGAAGCCAGCAAACAAAAAACTGTGCCTGAGATCGCAAATTTGCTCAACATAAAAATATTGCAAACATATACATTAGCTGAATAACTTATACTGTCAGGCTTGTCGCTTTCCAATTGTCAATTACGCTAATTTCTGTTACGTTTCCTCAGTCTGGCAAAACATTGAGTCTGAGGTGGAGGGGATGGGGGAAAAAACAGAACCTCTAGCTGTCAGTATTTCATAGCGCACTTAAAGTGATAGATCTCACATGATCCACCTCCTAATAGTTAGACTCAGCAAAGTTAACATGAAATCAAAATTGACCCTATTTACATGCTTAATACGTGTTCCTGGTTTTATTGTGCATCCTTGGTGCATGTAGTTTCAATTACAAAAAAAATTATTTACTTGCTTTGCTTTGCCTGTAAATTTGCTTCATTTTAGATTGTAATCACTTTTCTCAGTCCACTCAATACCAGTGGATAAAATCCCATCCTACTTCTTGTTTATCCTGTAATATTCTGTTTCAGATATGCCACATTATTTAAATAAAATAGGTTGTGAATACTGTTTCGTGTTGACTTTAAATCCGTTCCGCATATTTTCCATCACAACCGGAGCAGAAAATGTGCAAAGGCATGAAAATTCTGTGTGGGCCCAGTCATAGGTAGTGGTTAATATTGGATTTGAATATTTTTTTTCTCATAGAGCTCTCATTACGCGTGATCTAATAAGGGCAGGGATTGGAAGAAATGCTTACTTTGGTTGAATGGTACTTCACGGTGTGAACTCAGTCTTCATTAAGTCGCATGATGCTTCTGCTCTTACAAGTTTATTGGACTTTGAGTTTTCCACAGTAATGAAGTTATAATGAATTCTGGGATTTTGAGTATTTTATGGTTTGAATGGCCTAAGGGGAGAATAATATAGACATTAAAAAGGCATTGTTTCTGTAAGCAGAAAGAATAATGTGTTTCCGCTAAAAGACAGAGACTCAGCACTGAATGCTAATGTACACACGCATGCACATGTATTATAAATTATATAATATATCTTGCTTTTTTCCAAAAGAGAGAACACATAAGTGATAAGTGACACATGTGGCAAAATATAAACCCTGCCTATATCTCTCACTCTCTGTGTGTGTAAGCGTGTATCATAGTGGTATTTGATGGATGAGTGGTTGTTGTGATAAAGGGCTTTAGGAATGGAGAGATGTCAGGGTGGAGGTGTGTGTGAAGTGAAAAACATTACGTTTTGATGGCTGAGAGTATGGTTAGGTGGATGATGGATGGTTGAAATAAACAAGTACAGTGTTCTGATGAAAGAATGTTTGTGAAGAGTGGTGGAAGGAATGTACTTCATGGAGGCATGTTTGGAAAGATGTTAGAAATGAAAGAGCATCCTGATTCTAAATGAAAAAAGAGAATGTTTGGGGGAAAAAGTTTGAGGACAGGAGACAGTAAAAGTGACAGGAGAGACAGTGAACTTCTTTATAAGAAGACAACTTTCAAATGAATAAATGAAAAAGGAATAAAAGACACCTTGTGACACCTATAGTCAAAGGAATAATAACTGGTATAATGCTAGCATGAGTAAAGACATTTAGATGCCTTGGTTATAGCCCTAGAGTGGCCCCAAAAAGAAGATGATGGAAGGATGGATAGATAGAGCTAAAATTGCTTCACTACATTCATCGTTCTGGCAGTTCTAGCAGGTTTCTGAAAAGGACAACAAATTTGCCACGTCGTTGCGGAGACATTGCAACTACAGCAAACCTACGACAATGACGGCAAGAAACTAGGGCTGTGTGAATTTAGTGCATTTCTTTCCTTCACAGAAGTGCACTTTTGTTCCTCCTAGGGATGCTCACTTCGGTTAATTTTCCCGACCGACAACCGCCGCTCGTTATCCGATTATTAACCGTTAACTGATAAGATTATAATATTGAATTGGCATTACGTAAAAAAAAAAATTTGACTAGTGTCTGTAACCAGTAAAAAAAAATCACGGTTTTATTTTAAGCGCAAACATGCAGAACAGATCAACAACGGATCCTGGATTAACATAAAATTTTTACACATCTGCAACATTTCTGACAGTGACAACAGAGAAAAACAGAATACAATAATATAAACAAAAAAAAACATTAAATAGGCCTACAATAAATATATATTTTTAACTTAAATAATTAACAAATTACGATGACAAAAAGACAACACTGAATCAGTTTGAAGCGTTGAAAAAACGGCATTTTCTTTTTCCATCTGACTAAGTTTTTTGTCAAATAAAAATAGCAGGCCTACCTCAATCCACAGCTTGTCTATTTTTTTATTTAAAAAAAAAGTAACATGTCTACATGATGTGGGGTTAGTCTGGAGCTTTGAAACGTGAATATAGATAACCAGCAAGCCAAACTCTGTTCAAGAGCCAGGATATGAACGTCTTGCTCCTTTAATGGTTCAACATGTAAATATGTAAAAAATACCGGCCATTGATCCGAGTAAAACTGTAAATAAATGAAAGAAATATGGAAAACTTATTAGAAATAAAAATGACATACTTATTAACAGTGTAACAAGTAAAATGTGTATAGATACATTAGGTTAGAAGCATTATCAATTCAGCGCACTAGCGCTAATCTGCAATAACATAAACATCTTTAATTATATCACGTTTAAACTCCAGCAATATACACTAGACCGATAAATTATTCAAATTAACTTACACCCAATGCTTACGATGCAACACAAACATCTCTGAAGCGTTCACTGCACCATGAGCTCCTTATTTCCTGTTACCAGATGCGCATTGCTCGTGGAGAAACATCAAAATAAAAGTCCTCACATAGGATTTTACATAATAGCGGCAGGGAAAAATTATCTTATACAAAATATTAAACAATCACAAAATTATAATATTTATAAATGTAAATGTTCATCGTAAATTATACACAGGCAGAACAGTGAGTTAACAAATATTGGCTATATATAGTATGTTTTTTTTAACCATGCAGCAGAAAAAAAGAAAGAAAAAAAGCTTAAAATAAAAATAAATAAAAAAAACGTTTAACTGAGTATTAATCAGTCAAAATTTGTACTTTCGGTTAACGGTTAAACGGTCAATATGAGCATCCCTAGTTTCTCGCTAAAAGCTAAAACTTAGCGTTCAAATCATCTAGATCAGTGATTGTTGTAAAATACAGTCTACTGTTTCTAAACAGCAAGACGTGCTCGATAATAAAAATAGTTATTAAAACGGCATTAAACAGCGAAATGATACTCTTCCCAAAGCGGCTTTCTGTGCATGCGCTCCGAGACGGAGTGAAAAACGAACAAGCAAAATGAGCTTTGAGCTTCGGGGTCGTCTCTAAACAGTTACATACACGCAGAAATGTGTCCAAATGCCCGGCTTGGTGAGTATCTGCTTAAACCCCGTCAGGTCAGTCTTAAGTGAACATAAACAGTTGGGAAATATGTCGCATGAGTATCAGTATATTGGATCCGTGGATTCTGTCTTAAAGTGACAGCAGCCTAATATTCCTGCTGCCGTTTGTGTCATTAATGTTAATTAAACAGCAAAAGACAAAGAGAAAATCTTTAGTAGATTTAGTAGGATTAATCTATATTTAATTTATACAGTGAAGACTATGTAGTGTTGTTTTACATTTGGTTACTTCCTGTTGATAAAGGCTTTTTTATTTCACAGTAATGCTTTATTTGTTAAGCTCCAAGCTGTTCCTAATCACCTCTAAGAGAGGGAATGGACTATGTTGCACATGTTGCTTGCCAATAAAGAGCTGTCAATCTGTCTTTCTCATTTTTTTATTCTTAAAATACATTGTTAAGAATAGTTGGCCTATTATTTATTTCAATCATATATATGATATAAAATAATATTTAATAAATCAGTAATACATTGAATTTTGCACAACACTGTGGAAAGCAGTAGTCATACTATAGTTTAGCAGTTATTCATTACCTGAAGCTAACAACTCATACTGTAGACATTGGACATGTGCCTTTGTGATGCTCTGCCAGGCTTGTACTGTTGCCACCTTCAGTGCCTCCTTGTTTGCAGTTGTTCAAATATCAAATACACACAGTTGGATTCAGATTAAACAATTTGTATAAACATGTTTTGTTGTTTGATCCTGAACGCTCATAGGGTGCCTAAGCAGAGTTATAGTCAAGCTACCAAATAAAAGTCCCATCCAATGATTTTTAAGGCATTCGTATGGAAATGAGCCAACAGTCTAATCGCCAACAGTGACAAATGAGAGAGAGTTGTACCCATATACCATTGATCCTAAGGTCATTATTCAAATATGAAATTGTTTGGTTTGGAGACTGTCAGGTTCTTTCTTGCTGCACATTTTGCCTCACTGTCATTTTGTCCAGGTCTGCCTTTATCTTATTTATCTCACTTTTGCTAACTTAACTGGCTCCTTATCTCCTACTCATGAGATTTCATCATTTGTTGTACCCTCTCAGTGCCAGAGTAATTTTATACTACTGAAATGTTCCAAATTCTTTAAAGAAGCAGGATTCAGAAAGAACCCCACAGTGTTATCGCTACAACGATTACTCAACGTCATGAGACAATGCACATTGAAATGTGCTTTTTGTGTGAATATTTGCAGTTGTGATTTTGGTTGTTTTTGTTGTTGCTTTATCTTGAATGCAACACGACAGACTTTTAAACAAGATCTCAATTGCATGGGTTGTATAGGACTTGTTTTTTCTGTGTACTGCCAAAATCAATCTACACATGATTTCAATGCAGATGGACATTTTATATTTTTGCTGACATGTCAGCGTAACTTTATACCATAAAAAACCAAATGAGTATTCCAAAATTTAATGTATATAGCATATTTATTTTTCACCAGGGTATTATAACACAAAAATTATTTATTTTCCTCTGAACTTAAAACAAAATGGCAAAGCAACTACTTCAGATAGTGATACTAGGGTCAGTGTACATGAGATGATTTGAAATCATCTCACTGTTGTTCCCAGTGGGTTTCTTGCGGTGCATTGAAGTGGCAGAGGTAAAGATGGCAAGATTTTGTTGGCAAGCTTCTGGGTCAGTAGCTGTAGCACAGGTGGTGAGGTCAAGGGTTATCAGGTGGCCCCATGCACAAGAAATCATGTTCAGGTGAGTCTGGTTTTCTATTACTATCACAGATATTATCACGGCTCCAGAACAGTACACTTGATTGTTAAGGCTTCATGTACCTCCTGTATCTGGACTATGCAAGGGGTAGTTTCTGACTGATGGATCCAGACTCTAATATGTCTTTATGAAGGTATAGGTTGAAGTTTAGGGCTTATAGAAACCAGCACAAAGTTGGAGGTTGACAGCGTACCGAAGGTGATTTTCTGAGTGTCCTTTGTTGATCTGATCTGAGAGGTCAATGGTGGAAAAACACCCAGTGGCAGAGATAGTTCTTCCAGCAGAATGCCTGTGGTACCACTTTCATGCCAAGAAGGAAGTGCGGTCCTGTTCTCTCCTGTCATTCATAACTTTACTCATCAGAGCAAATAAGAGCTGGGGATGCTAAAGGGTTGAACATGCTCAACCTAAAAAGTCAAGTTTTGTTGTTGGTTCTACAGTAAATTAGACTGGAGGAGATAATTGGCCGAGTACTGTCTAAATTAATAAACATCATGGACTGTCTTTTACCCTCTCTTACTTGCTGAAATGAGTAAGTCATTCCTGACTTGTTTGTCTACTGTGTGCATAAGCATAATTTTTTTTTTCTATGTGTTATATCATTGTCTGTTGATACTGGTGTGCTGCATTTTCTCCTTATCCATTCAACCACAACACTGCCATTCAAACATTTATAGTTGGTAAGATTTTTTAATGTTTTCGAAAGAAGTCTCTTATGCTCACCGAGGCTGCATTTATTTAATCAAAAATACAGTAAAAACTAGTGTTGTCAAAAGACCCGGTACTTCGGTACCAAGTCGGTACTAAAAAAATTAATTAGTACCGGTGGTACCGAAGTACCAGGTTAATCCGTTTTATCCCCTGTATAGTTTGGTAACACTACAATAGGATACCATTCATTAACATTACTTAATGTGCTTTATCTATCAACACATTGAGTGAACAATATACAATAAACATTAATTAATGTTTGTGAATGTTATATAATACAAACACTTGATTGTTAGTGTTTGTTTACTTCATTCATTGTACACTAAATAATGTAAAAAAAAAAGAAACGGATTGGTCCTTGCAACACGGAGCTGCGACAGCGAATGCCCAGAGCTCCCACTCAGCTAAAACGGCAGTTATGGGGGCATATACATAAAGAGCGTTTTTGTGCCTCTTCACAGACACAAAAATTGCCAAAATTCAGAAAGGCACAAACACGAACCATTTCTTCTTCACTTGTAAGCAACTCCGATCATCACTCTTCACACACTACGCTCCTCCCACCTGGACACTAGTTACCTTCCCCGGCTACAACTGAGTTCCCACGGGACTTCAGCGCGAGACTACAGCTTGCCGTCTAAAACACTATTTAGGTGAATTTAAACAATGGCTAAGTTGCTAAATGCATCTTGTTCACATGTAAGGCCCCTGTTCATGTTGGACAGACATTTTAATTGCATTTTGTGTCTGTGAAGAGGCACAAAAACGCTCTTTATGTATATGCCCCCATAACTGCCGTTTTAGCTGAGTGGGAGCTCTGGGCATTCGCTGTCGCAGCTCCGTGTTGCAAGCACCAATCCGGTTCGTTTTTTTTTCTATAGACAGTACTCACAAAGGTATAACGATCAAGATTAACTTAAAAATTGGCCAGAGTTCTCCTTTAATTTAATTTAATCAAGGAATCAAGGACAGCTCTGGTAAAAACTCAAAATCGTTAAATGCTATTATCATTATAATGTACAGAATGAAACATGGATATTTTGGGGGGGGGACTTACTCAAGATTACATTTAGCATAAATTTAAGAAAAAAAATTATTAGTATTCAAATATTTTATTTGCCTTTGTCATCATTAATCACTCAATCTAAATGTAAAAATAAAGAAAATGAGCATGTACAATTAAATATCCAATAACGACCAATATTGACGATCTAAAACATTTCTAATATTTGCTGATAACCAATATGTTACTGATATATTTGGGCATCTTTACATTTTTACTAAAATATTGAGAAGCAAGTCGACCCTGAAATTTCAAGACTGCTTACTACCTCCATCATTCTCCTTATACAAAAGTAATAGGAGTGAATGCTGGTCTCTTTTTCCCCCTGTCCTGAGGTCCTTTTTTGTCTGTTTTTTTCTTCTGGATTGTCAGTCACACAGCTGTTCTAATCCTGGCCAGTCTCTGCTGAGTAAAAGCGGAACAGGGAGCATTTTCTCATCTTCTACCTCTTTGATGAAGTGAGAACAGCAGGCATTTCTACCAAAAAAAATGGGATTGCTTTGGGACAAATAGGATTCATTCAGAAAGATTTATTCCAAATGTCTTTAATGCCAGAATAGCTCATTACTCTCTAATGTGTTTAAACATCTATATTTTATTTATATATATATATATATATTACCGTGGGACAGCTAACTCCCAAGTGTCTTCTTCTACATGTATCTTCTAAATACATAATGCTAACAGCCATCACAAACAAATCATATAATCTTTGATAAACTGTATTTTGGAAATACAAATATGAATGAGCATTTCAGGGCTGTTGGTGTCTTATCAGTATGTGTGTTTAGTAAGCATCAGTAAGTATGTGTGGATGATCAGGATAAACTCTGGAGTCTGTCCATATCCTTTGAGATTACTTCAAAAGATCCATGAGGATGTTGAATTATTGATATGATTTTTCCATTTCTTCTATTATTAAATTTGCATGACACTCCAGAGCTGTAAAACAAAAAAACCCCACAAAAATAAATGAAATATTACAGAGTGTTGCAATGATTGCAATGATTAGAATGTATATCTATAGTGGCAATCAAGTGTTTTCATTAAGCAACATTAGTATGCAGCATTAGTATGTAGCATTATCAAGAAAATGGCAGCTCCAAGGTCAGGATTTATGGGCAAATGGGTGACAAGATTGAAGAAGTGCTTTAATGGAAAGATATTTTCACGCTCTGACCCTCATAGCCTCTCTGATTAAAGCAATTTTCAGGCGCACACATCTTTTATGTGTTTGTTTGTGTGTGCATCTACCTGCAGACCTCTAGCTATGCGGCTAAACCCTAACCCTCTTCACATGCTTATCAACCTCCTGCCAAACTGGAAAACCTCTCAGCACCTCAAGTACCAAAAAAAAACCCCTATTCTTATGTGTGAGTCTCTATGATTAATTTTGGAAACCTGGTCTGAAAGCAGGTATTTTTGATTAGACACACTGTATGTGTGCAGATGTGTACCTTTGCCTATTTCCCTTCGTTTACACCTGAGATTGGTGTGGGCCTTTGTGTGTATGTGTGTGTGCATGCACCTGAATATGAGCGTGCCCGAGCTGTGTGCATACCTCTAATCCAGTTTTATGCTAGAGCCTCTTAAACCCTGAAGTGCTGCATTCACAGTGCAAAAGGGACCATCCAAAACATTGAGTGCAGCCACTACATTTGCATTGATTTATTAACTCCTCAGTGTATCTGGGACACAGTTTTAATATCTCCTGAATTGTTTGTGTGATATATATTTAGAACGTGACATAACTGGTTTATGTGAAGTTTGGTGCTCGCTCTGTTTTGCATCAGTGGAGATGTATTGCTTTGTGACTCAGTTACATGCCATAGATTCAATTTTCTCAGTAGGTTCAGTTACAGTGAGGTACAGTTTGGATGAGCATACATTTACCTCATGTAAATTCAATTGCCTTTGGCCTCTTTTTTTTACTCTGCTCAAAGTATGGTGCTAATCCTTGGCGAACACCTCCTCCTTACCTGTTTATTTGTGTGTCGCTGTTTGCTTAAGCTCAGTATTTTAAATCTGTCACAGCACCATAGTGGACAGATCAGCGTCTGTGTGTTTGCACAGCGTGTGAACCATGATATTCATAAGCCCCATTGTCGCTCGTTTATGTGTTTTTGTATTCTGAGATATCAAGCTGTCACCGCACAAGGATGCAGTCATTATTCTTAACTCAGTCAGCGACTCCAGTGTGACAGTGTGCAGCAATTTCTGTCTTTCTCCCCTCTCCTTTATTCAACGGTTCACTGTCTGCTCCTTATCCATGCCCTTCTCTCTTGCTTATTCCTGTTCCCTCTATAGACCTTTTTCACACTTCCATGTTTGCAAAGCTAACTGTATCAACAGTAGGGTAAAGAAACTTCTGCTTTATCGGCGGCAGTGAGAAACAGCCGTTCTACTGTTTTCAAATGTTTTTTCAGGGGTGACGAAACAAAGCAAAATAATTTAATTTTATACGACTGGATGAAAGCAGATATTTTATGGTTTACAGGAGTACATACAGTGGCCAGTCTTCAGGGTCACATGATCCTTCAGAAATCATTCAGATATGCTGATTTGGCGCTCAATAAACATTTCTTATTATTATCAATGTTGAAAACAGTTGTGCTGCTTTAAAAAATGCAACAAAGTTTCCACAAAAATATAAAGATCCTTTGATAAATAAAAAGTTAAAAAGAGCAGCACATATTTAAATTAGAAACGTCTTAACATTATAAATGTTTTTACAGTGACTAATAAATTTAACGAATCCTTGCAGAATAAAGGGAAATTTAAAAAAAAAAATCTTATTGCCAGCAAACCTTTGAAAACCTTTTTATGTGTGAAAACAAAGGTTCAAACAGTATTTTTTTAGGAAATGAAAAAAAAATACAATATAAACAAGGCCGGACATAGCACATCAAACAACATTAGAAAAAGACTGCCATACACCACAGGAAAAAAAATGTACATTTATGAGTAAAAATTGTTCTATATGTGCAATGATATTGTTTACTGTGTACAATGATGTTCCCGTTGTTTTCATTCCCTTTTTATTCCATATACTTTCCATGGACATAAAAAAACCCCATCAAATAAAGGGATATTTCTAGTCCTAACCAAATGAACGTGAATGTATAATGACCAAATGTTATAGAAGATGCAGATGTGAGTTTGGTGTAGATTTCTGCAGTGTAAATAATGGCGAAGATGGAAACATTATGTCTGCAACGACATTAGGTTTGAAATAAAACGGGAGAATAATGTGCTGCAACAGCATCAGTGAAACATTAGAAGTAACATTAAAATTGTCTCTTTGTACTTGAGTTGGCTACATGAAATCCTTAAACCGTGCAGCCCCCCCCCCCCCCCCCCCCCGTATCTAGCACGTCATGATACGTTGCACATTTAAAATGAAATAAAAGGCTTATAGAAAGGCTTACCATGTCTTGTTAAGCTTACCAAGGAAATATTGCGGTTTTCTTGTTAATATTCATCTAAGGTAGTATAGTTGATATATCAGAACTGACAACTGTCCATTGGTAAAAATGCAGGTGGAAGTACAATTACCCAACTATCAGAGTCGGATGTGACAACTGATGGTTTGTATTTTCCTGCGTTTCTTTATCTAACTTTCCTTTTCTGTCTTCCCTCCTACTCATGTTTCCCTTTCTCCTTTTCTTTCCCACCACCTGTTCTTTCTGGCTCTCCCTCCCTCTTGCTATCTCTCTGTCTTTCTCTCTCTTTCTTCCAGGATGCCAGTTCTTCGTTTTTCCAGTTTGGGGCCTCCCTCCAGCAGGAGGCATTGTTGATGCTTGCTATAATGGAGGAGTACGACTGGCACATATTCTCAGTGGTCACCACCAAGTTCCCAGGTTTCCAAGAGTTCATAGCCACCGTACGTGTCACGGTGGACCACAGCTTCATTCGTTGGGACCTTCAGGGCGTAGTGACGCTGGACGGTGTTGGCGAACCTGAGGACCGAGCCCACGTGCAGCTTAAACGCATCCAGTCACCCGTCATCCTCCTCTACTGCTCCAAAGACGAAGCAGCGCTGGTTATGGATGAAGCCCGTTCGCTGGGGCTCACCGGAGCTGGCTTTGTGTGGATTGTTCCTAGTTTGACGACAGGAAATATCGAACATACCCCAGAAGCCTTTCCGACAGGGATGATATCTGTGGCGTACGACGAATGGGATTATCCCCTGGAGAAGCGCGTGCAGGATGCTGTGGGAATTATCAGTTCTGCGGCCGCGGCCATGTTCAGAGAGGAAGGTCGAATACCCGACGGTACAGCTAGCTGCTATGGCCAATCTGAGAAGCCAGAGGTGCCGGCAAGTGCTCTGCGCAGGTAAGCTTATAGTTGCTTGCATGAAAATCTGTTTGCATAATGAAATGGATGAACATGCACAAATGTAGAAGTAAACTAAAGGAAATGTCTTTAAATGTACTATGCAAGGGTAGTTATACTCCAGCATCGATGTTAACATGAAACTGCATAATCTTGTTCAAACTCTGTAATCTCAACATACTTATGTAGACATTCTTTTGGCTTGCCTCTCTGGACTACAACTCAGCCACCTATTTCTTTAGGCAAGCAGTTCCTTTTACAAGCTTCTAACTCTGACTATCAGTGCTGTTTCTTGTAATTCAATATAGCAAAAGCTAACATGGATTTTCAGAGTACATTATTCCACTCTGCAATAGGTGCATTTAAAAAAAGTACTTAAAGAAAAGAGTACTTTTGACAAATGTGTCAAAATAATGTTCAGTATATGAGTGGCCTAGAAAAACCTGTTTTTTTCTTTGTACATAAGTGACCGTTTCATTGTAGCTATCATGTTGAGATAACTTATGAAGACAAAACTCTCTCATTTTTTCCAGAGAACAATTTTTTTCAACTTACGTTGTGCACACTGGTCAGTTTGCAATATGGATGCATTTGGGAGTTTTGGGGGCAACAGAGTGGCTAATGCCATCGTATTGGTTGGTTTGAGAGACAAATATGGACAGGCGCACAGCACGGGGTCAAGGTTTGGCTGTTTAACATGGTCCAGTTAGCCTCTGATTGACTCGTAAACAATGGTGTCCGGAATTGAGTGGCTGTGGGCAAAGATGGCAGAATTCAAATTGCGTACTTCCGAGAAGACCAACCAACTGGCATTGAGATGAATGCTAACGGACAGCTTTCTCCAGGCATTACAGACCTCCACGCACTACAAGACACAAACTCAGCACCCTTCGCAAGACACAAATTCGTGCACATGTTAACCCATATTTAGTCCATTCTTGACAACATTTGCACAGAATGGGGAAAAAAGAGCCAAACAATATGGATGAGACAGTGATGGAGCAGACATGGGCAGTAGCTAGCTGCCACTTTGATGTTTTTTTTGGCTAGATTTAAAAAAAGTTTGCAACTACTCTGAGTCCTTCACATGCTATGAGCATCTGTGACAATCTGAGGTTTAAAACATAATGTGTGTGGGGGGGGGGGGGGGGGTCACTTCAAATCTTGTAGTGTGCGCTAGAGCCAGCCAAACATAAAGGTCAATAAAAAGAAACAGCCAACAGCATTTATTTTAGTTCACTGATTTTGTGAAAGGTCTCGAGATCAGTTGTTCTCAAATATACTATTTAAATGTTTTAAATCTTTTACAATATGATACACGAAAAAAGTCGCGATCAAACGATCGCAAATCAAATAGCTGCGTTGCCGTCTCTGCGTGTCTCAGAAACCAGCACAAGAGTGATATCAACTAAGATACTGAATCATACACATTTTCTATTTAATAGACATATCAAATTGTAGAAAATGTCTATAATGCAGTATTTTAGTTACTCTTGCCAAGCTCTGATTTCTGAGAGATGCACAGAGACGGCATTGCAGCTATTTGATTTGATATTTTTTCTATTATTCGGCAGAATTTGTTATTCATTTTGAAGCCATTATCCGTACCTTTCTAAATAAGGTATTCGGTTTCAGTCACATCCCTATTTAAAAGTATTTAAATGTAAAAATGATTACTGAAATATAATAAAGATTATTAATAATATACTAAAATAATGACCATGGGAAAATATGGGTCCCATGGCTTGAATGTATAAACGTTTACACGTTACACTTTCTTTCAACTGTATCCGATTCATATGTTTACACTTGCCATCTGAAACATCGCAAATGCACAAAGGGTTAAATTCTCTTGAACTGATAGACGAACGCAAAATATGCTTCATGCTAGCTCTACAATATATGCAAAGTTCGCTAAACATCACAATGATTTTGAGGCGGAGGAGGACGAAAAGTTCCATCATTGCAGCCTGCGCATGAGCTTCTGTTATTGTGTGCGAGAGAGATCTCAGGACTGATGGGAGCATATTGTGTTTAATTATTGGCTTTAACGAGGAGCAGTGGGTCCGAAATGTTTGGATGATCAATCCAACTTTTGATATGTTCATATGTGTCAACGTTTGTCCACATTCCTCTCCTACGACGTTTCGTTGGGCCATCCGTCTCTTTACAGATGCGCGTCGGGGTTTCTCCCGTCATTAAACCGCGGAGATAGCCTAATGCCTCAGAAAATCCGATCTGCCTTTTTACATTACAGTCGTGTTGGCACGTATCTGATTTATATCTCATTTATTTCCACATATGAACGAGGCCTAAAACTGATCTCGAAATATCCGATTGCATGCATTTTTTTCCTGTTTACATGGTCATAAAACACATCTGATCTGTGTCACATATGAGCAAAACATCAGAATTGGGTCCCATTTCACTGACAGTGTAAACGAGGCCTAGCTGCACTTTTCAGCACTTTTTATGTTAACACAAACAATGATAAAAGTGAGGAGTTAAGAGTCTGACATTGCTATGTGTGTGGGTTTTTTTTGAGGGGGGGGGGGGGATTTTGTAAGTTGTGTCAAAAGGGAGGCCCACTGTCTTAGACTTTGAAAACCCCTGGTCTAGATCTTGTGAAACTGTGCAACTTACATAACATAAATGAATAAAATTAATTACAATGTTCCTGTGAATCTTTAAAAAAAATTATATTTGAAATTCACTTTTTTAAGTCTTACCTATTTTTACTTTTCCACCCCCATTGACGAAAATTTCCATCATTTGTGAGACAACAGTTACCCGGCATTTGTTTGTTGAAAAGCTTAGGGTCTGTTCTTTCTTTTGATGCATGTTCAGATATTTATACAACTAAATATGGTGGCTCTGAAACTTTTGTGAAAAAAAAAAATGCTGGTGGGTAAAGAGTTAAATGATATAACAGATTTCTTAATTAGAATTTTAAGAGGTCTTAAATTTGGGGACGGCAAAAAAGGAATTGTGTCGCATTTTAATATAATTATTAAACTTTATTAAAAGAATGTTAAGCTAACTGAACGTTAGCGCTGCAAGCTTTAAAGTAACAGCACTGCTGCACGTTCTACAGTACATCCGTGTTGTTTCAGAACAGTTTGCAATCAATAAGTAGCGCGCATTTATGCGAAGTGATTGCTTATGATACATTTTTGATTAATTATGACAATGTTTACTTTATGGTGTTTATACAGTAATATGTTGAAGATAGTTGTAAGAGTGGATATTTAATCTTTGGGTCAGTCATTTACATTTCAAAATAAGAGTACCGGTGTATTTCAGTGTATTTATCGATGGTCGATTAAGCAAGATCATCATTAGGGTGCATGCGACTCGTGCGCAAAACACATGTAGCGGACACACAAGGAAAAAGGACGCAAGCACGCCGTAGTTGTAAGTGTATTAATGTCTTCAAGCCATCCAATGGAATAGGTAGCCTAGTCTTTTATTTTAAAACATTATAAACCCTACAAACAAGGGATTTTACTGAACATAAGAAATACTTGTGTAAACGCCACAGTGAAAGTACATAAACAAGTAATAAGATCCTGGTTGATGATTGATTATCTTCAAGTGCTGTTTCAGCTGTGTGCTCAAATTATATGGTGCATTGTAAATCAAGACCTGTCAATCTGAGGTACAAACCAATCCAACCGCTCTTCAGTTGTAAAACATTGTCCAATTGGTCTACACATCGTCCCTACCCACCATACCTGAGATCCGGTTTCCATTGGTTGAACTTTTAAATGTCTTTGGAAAAAACTGTGTCATGATTACAATGCTGCGATCAGATCCCTGAAGTCCTATAGCTTTAGGCAAGCAACATGTCATGTTACTCCGTGATCTCATTGTTGTCTTGTGTTTGGGCTTGTTCGAGACCACCTGCTCTAAATGAAGATATATGATCTATTCGTTTACTGTTTGCTAAGTTACAAACCAAAACGTGACACAAAAGCATCATGTGTATACTTGTTATATGTGCGTCGGCTGCGCTTTTTCATATAAATACATACAAATATGCTTGTATTGTGCTATTTGAGACATTTTCAGCGATACATGACACAAGTCTGTTAGGCTATATACTATAATTTTCCAGATCACACAGAGTTTTTCACACTATGAAAATAGAGCACTTCTAATATGTCAGCAATTTGTAAGGGCACTTGTTAAGTGATGGTCATATTCCCTATATTCACTGTAAAGCCAAGCTTAAGCTTTAAAATTATACCTATTTTGTGTTGGTAAAGCAAGTGGTTAAGTGATATGATAACTTGGTAGCAGCCACACTTCTTATTTAAGAGGTTAAGGTTAACGATTAATCAATTAATTTAATTTAAACAATGATCGATTATGGGAATATACATGTAAATTGACATCCCTAGTTTGGACATATTGATTTTATTTGTGTAGGTCATAAAAAAAAGATCTCAAAAAGTCTTACATTCGATTAAATTTGATACCATGTATGTGCTGTTGCTTGAATTTCCATATTTTTCTTGTCTTTTATGTCTGTAAATATTTTTTCTTTCTGGTTCTCAGCTTACTAAGCAAAGACAAACAAAGAGCTTTTTCAGGCAACACATTTTCTTGCTCCATTTGAGAGGTGCTGGATATTTAAGGAACCACAAAGATTGCTATTTTGGATCCCACTTAATTCCTCCTGCCCAGTTCCTTTTATATATCAATGATTGAATTGGTTTTCAGTTCCGTTCTGAGCAGTGAGGGCAACCTTGTGATGTCTACATTGGCTATGAAGATGTCCGTATCGCACACGGTAGTCTGAAACAAAATCCACTGTTAGTTTAGATTGCGAAGGCACTTGCTGTTTTTTTTTTTTCAGAATGCACAGTTATCAGGAGTTGCCATGGGTTACCATCAGTAGCTGTTTGCAGCGTTGGTATCCGTCTGCTCCGAGTAGGTGTTCCTTTTGATCTCTCCCTCGTTGCTAAGGCTGTCTGTATCTGGGACACTGCAGACTCTTCAATGTGGGAGCATTTTGTATGACGCCACCATCCACAGAGCTAGAATTATCCTTCAAAATGCCTCCAAGAAAGATGGATAGATGTGTTGTGATACTTGTTATAGCCAAGTATACACGTACAGTAATGTGAGCAGTGGTATTATATATAACAGAATGATCATTAAAGAGAATTAGACTTCGTGTTGTAATCGAAAACGCTAGTGTAATGTTCGGTAAGATGTCAGTTAAAGTTGGAAAATATAAAACAGTTGGCTCTCTATCTTAAGGCAATCCTACATATACATATATACATACAAACCTAAAATGCTGCATCTGAGTAGCAGGTGTAGTTCTGGCCCTTGTCCTTCTGTCTGCCTAGGGGCTAAAGCCATTCCTGACTAAAGTACGGTGTGTTGTCTTAATTAAGTCTGTTAATAATATCACGCACACACACATATGTATAGCCTAAATACAGCTGCCCTCTATGGCTGCAATTAGTCCCTATAATACATAATTGCATATGTAGTTAGTATAGTAGAAATAGAACTGATATAGAACCTTTGGCCAATACAGATTTTTATGTTATGACTGAAATTATATTTAAGCAATATAACAGTGTGCACACAAGCAAATAAGTGCTGCTGTTATATACAATTATATATATTTTTTTATAAATTATATAAAAATAATTCATTACATTTATATAGCGCTTTTCTGGGTACTCAAAGCGCTTTACATGGAAGGGGGAATCTCCTCAACCACCACCAATGTGCAGCATCCACCTGGATGATGCGACGGCAGCCATATTGCGCCAGTATGCCCACCACACACCAGCCTACTGGTGGAGAGGAGACAGCGAGGAAGCCAATCAGTAAAGTTAGTTTCCATTCTCGAATTTGGTTGGTGAAGCAGAGTCCAACTTTGTATTGTTTGCATAACTTCACTTGTCTCTGTTTGTGCTTTCTAGACATACATTCTATGTGTTAGTGGGCGGGTTCAGTAACATAAGTGATTTGTTCAAAAACATTGATTCATTCTGGAATGAAACAAGCGAATGTCTTTAATGAGTTAATCATTGAATTATACTTTTTCATTTATATTATTGTTAATATTGTTATTGGCCAAATTTTTTTGTTGTCGGTATTGGCAAAATATATTAATGATCGACCTCTATGCAATATTATTTAATAATCTGAACGTTCCTGTTTTTGTGAGGGCTTTGATTTTTGGATGTGATGAATTAAATGTAATTTATTCAAATATAAGTAGACTAAATTGCTAAAAACTCTAATTAAATCTAACTAGGTTTGGGTAACATTTGAATTTTAATGATTCTGCTTTCGACTCTGCTTATCGATTTGGATTCTTATTGATTCTTAATTTCAATTCCAACAAGGTAAAAAAAAACTTAGATATCATTCACATTTATTCTAAGTCTTATTACAAAATGTGTAATTGTAGCTGTATACCATGAACAAAAATCAACAGACTAAAGAACACTTACACAAGAAACTTTTGCCTATGGTTTAAAAACACCTTAGCAAAAACAACTAGCCTAACTAATAAACATTTCCATCATTATTAAAGACAAGTAAATGTATTTCACAAATAACTGAACAAAGATATGACCGAAATATACATTGTTTTAAGATTTTCAGGTATTTGGCTACAGAAACTGTCATCAAACGTAAAAAAAAAAACAAAAAAAAAAACATAAATAAAATATACATTACAAATATAGTTACAAAATTTATTCAGTCAAGAACAGCGAGTGAATTTTCTCTTTGTCTTTTGCTGTTTGATTAATGTTATTATAGAGACGGTAGCAGGAATATTAGGCTGCTGTCACTTTTACTGAAAAATCTAATTTTCCTTGAGGTTTTGACAAATAAGACATCATCATATTATAATAATATCCTGTAAGTTTAAGAACTGAAAACTTTCTTGTTAGTTCAAAATCAGCTTTTATTGTTATCAGGGCCAGCGAACGACTCATTCTGGAATGTGCCTCTTTATGACGTAAAAAGGTAGTGAAAGGCTGCCTCTGCAAAAGAAAATCAAGTTTGGCCCCGCCCACTGGCGTTAGTGAGATGAGGAAGAGAGAAGAGCACAGGGTCACTCACACGACTAAAAAAAATGTTACCTTCAGGAAGATCCTAATGCTAGGAATGTGGATATTTATTTTCAACAATGTGAATGTCTCAATTGAAATTATTTATTCGTATTCGGTACATTTCACTGGATTCTTTGGTAAATCAGTCCCCAAAGAAGGCGCAGGCTTTGCAGGCTTTTACGATATGGACTCGACAGTATTGCCATAACATGCAAGTAACCCTGTTCATTCTAATGCCTGATCTGTGACCAGTGATTTCTGATGTAATGATTCATGTAGCTACAGTCAGATGTTCTTTATCCTGTCAGTAAATCAAAGCAGTGACTAAACGGTCAACTTCACATTGTATTTCTTAGTAGGGTGTAAATAATCTGTTATTTAAACTGTTATTATAGAAAGCGATCAAAGAACGCTCCGTTTACAATAGCTGGAGCTGTTGTAAACAGCGCGTGTTTATCAGTGACTGAGTTCTGGACTCGAACCAAAACTCCCGTAACAATCAACGAATCTCCTATTTACATTGTGTTTGCAATGTTAGTTATGATGAAAGCATTCGTTAGTGGCAGAAATCGAGTTGCAATGACGAAAGGATGCAACTTTTCATGCCACGATCTAAATCTAATGTCATAGATCTAATTGAAATGCTATAATTATCACTTTTCACCAGTAGTTAACATTGAGAGCTGAAAAAGCAAAAAACGTGCTAAACGTTTTTGAGAGGGTTCCACGTGAAATACTAGCTATTTCATATGCAAAGCTGTTAGCCAATCATAGCATTGGGCGTTTACACTGAAGTCTCACAGCAGACACGCCCCTTTAAATAGAGCGTTCAAATCAGAGCAATATAAGTGCACCCTAGGAAACATTATGAAACAATAAAACAATGCAGTTCATGACCCCTTTAAGAGCTGCACTAATCCAATATATGACAGATGTGTTTTATTTCTCAGCTGTTTGCATTCACTTGATACATTATTACGAGGATATTTTGACATATCTGTGTGTATTTGTCCGTTCAAGTGCGAAAAGACTCAGAAGAGAACTCCGTTAAGTATCGCATACTCGCTTTGGATGTGGGCGTAGCACAGAAAACAGTGCGTGAGTCTTCTTGCGCTTGAATGGTTCAAAATCACATTTTCTGTGTGCACGCTTTGGATGTGCATGCAGATTTTTGTATAGTTTTGCACATCCTTAGTCAATACAGTGTTACGGTCTCTGTTATATCATGCATCCCTAGTTATGATGGGTAAACTTTATTTAGTTGAGAGTTCTGTAAGCTCTGTCTGTGTTTGTGTTTATCTCACTGTTTGTTGTGAGCCCAACCCAGACCTGCTGTGCCCGCTCAAGCACAAACACAACAACTCCTTTCATAAGCACCTGCTACATTATCACCTTAACACAGAAGACGCTGCCATGAGGCTGACAAGTCTCATGTTTTAAGCGCTTGAGTGATTTCACAGCCTAAGGCAAAAGTGTCTGCCTTTTGTTTTGCCACAGTTGTGGCAACTCCTTTACTCCAAATTATTCAGTCTGACACATTAACTAAATGGCATCGATTACCATCAGCTCATCTTGAGTACTGCTGTTTGATTTTGTGTTTTTCTTTTCTTTTCGTTTCTTTCCCTCGCTCAGGTTTAATTTAATCACACATACCATATTTTTCACTGTACAGATTTTAAGTCGTCTTCATGTGGGGTTATTTTCCACGTTTGATATACTTTTAAAACATTAAACACCTGTATTATGTGAGCACCGATCTGTTTTTCATCATTTTCCTCAGCGATTGCTGTCCTTTGATTCTGGCCTTGTTTACTTGCTTTGCTTGTAGGCAAGGCAAGTTCTCTGAAAATTGATTCTGAAGCATTATGTTGTAGCTTTCCCTCGTTGTTGACCTCCTATTTATTATTTTTCGGCACACAAAACAACATAATAACTGCTGGGCCAGTTCTTTGGTTGCATTGGATATGTCAGCCTCTGTATTATTACTGACAAACCTGTGTTCGCTTGCATAGTCTGTGCTAGAGAAATGCCATTTAAAGGTCTCTGTTATTCAGTTAATAATTCATTATTTTTTGCTGAAAAATTGTCATGAGTTTGGTAACACTTTCTATGAAGTCCATGCTTATAATGAATAATAATATATATAATTTATTTATAATTTGCCCCATTTATACAAATTTATAAGCAAGTATTACTATTCTATAAATAAATGTATAAAGACTCATTAAGACCTATACTGCATTATAAGAATAGTTATAGTTACATTTATATTATTTTTTATAATTACTTAAGTCATGCATTTGCTTTTTCAATGTGCATGCTCATAATCCATTATACACTGATTTATAAATGATCTAATATAAAATCGTTCCAGAGACACTTGTTTCCTGTAGCCCCACAGTTAGCCAATAGTTGGTTTGATTTGCATTGAGAGATGATCTTAAGGAAAGTACCCCATGCCAGTCTCTAGGTACGGTGAAGGGTATGTGATGATGTGGGGCTATTTTAATTGCAAAGGCCAAGGGAACTTTATCAGGATGCATAGTATCCTGGATCCATGAAATAACTGCATGGTCTTTAAAAATAAAAACCTGACTTATGCACCCTGTATTTTAAAGTCCCCCTGTAGTCAATAATTGTATCCCTTAAAACTCTTTTTTTTCATGCCTTAAAATAGCTTAAATGCAACTCTACACCCTTATTTGATTTAGTATACGCTGATCCATGAATATCCTAAAGTCTTTTTTTCACTGCAGTTTTAAGGAGAAAATATTCAGCAATGATGTTGACTTATGAATTTGCACATGGTTTGTCTTAAAGCACATTAAAAACACCACATAGACATATAATCAACATTAAAAACTTGACTTTCACCACAGGGGAAATTTAATATATTGCAGTCTATTGCAATAATTTGTCACGATTAGCACAGCACTAACAAAGCCCTGACCAGAGAAAGATTAATAGCAATTGTGGCTCCATGTGGAACTATCATCACCTAATATGCATTTAACTACCTCTTATCTCGGACTAACATTTCACTGTTAATTGAGATCATAAAGAAGCTTTGTGTACAGAAAGCCATTTGAAATTACATTTTATAAACCATTAACTGTCAGTGACGTAATTAGTCATAAGCTTTCAATAATTTCCAGAAGACTGGAAAATAAAGGTCACCCTGCATGTGTAGAGTGTATTACATTACCCCTTTCTCTCTATTTCTTAATCAGTGAGATGAGATGCACAGAATGATGTGTTTATTAAAGGGAATACTATGTGACAGCTATGACAAAAATCCATTTTCAATTTGTGCTGTGGAAATCTCTAATATAAGAATAAGACACACTTATAAACAAACTCGCACAACAGAAGCTGTATTTGAGTAGCAGGTGTAGCTCTGACCCTGTTCTTTTCATTTCTGCCTAAAGCCAAAACTCATTTCCTAGTTATTTTCCTGTTTCTTAATTAAATTCCGAAGAGAGTGTGTGTGTGTTTGTGCCATCTGAGTAGTGCACAGCTGAGCTAAACTTTATTGTGCATTACATGGAGAAGACAGAGATACAGTACTGAGCTTGTTGTTCAGTGGAGTGTATGTGATTGAAAAGGGCTGTGCGAAAGTTTTCAGACCCTTCAAGGATTAGTTCACCCAAAAATGTAAATTCTGTCATTATTTACTCACCCTCATGTCGAGCAAAACCCGCGTGACCGCCTTCCATGTGACACAGATGGAGATATTTTGAATAACGGGATTGCTTGCTCATTTCCATGCCTTTACAATGAATGGGGACTGAAGCGTTCAAGCTTCAAAGGATGCAAAAGCACTGTTCATGTATTATAGTAGTGGTCCATAAAACTTGCATTCCAAGTTTTCTGAAGCCATATGTGTATTGATAATCTTCCCCTCCTGTGAACTATTGAGTCAGACTAGTTTTGTGAACTGGATCAACAATTAATTGAAAAGATGCTGATTGTTTTTCCAGGAGATTTAGGGCAGATGTCAATATATTAATTTCATTTTATTTTCCACAAATTATACAGGTTTGGAGCAACATGAAGGTATAACAGACTTTTTTGAGAGAACACGTTCTTTAACCAAACCATATTTTTACTTCATTACAAATTATTATTTAAGTATCTGAGACATTAATACTTTTATGCACCAAAACATTAAATGAATGAGTTTAATCAATGTGTCATTGTTCCTTTATAAAAATTATAATATGGTGCATGCGTATGCAGTGTCCAATAAGTTGGAGATGCTGGAAGTTGACAAATTATATGGTTGCCAATTAGTAATTGTAAGTGGTAATTGTTAATTACTAATTGGCAACCATATAATTCGTCAACTTGCAGCATCTCCAACTTATTGAACATTGCATATGCATGCAGCATATTATAATTTTTATAAAGGAACAATGACACATTAATCATGTAAAAAAAACAATGCATTAAGAAAGGAATCACATTTAATCATATCCCCTGACCCGTACGCTACACATATCTTTAAATTATCCAGGGATTATATCATCCAGTGTTATTTTATTATTATTATTTATATACCAATGTAGTATTTATTGATGTTTTGAATTAGCTTTTATATTTTCAGTGTTCTTTTTAATTTGTTTGTTTTAGTAATTGAATGTGCTTTTATAATTTACATTTTACATTTAGTCATTTAGCAGACGCTTTTTAGTCCCATAACTGAGGACTAAAGCAAGCAAATCATCGTGAAGTGGCAAAACAATGCAAGAAGTGTTCAAAATACAAAGTTCAGGAATTGCTCAGAGTAGCACAAACCAGACAAGGAAAGATTTAAAGATTTTTTTTTAATGTTAAGTACTCACAGAAGAGTTGAGTTTTCAGTTGTCTTTTGAATGCTGTCAGGGACTCCGGATGAGAGTGGGGAGATCATTCCACCAGCATGGAACCGTGAATGAGAATGTTCTGGAGAGTGATTTTGTGCCTCGCTGTGATGGTACCACGAGTCGTCGCTCATTGACCGATCATAGGCTTCTGGTAGGGGTGTAGACTCGTAGGACTGAGTGAAAGTAAGACGGAGCTGAGTCTGTGGTAGATCTGTAAGTTAGTGTCAAAGCCTTGAATTTGATGCGAGCAGCGAGTGGTACCCAGTGCAGTGAGATGAACAGAGGAGTGACGTGGGCCCTTTTGGGCTCGTTGAAGACAAGATGGGCTGCACCATTCTGGATCATTTGTAGAAGTTTAGTTGCACATGATAGAAGTCCAGCCAGAATCAAGGCTAGAGATAACCAGGGCCTGGACGAGAAGTTGTGTTGCATGCTCAGTTAGGAAAGGCCTGATCTTCCTAATGTTGTGCAGTGCAAACCTGCATGATCGAGCTGTCTTTGTAATGTTGTCTGTGAAGGTCAGCTGGTCGTCAAATGTTAATCCAAGATTTCTGACCAGCCTCGATGGGGTGATTGAGGATGAATCTAGCTGGGTAGTGAAGTCGTGCTGTAGAAACGGATTGACAGGGAGGACGAGAAGCTCAGTTTTTGCCAGGTTGAGCTGTAGACAGGTCTGTAATTCTCTAAAAGTGATTTATTTAATGTTGTTTTTTTTAAGCAGTGGAGTTACCCGAGCCTGCTTGAATGCTGTAGGGAAAATACCAGTATGGAGGGATGAGTTGATGATGTGTGTGAGTGCTGGTAAAAGTGGGAGAGATGGCTTGTAGAAGGTGTGGGGGGGATAGGGTCTAGAGGGCAAGTGGTACGATGACTGGAGAGAAGAAGTTAAGATACTTCTTCCACGGCTAGTGGAGAGAAGGAGGAGAGAAGGTTTTTGGTTGTGGTAGAGGATGGTCTTCTTTGGGAGGAGGAGTTCTTGTGTGTGTGGAGCTGAGAACTGACTGCTGATAGTAGTTGTTTTGTTGGTGAAGAAGTTAGCAAAATCATCAGCAGTTAAAGAGGAGGTGGGTGGAGGTGGACTGAGGAGAGAGTTGAATGTCTTGAAAAGTGTTTGCGTGTTAGAGGCGCTGTTGATCTTGTTGTGGAAATATGAAGATTTCGCAGCATGAACATCAACAGAAAAGGAAGAGAGCAGAGATTGATACATACTCAGGTCAGATGTGTCTTTTGATTTGCGCCATTTCCTCTCTGTTGCCCTGAGTTTGGTCCGGTGTTCATAAAGAACCTCAGATAACCAGGGGTTCGAGGGAGTAGCGTGTGCTGGCCTGGAGGAGAGAGGGCAGAGAGAGGAAATGCAGATATTGTCTAAAGAAGAAGTTAAAGTGGAGCACAAAGTATCTGTTGCGGTATTCACATCCAGAGATGAGAATTGTGAGGGTGAGGGAAGAGAAGATGACACAGCAGAGGAAAGATGGGAAGGAGAAAGTGAACGCAGGTTTCGTCTGAAAGTAACTGGTAGGGGGGTTGGTGGTGCATAAGTAGAGAGTTGTAGATTGAAAGTAATGAGGAAATTATCTGAAACGAGGAGAGGTTTCACCAAAATGTTGTCCGTGATGCAGTTGCGTGTGTAAACCAGGTCCATTTGGTTGCCTGTTTTGTGAGAACCTGTGGTGATGAGCTGTTTGAGATCAAATGCGGCTAGAAGAGAGATGAAGTCTATTGCATACGGCTTCTCTAGATGAATGTTGAAATCACCAAAGACTACGAGTGGGGTGCCATCCTCAGGGAAAGAGGACAGCAGCACATCGAGCTCCTCAACATAGATTAGTTGACCTGGGGGGCGATAAATAACTACAATATGGATCCTAACGGGAGTTGTACGTGTTATAGCATGATATTCAAACGAGTTGTTATTGCATAGAGAAGAGAGAGTTGAGTATTTCCAATTGTTAGAATTGAGGAGACCTGTACCCCCACCCCTCCCAGACTGGCGAGGGGTGTGAGAGAAAGAGAAGTTGTTAGAGAGAGCAGCAGGGGTTGCTGAGTCTTCTGGACGGATCCAGATCTCAGTCAAGCCCAAGATATTAAGAGTAGAATGAGATGCAAAGGCTGGAATGAAGACAGCTTTATTGACTGCTGACTGACAATTCCATAGACCCATAGAAAGAGAGAGAGGTGTGTGTGTGGATGAGAGAATGGGACGCAGATTTGCAGTATTGCGCTGCTTTCTGTGCATGATGAGAGCACGTTGTCGAGAGACAGGAATGTATTGAACAGGAATGTATTGAAAGCACATGTTGAGTAAGGGAAATACAATACAAGTGGGAAAGGAAAGGGGAGAAGACGATACTTAAGTGCCTTGCCGGTGTCCTTGGAGTCGCACAAGTAGAGTCGATGGTCTTTACCTAAGTCGGTCTTCACACGAGGAGGCTGAACACTTCCGCGACAGCGCGCTCACTATATAGATATGATGCTCTCAAATGCCTGAGTGAGGACAGCTGTCTTGGCCCAGCAATTAACACAGCAAACGCAAATAATCCGAAAAATGGGAGAAATCGAAACTAGCTGTTGGCCAGCGCTCCACTTAAGTGCTATAAAATTTAAACTGCAATACTATTCAGACACGGTTGTTATATAAAGTAGGAACGCGTCTAATTAAAATACAGATTTGTGACAAGGTCAAAATTTTAAATAATCACAGAATCGAAAATAGCCCTGCCTTGTGATAAATACTAAACTGAAACAACAGGAGAACTGGATATTAAGAAAAAAACACTTACACGCTCTTGTCGTATCCACGGATTGACCGCTTGTCCTTAATTTGTATAATTTTTGTTAATATTTCTATTTAGCTTCAGATTATTTTTGTTTCACTTTTAGTTTGTTGTTTTAGTACTTAGACAACATTTAAAATTTTCATCTAACATTTACATTTGATTTTATTTCAGTTGCCAAAAACATTTTTAATAGTTTTAGTTAATAAATTGCAGTTTGTTTGAGTTAAAGTTTAACATTTAAAAGTCAAAACAAATTTCCTGGATGAGGATGTATACATGTACAACTGGATTATACCTGTGAGTCATTATAAGCTTTCCTAGATAAACAAAATTGTCACGGTTACGGGATAATTATTCAGCTTGTTAATCGAAAGGACAGCTGTGAAAATGAAGACTAAAGAGCATTCTAAATATGTCAGAGATAATGTTAAACAAATGCTTTAGGAAAAGGTTAGAAAACAATGTCCAAGTCTTTGGATGTCCCAACGGTGTTTGTTCAATTATGAAGAAGTGGAAACTTTCACAAACCCCCCCCCCAGACACCATCTAGAAAAGGTCATTCCTCAAAACTCTGCACAAACAAGCAGATATATGAGAGAGGCCAGTGATCGCTTTGAACAAGTTACAGAGTTCGGCAGTTGAGAACACAGTAAAAGATGGAATGTGCTGTCAAGCATTATCATAGCGCCATATGGGAGGATGATGTTGCAAAAGAAACCAATTTGTCAGATTTTAGAATGTGTTTTGTTTTTTAAGGTTATGTTTTAATTAGTGTCTTAACGTTTTAGGAAAACAAAAAATTAAATAAATAGTTCACCCGAACATGAAAACTCTGTCACGTTGTTCCAAACTTGTGCAACTTTCTTTCTTCCATTGAACACGAAAGGTGAATTTTTAAAGAATATTAAGGCTTTTAAAGGGAACTGGTTCTGTTGAGCCCCTGCAAAATCCCTTTCAGGGCAAGTCTGTGCACTCAATGGGCATATTTGCAACCCCTCTAGACAGCCATTTCGGGCATCCAAGACCAAGTCATATCTACTTGAAATCCTGATATCTCAAAAACTGCTTGCCGAACTCACAATTAAATAACATATTTCAAATTAGCTACAAATTTTTACATGAACTGTCCTGTAAATGTTGTTTCTTATGCTCAAAGGCACACTGTCGGTTTTTGGGATTGACAGCCACATTTAGGCTACTTACAGGTGTGAATCTGGAAATGTTCTGTTCAACAGTAGCTTGCAGTAGCGTCTGTATGCAACAGGAGTGAAGTCCATATTCTCCTAGCAGTAACATAGCGACAGTGACCAAAGTAATGGCGACATCCGTAAAAAGTCTTATCACTTCTGACACGACAAGAGTCCATTCGAGACGCGAGTTCATCTCTCAAATTTTTATTAACTGACTGCAGCTTTTGACACACCTGCAGCAACTGACACACCCCAAAAAGTGTTTGTCTTTGGAGAAAAGGATGTTTCTACAAAATAATAAATTGTAGAGTTGAAAAATGATTTGAATACTTAATTGTTATTTGTGTGTGTGTGTGTGTGTGTGTGTGTGTGTTTAAGAATACTTTGACATTAATTTCGCATTAAAATACTTTAATTGTAATGCTTTGAAAGATAGCATAGGGGGAAAAAATGCATCAATGCATAATTTGTCCATTAAAAATGATTAGTTGGGAGTCCAAATGCATTTGTAGGACATTGTTCATGTGTGTGCTTGCTCATTTGATTTGGGGTTTTGGCTACAAATTTCTTTGTAAAATAGATAAGATAAGACACCAAATGGCATTCAATCAGATGTTATTTATATTGCTTACCTTTGAGCTTTTCACTTATATTTCATTAAATGACTTGCATGCCCCTAAACACTTTGGTCCGAACGCAATATGACAAGTAAACCTTAAAGCATCCCCTTGTTGAGTTTAAACTTTTTGTGTTTTTTGTGTCTATGTGTGTTGCAGATATATGATGGGAGTCAATCTAGGGGGTAAAGATCATTCATTCATGGACGATGGCTACCAAGTCAATCCCAAACTGGTTGTCATTGTTCTGAACACACAGAGGGAATGGGAGAAGGTAAGATAAAGAGCCTTTAATCTTTATATCCCTCCCGAATCTTCATTTTCTTCTGTTAGCTTTGCCTGTAAGGGGATTCAGGAACCATAAACAATCAATATTCTGTTTACTAGCTCAAAGCCTTTTTGTGACTGTGACTGAAAATGCACTGGGCTTTGCTATTAGTGTAAAAGAACATTTCATTTGTAATTCCCATTTCTCAGCCTGGGGTTTTTTCATGCACATGACTTAAAACATTGTTTACTTAGTCATAAAGAGTCAAAATAGCCCTTATTAACGCAATGGTTTCATTACTGATTTATTGTGAAATTATTCCCAGTATTAAATTGAAGAAGAGTGCACATGTGTCTCCATCCAATTCGATTGTGCTGCTTATTGCCCTTTTTTGTTTCTCTCTCTATTTTGGCTATTAGCATATTATTTGCTTGTTTTTTGTACAGTAATCTATTCTCTGTCTTTGCTCTCTTTCTCTAATTAGCTTTACATGTTCTCCTATTCTATCTCGTTGCTTCACACACTCGTTTTCTTAATCGTTTGCTCACTCATGCGTTCTTTTAATGAGTTGTTATTTCTTTGAGGTGTGTTGGATGCTGTGTGTTTTGACAGTGCCCTGCAGTGTGTGTGAAGACACACACACTCACATTAAAACCCTGCAGTGATTGTGTGAAAAGTGTGACACTAATCATTTCTCACTGCAGCGGGGCTAGAACAGGGTGTGAGCCGATCGTGTTATCGGAGCTTATAGACGAGCACACGTACATGACGGCACACATGACTATTGCTCAAAGAGTACAAAGCACATACATGGGGTAAACTTGATACATTATGTTGTTACATGGGTTAGCTGACATGACAATTCAAGCAATAACAGCGGTTAGGTGTGCTATCTAAAACTACTTTAAACAGCATTTTTCTGTTTTAATCAGTACGCATGCAGTTTTTAAGGCACAGTATGTAATTTTTGCCGCTAGAGGCCACATATTCAAAACAATAACAAAGGCGTAGCTTGATGACGCTGTGAAGGAGCGTGGAATGATGGGATTTGTCGTCTTCACCTCCACTACTGATGGAAATCAATCCGCTGGGAAATCATGTTCATGGATGAGGTAATGAAATGAAGTTTTACAACCGTTACGTTTGATCACATGATTTTATTTCATTCTAATTAATTAGCTGCAAGTAACGTAATGTTTAATGCTAAATTACTACTCTACATGTCACATTATTTGTCGAATGAAATGGTGCGGTAACGCAGCGCAATTTTACGCATTCAAAACAATCATACTGAAGGTACATTTGAACGTGCCCACAGCAAGGCTGACTTACTATTTATGTATAACACATACTGTAGGCTATATAATTACACTGCCATAGACTTGTTCACTTGTTAGACTTGTTAAAGTCCCCTTGTAGTCAATAATTTTTTCCTTAAAACTCATCTTTGATCATTAAATTTACATTTAAAAGTTTTTCCCTTGAAAAAAATTCTTCATGCCTTAAAATAGCTTGAATGTAACTCTACACCCTTGCCTCATTTAGTATACGCGGTTCTATGAATATGCAAATATTCGTTCCCACTCACCGTTCCCACTCACTCACACAAGCTCAGCGATCCACTCGTTGACGATCACACGTTGACCTGATTGTTGACAAGGTAGTTTGTGACGTCAGAAACACCAGCGTTTTTGAGACTGTCTTTGGTTCACTGCAGTTTTAAGGAGATAATACTCAGCAATGGGGCTGACTTATGACTTTGCTCACAATTTGTCTTTCAACACAGGGGGACTTTAAACGGTGTTAATTACCTAAGCACAAACCAAGTGCAATAATACTGTCTAGTTACATCAGTATACATTTATTACTAATCTTACTAATATTACTTACTAATACTAATATTACTAAACTAATCAGATTATCTGTACTTGATTATTAATTGGTCAATAAATATATACATGTCACTTGCAGTTAATTAAGAAAACAAGACTTTCAAACAATAAGACTAACCTTGTTAAGGTTTATAACAAATCCAAACAGTGGCTCAATTATCTAATAAAATCAAGCTGCAACCTCCCTGTCTCTCTCTCTCTCTTGACACCAACACGGAAGTGACTTAAACTGCAATTCATCGACTGGCCGCATGAGGCTGGGTGCAAAAGGGAGTCAAATCTCTATCTCCCCCATGTTAAAATGCCCAACTTTACACCTGAATTTTTTTTACAGTCTGGTGCAAAAAGTGCAAAAGTGGTCTATATTGCTAATTTTTCCCTTCATGACAACTGTTAGGGGGGTGGAACTCATCCTTTCAAATTATATTAAGCTTTAAAGTTCTGCATAATTAAGGGAATGGCCACTTGAGTGACAGGTGGATTGCCGCTGCTGTCACTACTAGCCGTTTGTCTGCTGTCTGTTAGCGTCACGTTACTACCTCAGCTAATTTCAGCTGCTGAACGTGGGTGGCATTTCTGCCGTGTTTGTGCTTTTTTGGGGATTATTTAATACAATTTAATACATGCATTATACCTTTGCCCATGCCTTTGGATTCCGTCGTTGTCAAGTATCGAGAGAACCAGCGCTGTTTTTCAGTTGTTTTCCTCTGTGAACATGCATTCATGGATGTCTGACAATTTCGTTGCTTTTTGGAGTTTTCAGATTTAAAAAAAGTCTATAGATATAGAGGCTACACTTTTTCTGCGCTGCTGTCACGGAACAAGTAGACTATATATGCTTATTTAACGTTTTAGTGTTAAATAAATGTACCGTCAGATGAAATCCTGCAGGTATCAGTGCTTTTTCTGTCCATGCAATAAATGCTCATCCTTGAATGAGCTCGGATTTCTTGCACATTTACTTGAACCTCTTAGTATATATCTATAGTTTGACCCATTTGAGTGGCGGCTAAAATCTGAATTTAAAAATGGACTGAATAAAGTTCTCAACGACCTTGACTTGCGATGCCGTGCTGACTGACATGTATGCACAATAATTACTGGGACAAGCTCACAGCAAAAATAAGTTACTGCATAATACATTTTTAACTAGCAGAATAATACAGCATCACGATACACGTCCCGCCTCTTTGCCCATTTTCGGTTATCCGGGAGGGACGCGCGGCGACGTGCTGCCAAGATGGCGACGGCAGGCTCCGCCCACTTTTGGCTTAAAAAATGCTCTTCAGAAACCTATGGGTGACGTCACGGACACTACGTCCATATTTTTTTACAGTCTATGAATAAAACGCATCGGAGATCGGCGACTCTGTCTAGTCGAAGTTTGTCCCGAAGCTCTTTTTATCGAGGAAATTCCACACCAATACTGATCCGCGTTTGATTTCTCGTCTTGTCCAAAACTCTTCTTGGGTCATTTGATTCACCCATACGTTTACGTCTCTTGAAGTTATCTTTGACGACAGAACCTGCTGCAAACGATAACGAATAATTGTGGTCCATGACGACTGTGCGAAACAACAACATTGGTGTGCTAGGAACTACCACTTCCGCATATTTTCATGAGACTCACTGTGTCACATGGTTTTTATAGCAGTAAAAGCAGAAACTGAGGACATGACTCCATCGACAGGCACGATGCAATGAGGAGGGATGTTACACTGGTTAAAATTGCAAATTTCTCTGGATTTAAATGGTTGTAGACATTTGGGATAATGTAAATACACAAGTGAACAAAATATATAACACTGTGCTAGTGGTTTTTGGATATTTTTAAGCAAAAATCTTACATATTGTGCCTTTAAGACACTTATGTACTTTTGTAAAAAAAAAAAAAAAAAAAAAATTCCCGCAGGACCATTTAGACCTGTAATTCCAAACTGTTTTTTTTTGTACGAGGACCCCAATATTATCTTGTTGCAACCAAAATAGTTTATTGTACAAAAGTAACAAAAAAAATATCTTGAAATCCAACATTGACATTGATTAATATTAGCATGAATCACAGAGGCCAAACAATGTGCGAAATTATTTACATGACATAAGGAATAAGGAAAACTGAGAATTTTGCAAATGCATAAACAGCAGACCAAATTTGAATTACCAGCCTAACACATGGAACAAATACAGGGCCAGATATAATATTGATATTAGTCATATTACCAAGACACAAATTAATTTGCACCAAAATACCATGAAGTTTAAAATAGAAAAAAAAAACTAATATTGGAAAAACATTCTTGGATATGTTTTATGTCAACTAATCATAAGCAGATAGTAAATAAAGAGAGAATGAGATGACATAGAAGGAAAGATAGATCTGGTCCCAGTGTTTGAATGTGGCTTACTTGCTTGCCGGAAAAATATGCAGTGTTTTCCTAATAACAATTTTTAGGTTTGCTTTGAAGAGCGGAAAATCACATTTTCATCCCAGAACATAGTAATGGAGGGCACTTGAGAAGAACCTTCAAACTTTTCAAACCTTGTTTATTTGTGAGTCAATGTTTGTTTGTGTATTTCTACAGATGGGACGATGGGAAAACCACACATTGAAGTTGAAGTTTCCAGTGTGGCCGCGTTATAATTCGTTTGGGGACGTGGACGCTGATGAGAACCACTTGAGCATTGTGACTCTAGAGGAAAGACCCTTTGTTATAGTGGATGATGTGGACATTCTTACTGGGACATGTATGCGTAACTCTGTACCTTGCAGGAAACACATTAAAGAGTGAGTTATATCTTATTTATTTATTTAACTTTAAAGAACAACTTTAGCAGATAATACCAGTTTTGAATAATCCAATTGGTTCCGCAGGCATTATGCATCCTGTCTTAACTTTCAGCATGAGAGCTTTTTTTTTACTTGGGAATAGTGGAATAATTGCGTTGTCTCTAATGTGGTTATGAACTTTTTAGTGTGTTATATTTAGAAGAACTTATTAGATTGAGCAATCTTTAATCTTTCTCAGTATCAGCTGTGTTTCTATATCTCTGTGCCTGTATATGCTGCAGTAATTCCACGGACGGCTCCTATGTCAAGAAGTGCTGCAAGGGCTTTTGTATAGACATCTTGAAGAAGATTGCCAGAAATGTAAAGTTCACCTATGATCTTTACCTGGTCTCAAATGGCAAACATGGCAAGAAGATCAATAATGTTTGGAACGGCATGGTGGGGGAGGTTAGTCGCTCTAAAAAACCTAATGAGCGAATTATCTATCTATTTTATCTTTCTATCTATCTATTTATCTATGGTATCTATCTATCTATCTATTATATCTTTCTATATATATATATCTATTGTATCTTTCTATCTATCTATCTATCTATCTATCTATTTATCTACGGTATCTATCTATCTATCTATATCTATCTTTAGTTCTATTTGTCTATCTATCGTTCTATATACCGTTCTATTTGTCTCTATCTATTTATCTATCTATCTATCTACCGTTATATTTGTCTCTATCTATCTATCTATCTATCTATCTATCTATCTATCTATCTATCTATCTATCTATCTATCGTTGTATCATTCTATCTATCTATCTATCTATCTATCTATCTATCTATCATTCTATCCATCTACCATTCTATTTTTCTATCTATTGTTCTATCTACCATTCTATTTTGTTTCTATCTATCGTTGTATCGTTCTATCTATCGTTGTATTTTTCTATCTATCTTTCTATTTGTCTCTATCTATCTATCTATCTATCATTCTATCCATCTATCGTTCTATCTACCGTTCTATTTATCTATCTATCGCTCTATCTACCGTTCTATCATTCTATCTATTGGTCTATATATTATATATCCATCTGTCTATCAGTCTTTCTATCATTCCGTCTATCATTCTATCAATCTGTCTATCGGTCTGTCTGTTTATCTATCTATCTATCTATCTATCTATTGGTCTGCCTATCATCTTTTTATGGTATCTATCCATCCATCCACTTTTGTGTATTTCTGTTTCATTCAGTGTGTTTTCTTTTTCTTGAGGTGTTTTCTTTTCCCTGCTCTGTAGGTATACAATAAAAAGGCGATAATGGCCGTAGGCTCATTGACCATAAATGAAGAGCGTTCAGAGGTCATAGACTTCTCTGTCCCATTTGTCGAGACAGGCATCAGCGTGATGGTGTCACGTAGCAATGGAACAGTGTCGCCCTCTGCGTTTCTAGGTATTAGATGAAATAATATCTTTGAAATCCCTTCTGGAATCATTGTTTTTCTTATCTTTGCATCCCCCTGTGCATTTTCTCAATTCTCTCTCCTCCCTCAGAACCCTTCAGTGCTTCAGTGTGGGTTATGATGTTTGTCATGTTACTCATCGTCACAGCAATCGCTGTTTTCCTCTTTGAATTCATCAGTCCACTCGGTTTCAATAGAAACCTGGCGCAGGGCAAAGGTATGATAAAACATCAACCATACAGTCAAAAACCCTCTGCTATAAGATGATCTAAACAAGCAGGATACATGATTAAAATGTAAAAATATGAACATTTAAACAATAAGCCCTTTGAGTACCTGTAGATCCATGATTCTCTTGTAACTTGCTACTCACTCCTCACTTCTACTCACTACTTTCCCTCTTTCTGTTATACATTTCTAAAGACCCTCATGGACCCTCCTTCACCATTGGTAAGGCAGTCTGGCTGCTGTGGGGTCTGGTGTTCAACAACTCTGTCCCAGTACAGAATCCCAGGGGCACTACCAGTAAATTTATTGTATCTGTATGGGCCTTTTTCGCTGTGATATTCCTGGCCAGCTACACTGCCAACTTGGCTGCCTTTATGATCCAAGAGGAATTTGTGGACCAAGTCACAGGCCTCAGTGACAGAAAGGTAATTTTTTGTGTCTTGAAATATAGTAAGCTGTCTTACTGTTTCTCTAACCTATATATGTATGTATACCTGTACCTGTGATTTAGGATGGAACTAAAATATGTGACTGAATTATTCTGTCTGACACACCATTGTTCCAAAGTTTGGGGTCATTTACATTTTGTAATATTTTTGTAATTTTTGGATATTATTAGTGTTTTCTTCTTTGATATATTTTATTCCTGTGATGGCAAAGCTAAATGTTCAGTAGCCATTACATTGCAGTCTTCAGTGTCACTGGGTCCTTCAGAAATCACTCTAATATGCTGATTTGGTGCGCAAGAAACATTTCTTATTATTAATTTTGAAAAAAAATTGTGCTGCTTAATGTTTTTGTGGAAAGCGTGATAAAATAATTAGGATTCTTTGATGAAAGTTTAAAAGAACAGTTATTTATAGTTTTTTTTGTAACATTATAAATGTCTTTTTAGTAACACTTATCAATTTAATGTGTCTTTGCATAATTTCAGAATACATTTCTTTATAAACATATATTTTACTGACCCCCAACTTTTGAACTATATATACACATTTATAGACAACATCTTTCGCTCTGTCAGCCATCTTACCTATGATTTGTTGCTTAGCTCATCACAAATCCGTTGTGAGATTACCTTATCCATTGAGTGCATGCTTAAAATTCCCTGTAAAAAAGTAAAAATATACAGTTGGTGATATAGGAAGCTATTTCTACCTTTAAAAATGTTTTTGGTGTAACATAATATAATTTATTCCATTTGTTTCATTAAATAATTTCTCTGTTTTGAACAAAGCCAGTTAATTCAGATGTTACAGCATGAAGCACAGTTTTTAGGCTACCTGACAAAATATATTTTGTGAGCTGCAGTGTCTAGTTGGCAGCTCACTAGGTTTTAAGAGAGCATCCGTATGTCATTATAAATTTACAAGATGGAGCGTATGAACTACACCAGTTACTAGGTTTATCTCGCTGGATTTATTTCTGTATTTGAGCTTGTATTGATTCTCTCCATGTATCTGTTTAAGCTGCCCTCACAGTTCTCTATATAATTTATGTATTTTTTTCTCTTTCATAGTTTCAGAGTCCCTATTCCTATTCACCACCGTTTCGCTTTGGGACCGTGCCTAATGGGAGCACAGAGCGAAACATCAGGAAAAACTACCCAGACATGCACCAGTACATGGTGAAATACCATCAAACTGGAGTTCAGGATGCACTGGTCAGCCTCAAGACTGGGTATGGCTGGGATATGCAATTTTCTTGCATGGTCAAAATTTTTATTTTTTGGTAGACATAATTTTTCTGTAAATGTATATAAGCCAATAATTGTGCTTTATTGATTTATACAGTAAACTGGATGCTTTCATATATGATGCGGCTGTGCTCAACTATATGGCGGGGCGTGATGATGGCTGTAAGCTAGTAACTATTGGCAGTGGATACATTTTTGCCACAACAGGATATGGCATTGCCCTGCAGAAAGGATCCTATTGGAAACGGCTGGTCGACCTTGCTATCCTCGGGATCATTGGAGATGGTATAAGTGTTTTTCTGCATTTCTCTCTTGTTATTTCACTTATTTCATGACCTCTGTATTAAACACTATCTCTATTCCAAACCTTAGTGAGATTCCTTGCGCTCTACATTGGCAGCATTCTAAATTAAATGGAATTTCATAAATTCTTTATTTAAAACACACTACATAGGAATCAAATCTGTTAACGCTCACCCAGATGCCACATAAATAGCATGAAGTGCATGATTTGGATAGATTTTACAGGGTTTCCACGGGGCATTAAAAAGCATTAAAAGTCATTAAATGGATTTTGCCTTAAATAGCATTAAAAAGCATTACATTTTAATCCTACAGGCATTCAAATTTATAGATATTTATAGATAGAAATTATTTTTATTTGCTGTCGCAAAATATGTACGTTAGTGTGATTAACACGCGGAACCAGTTTGGTAATTGCTTCCGGCCGGAGCAAAATTGCCGTGATGTGGAGGTGACGCAGGCATTTTGTACAGCAGGAATAACAGGAATAAAACTAGACCAGAAAAATAGAAAAGTGCAAATTCCAGCAGAAGTGGCTGGAAGACAGTTTAACGCGTTAAAACATTTAACGTACTTAACGCAGAATCCGTTAATTTTTTTCATCGTTTGGCTAGCTTTACATTATATGATCCCGGTCTTATTCATGCAAATGCTTTGAACCTGAACTTGGCTTGAACGAACACACAATTATGACAAAATGTCAGTTTTGTTGAGTATCCTCATAACATAAGAGCAGTCTTGAGTTAATTAAAGTCTTAAATGAACGTGAAGAGTTATGAGAGAATGAGGCGCGTGTGAGATCCGCGTGCGTCTCTGTCAGCAGCGGCAGATCTTAAAGGGACAGCAGCCACTAATTCTCTCTATTATTAATGTTAATCAAAGAACCAAGGGAACAGAGAAAATTACCCACTGCTCTTGACTAATAAACTTTTGTAGCTTTAATAAGGATTAGTCTATATTTAATCTATAATTTACGCCGTGCAGACTGTTTGATAACTTAATTCAATTTCTGTATATTGTTCTTTAAATGTTTTTTTCCATTTTTATCTAGACATCAATAGCTGTATTAGTATGAGTGAGACTGACCTTCATTCATAAAAAAAGATGCCATTAAAGTATTTGAATTATACTGTCTTTATGTTGTTTCTACATTAATTTGGAGATTAACTGTGAAATTATTACATTATAAAATATATAAACTAGATATAAACCTAAAAAAAATTAAGTGTTTTTCATTTCAATTAATCACGATTAATCACATAATTTTTTTTGGAATATTTGAGTAAATAAATTTTGGAATTAACTTTTTTTATCGATTGACAGCACAAATATATATACTGTATATATATATACTGTATATATGTGTGTGTGTGTGTGTGTGTGTGTGTGTGTGTGTGTGTGTGTGTGTGTGTGTGTGTGTGTGTGTGTGTGTGTGTGTGTGTGTGTGTGTGTGTGGTTAGTCATGGATCATGTATGGCATAAAAAAGGCATAAAAAAGCATTCAATTTAATTTGAAGATACCTGCAGAAACCCTGTTTTAACTTAGCGCATGTTATTGACGCAATACTCAGGTGAAACATACCCATACAAAAAAAAACATACATTGCACACACAAATATGTGAGGAATCATGTACAGTTAGTCGTCATTATTGCAAAATAAACCCTGTTAGGTGTGATCTGCTGAATAGAGTGTACTAGGTAACAGTATATCCCACATATTGCACAACAACAGTTTTTCAGTCAAGTAAATACATTTACATGAAATACTAATTAGAATTTTTTTTAAAAACATACACACAGACACACACACACACACACATATATATATATATATATATATATATAATACTGTATATATAATATGATAAAAGACTATTTAAAATAATTTGTTCACTGTGACACTGAAGACTGGAGTGATGTTGAACTTTTTTTATTTTTTTTATTTTAACATATTTCACAATACTACTGTTTTACTTGATCAAGTTAATGCAGCCTTGGTGAGCATAAGAGACTTGCAAACCCCACATTTTTTAATGGTAGAACAACGTGAGCAAAACTACTACAGTGTAGGAGATTGATTGCTTTGATTGATTGATCAGAATAAAATAATCCAGGTGTGAAATAATGGTTTAAGAAGTTAATTTGTATTAAATTATTGTACTATTTTCTTATTTTGGAGGATAAATTTCATAAATCTTGTAGTGCTTTCTCCATAAAGCGTATGTGTTAGAGATGCTGCTTTAAAATATATCTAAAAAGATTATTGTTTGATTTGATTATTTTGCTGCCTATTTAACAGCCTTTCTGTTGAGAACTTGCCAGAAATACTTACAAATGATTCCCAGGTAAACAGCTCGCTAGTGTTTGGAACAGAGCCAGCCTGTTTTTCTATGCATAATCATTAACTGTAATTTTGTGTTGTGCATTAGGTGAGATGGAGGAGCTGGAGGCCCAGTGGCTAACTGGTATCTGTCATAATGAGAAGAATGAAGTGATGAGCAGTCAACTGGATGTGGATAATATGGCTGGTGTGTTCTATATGCTTGCGGCTGCCATGGCTCTGTCGCTAATTACTTTTGTCTGGGAGCACCTCTTCTACTGGAGGCTACGTTACTGTTTTACTGGTCTCTGTTCTGGTCGGCCAGGAATTCTCTTCACTATCAGCAGGGTATGTCACAGAAACAGTACGGTAAATTAATTAGAAAGATTCCGTTGCTGAGGGCAACCATTATCTGCTCAATCTTGACATATTAACATGTCATGGTGGCTGTTTACCACAGTTGTCTTAAAGCATCATCAGAGTAGGGATTGCTGCTTATGTGCTGACAAACACTTTTTTTGCTGTGAAATAAGAAAGAGCTTATATAACAGAATATAATAGCACCAGCCATCGTCTCTAGAATAATGTTACAGGGTGCGGTTGTTTGTCACAGCAGGATATATTACTTTATTCCATCGGTTTATGGAGTTTCAGAACCCAGAAAAAATACAGAGAGACTATATTGAGAAATATTGTGCTAATATATACTTTTTGGTGTTAGCTTCCATTTATGAACTTCTTTCTGCTAACATTTCCGTCTCCATTCCACCTATAGGGGATTTGGAGTTGTATTCACGGTGTCCATATCGAAATGAAGAAAGCCCCAGAGTTGGGCTTCAGTCCTCAGGCCAACATGTTGCACCTTCTGAAATCGGCTAAAGAGATCACCACTCTTGGAGTTACCTCACCCAAACGCCCCGTGAGTAGCATTCTCCCTCCTACCCAGGGCTTGCTGGAAATTATGGGCGGAGGAAAAGGCAACAACCTCACCCAGAAAAACGTGCCCTATAGCAATACCAGCACCATGCTCAGCAACCGTCACAAAGAGCCACTTAACAACACTCTCTTGCCTGGGCAACGTGCCCTGAGCTTGACGGATTCTCAGCCAGGTGTTGCTGGAAACGGGGGCTCGGGAGGTGGAGGTGAGACCATACGACCTCCTGCCTCCAAGCCACGTGCTCTGTGGAAGAAGTCTGTGGAGACCCTACGGCAGAACCCAGAACCTGGGGGAAATTCCCCACCATCTGCCCCGCAGCCTACCGAGACCCTACCAATGAAGAGCCAGCGCTACCTGCCCGAAGATGCACCTATCCGCTCAGATATGTCAGATTGCTCTGGTCGGGTGGACTTACAGAAGCAGCACAAGTTAAAAGAAACGGTTCGAAAACGGAACCGCCTACCGCGGGACCTGAGCGACGTGGAGCTTTCAACATTGCGGAGCCAACCCAGCCAGCAGAGCAACCACAGCGCTCAGATGTACTCTCAGAGCAGCCAGGGAAGTCAGATTTATACCATTGACTCCATTGACCAGGAGCATGGACTGCACTACCCAGATATCTTCAGCGACCACCGTGACACTAAGCACCGGCCACCTTCTTCCTCTGAGCAGCAGCCAATTTTGCAGCTGAACAGCAGTCTGCTCTCTCAGGCCCATGAACCAGACGTGATGCAAACCGCCGTTGCGAAGGATAAAAAATACAACACATATGGAAAGTCCGGCGGGGCAGGGAGCAGCGCCGGCGGGCCTGGCTCTACTCAGGATCCACGACAGACACACTGCCGAAGCTGCCTGTCGAAAGTGTCCAGTTACTCTGGGCTTTACACTGTACGGTCCCCTCAGTACCGCTGCGATGCCTGCCTGCACTCTGGAAACCTGTACGACATCAGCGAAGACCAGTTCCTCCATCCAGATGGACGGGGCACCGGCGGCGGAAGTGTTGACAGGTCCTTCTCTCCTTTTCTCCCCCAGCCTGATGCTTCCTTCACAGCCTATCTTCCCCAGAGTGACCAAGAGGGCGACGGTCTTATTAGTCACTACCAGAATGAGGGCGTGATCATCCGCCAGCACTCGTATGAGAACCTGCCACAGAAGAGTACCTCGCGGCGGGTGAGCTTGCAGGACAGCACGCCATATGCCAACATGCCCTCGGCGACTTTGATGCCAGACAAGCCCCTAAAAAATCAGTCTGTGCACCTAAACCACACCCTCGGGGGGGTGGGTGTCAGTGGACTCGGGATTGGTCGTCGCAGCAAGTCGATGTATCCAGCGCGCCCGACGGAAAACCCCTTTCTCCAGACGCTTCGTGATGACCAGCGTCTGGCTCACGGCCGCAGCTCCACAGACATTTATAAGCAGCTGGTGCCGCTCACATTAGGCCAGGCTGATGGCAATATGCTCGGTATGGGGATGGCGACCCCTGACCTCTATTACCCCGAGCATGTGATGCCTTATGTAGCCCCTCCCCCTGTCGGCACATACACTGCCCCGAGGGCAATGAGCGCTGGGGGTGCTCGGCGTGTCTACAAGAGGATGCCGAGCATCGAGTCTGATGTCTGATAGAGAGAGAGGTCTGAGAGACTATGAAAAGACATGCATGGATTTTTCCACCAGGATATGGCTTAACTGTGGAACTCTTGGCAGGATTGTAAGGCTTTATGACTATAAGGCAAGCAAGTTTGGGATATTTTTTGTTTCCCTTCTTGGACTTATCTGTCTGAACAGAAACCAGAGTTCAACTTTACATCAGGTCCTCCCCTCTAGTTGAGCGGCAGCTCTGTGTCTTCCAGAAAACATCAGAAATGGTGGGCAGGACGCTCTCGCGCCTTCGAGCGAAGGAAGAGCAGCAAAAGCTGCTTGGAAGTACAGGGGCAGCTCCAAAGAGTTTCCTTTTTCACGCAACACGAGCAACCAAAAAATTGAATTAATAAAACACACGTGAATATCCACATTCTGCATTTTTACACACACAAAAATACACATGCACATGCAAGAGGCACAAACAAAACATGATCTCAAACCACAGAAAGGACAACGTTAGGAATAATTATAGAATCTCTCTTGACCAAAAAACAAATACCACATACAATGTAATGGCATAAATGACAGGTGTGCACTTGCACACAATGACATGCTCTGAAATAAATAATTGCTTAGCTGATCCAAACCTGATTGAGTTTTTGGAAAGGTGGCAGAACATCTGTTATAAATGCATGTACGAATGCATTTCGGTGTAAAAGCTGCACTGAGGCACAGTCCAAAAAGACTGCTCATAGTACTAAGATTAGATTCCCATTCCAACCTGAACTGTGACAAAATGCACTACCTGAATGATTAGTCTCTGGTGTAATCTCTGAAATCAAGTACGCTAGAGAATTTCAGAGAAGGAAAACTCAGCACACAAGGCCTGCGACTCCTTCGTGTCTCTGAGGACACCAAGAGGAAAAAGTCAATGACCCTCCCCACCCTTGAATCTGTCCGTACCTTGCCTGCATGCAGAGCGCAAATGCAGGAAGACACTCCTCTGCTCACAGCACAACAGTGTAGTAAGTGTCAGTGTTCATTCATCTAAATTTGATCATCTTGAGCATATTTCTATAGTTGTCTAGAATATTGAGAAAAGTGGTAGTCAATTTTTACACAGTTTTATACACTGCCAAATATTTGAAAGGTGTGCAAAGTATATTTATTGTGACGGGAGGAAAGAAATGCAGGGAAGTGACAGAAAAAGAGGTATACTGGTCTCTGAGAAGGCGTAGACCATATAAAAGCCCACACCAACTAATGATGTCAGTACAGAACCATCGAGATATAAAAAGTTCCTGTTTGCCTCGAACACACAAACACATCACCTCCTGTAGAATCCAACCACAAACTCATACTTCACAAATATTTTTGGTTGTTTTGAATTATGATGGTTGTTCCAGCGATATGCACAATATCAGGTTGCAATATTATATTTATGTATGAAATTTCCTAGTTTTAATATGTTTTATTATTAGTTCCTTTCATTTAATGAATTGTTATACATGTGGAATTAATTTATTAATGTGATTTAATTGCGTATATATTTAAAAGAAAAAAAGATAGCTGCATGTTAATCTTCTCTATGGTCAAACTTTTAGAATTGTTCCTTTTGATTTTGATGTGAATGGGAGTATATGTTTACAGTGAATGTGAAAATATGGATTCATCTCAGATGTGATTTTAATTCTCATTTGAATACAAACATAAAACTGTCGTATGACCAAATGTTAACTGGATCAACTTTCTTTGCTGTGTTTTCATTAAATGCTGTGTCTGAAGCAAGTGAGGTTAACATTTCAGGGTGTATTCAGAATTACCACATAAACACAGTTTGAAAATAATAAAGAGTATATATTGTGGCTTTAGAAAAGAAAAGCATTTTTCATAAGGCTAGTCTGTCATATGCTACACGCTTGCCTCTAACCATTTTGGTTCTGCCAATGTATCCGGACTGGCATTCTTGTGTTTACACTCCCAAGAAATATTCAAATTAGCTGTTTGTTTTTAACCTCATTAATGTCTACGAAATACTAGCATATTCATATTTCATATCAGCCTCCATGGAGAAGGCCTTGTCTGTGTGCATCAACATCTCACTTGTGAACATCTGAATGTAGACAACAACATCCAGATCCAAGACACCGTGGGATATTTCAATGTCAAGAGTAGATAGATGGGTTGTGGTTAGATTGTAGTGGTTTACACAACCAGTATGAGTTTTTACACAACCAGTATTTACAGGTAGATTTGACCGTCTGAATAAATCTATTTGCACATTGAGCTGTTTTACATCATTTGCATCGCTTCCATTATGCAAATTTAGACAAATTTGCACTTGCTTGATCCCCTGTCTACAATTAATTATATTAAAATGTAATAATAATGTGTAATAATGTTAAATTATGATAATGTTGCGTTTCATTCCTCACAAAAATTGCACTTTATTGCTACAATTCCTACCCTTTTGGAATTCGAATTTGTCTGTTTTTTTTATTTTATTTTTTATTAAAACCACACGTAGACCTGAGAGTATAGAGTCAGCTTAAAACAGACATGATAGCCAAATGAGTGCAACATATTATTTGGTCTTATTATTTGTATTGTTTTGACATGCATTCATTTCACTGGATGAGAAAATGTTATTTATTTTTCTATTTATTTTTTCCAGCAGGTTGTTTAACGGACAGCAAGTCATTTATGTACTGAAGAAGAAAATGTTCAAGTCAAATGGTAATGGTGAGATGTAACAGCTTCCATTTTTCAAAGTTTCCCTTTAAATATATTTTTACTGTCACTTGAGACTATTTAGGTTATTTTAAAATGACCAGTAACAGTATGTTTCATTCTTTTAGGTGAAATTTAACTATGCAACAAGTAAATCAAAAGTAGTCCCCTGCTAGTGAAAAGGTAGTTTTTCACATATTTTGGTCAAAAGAGCATAACAATGGATTTTTGCTTCATAAAATGAAGCTTGAAATGAAATTGTAGTGCAGATTTTCTTTGAACTCAATTGCAGAAAACCACTGTTTTTTGCCAAGTTAATCAGCTTACTTATAATCACCGGAAAATTGCTAATTATATAAGCACTTGTCAAATAGCTAACAGGAAATCTTGTGTGCTGCTTATCCATGCAAAAAGCAGTGCCATAATGTCAGGCTATTGTGAGTGGTTTCTAAATGGCCCTGACCCAAGTCTCTGTGATTTTCCTGTCTGTAGATCCGCCCATCCAATGAAAGTTGTAAGCATGACAAGCAAAGCATAAGCAAAAATTTTCAGCTCTCCTTAATAATTAAAATGATTTGTGGTTTATCTGCCCATAGCACAAAGGAAAGAGACCTCTGTGAGGACCACAGTGATTCTGTATGCAACAAAGGCGAACATATTGGTAGTATCAGTAACTAAGGTATAACCTATATTTAATACTGACGATCTGCAGCAAAATAAAATAAGTATTACCAATACTGTAAATAATTTGCATCTACTATAAGCCTGGTTATACAGAGAAACATATAGCCCATTGCATTTAAACGAAACAAAATGATGTTGATACATGATGGGCTTTTGGCAGATCTTTCAAAACAACTTTGCATTGGATTTTATTTTTTTCTGTAAAATGTAGTTGCCAAAAGACCCTGACAAATCTGGCATCTCATAGGCACAACCAGCCTGTTCTCACGTAAATGTGTCTCTATAGCACGCAGTGTGTATTATCGTGTAATTTATACGCGAAAATGAGTTTTTACGTGCATAGGATACGCAGTTTTCGCGTACATTTGATACGCAGTTCATTTGCGTGTAATACACACGCACCCCACACCACTAATTCTACCCATGCGTATAATACACACGCACCCACAGCACTACTAAACCTACCCTAACCAACCCATGCGTATCCTATGCATGTAAAAACTCATTTTCGCGTATAAATTACACGATAATACACTGCGTGCTATAGAGACGCAATTAGTGTGATCGGGTTGGCACAACAATTGGCTCAGACAAGTAAGAAATGCTCTGAATCCAGCACTAGTATTACTAATAGTATTACTATTACTAGTATTCATGAATTCATATATATAAACAAGTCAGAATATTCGTGCAAGTAAGGTAAACTATATAGTTAGGCTGGTGCACTGTGTGTGTGTGTGTGTGTGTGTGTGTGTGTGTGTGTGTGTGTGTGTGTGTGTGTGTGTGTGTGTGTGTGTACACTGTCATTTGACAAATGCTGTTTATTTTCACTTATTCCTTCAGATGTGCAAGACTAGTAAATGAAGACTGTATGTGACTTTGTGGGTAGATAAGAAAGTGTGTCTTAGTAAGACAGTCTCTGATTTATCATCTGATTTATCGTCACATTTATCATTAATACAATTAAACATCCCAACTCTCCTGGTTAAAGGTGAAGTGTGTAACATTATTAGATGTTAAAATTGCTTTCAAAACATTACTCTGTTTACTTGTTTGACACCCCAACATTGACTCAACACTCAGTGGGTGTTCGTCCCTCCAATAATATGGTGGGAGTTTTCAGTAAACCTGTTTGAATACAATTATTTTTACAATAATCATTTGTTGGCACAATTACATACTTCAGCTTTAAATTTATTTATATCTATAAAATGTATTATATCTATTTATTTATTAGCATTTTAATATGCAGTCAATGTGAGCTGAATTGATTAAAACAATATATTTTATTTGAAATGAATATTTATAGTTAAAATGTAACTTAAAATCCAATTCGATTTTTTTTTCTCTCAAATCAAATATGTTATAAAATTCAGAAAAAGGCAATTATTGTTTAGTAATTTTAGAATGTTTTAACAAGCATTCACTTGCCTTTGGCTGAATTGTACCATATAAAGTACCATATAATACATAATCATATAATTGTACCATATAATACATGTTCAGACATATTTCTTAACATTTTTCTCCATAATGGTTATTTATAATATGTTTATGCAAGTTTTGTGATGTTTTATGTATTCATTAAGACCCTTTGGTCTGAAATAAAGGACTGTGGTAATTTTTTATTTCTTTATCACTGTTTTTCATGGATGCTTAAAGACCACTTTGCATGCTTTACAGATTTCAACCAGTTGTGGCCTACTATTTCTTAAGAGCACTTTAATGGCAGGGAATGCACTTCATGCGAGAACCTCAATGGGAGGATGTAAGTGCAGTACAGAACTGTTTGATTCTCAATGCTATAATTTACAATGACTTGGGTTGTTATTTGACACACTTTAGGCCATACTGCTGCATTATATGATTTCAGCCCATATAACTGATATAAAGCATATACCTACTGTGATAATGAAGTGGACAAAAAGTATCTATCAATATACCTCAGCTTGAAGTTGGATACTTTCATTTTATTTTTATTTTATTTGATCTCTCTTTTTTGTTTTATTTATTTTACTTTGTTTTAAGTATGTGATTGTTGACAGTTGGATTCTTCTTTTTTTCATTGCAATCCAGTATATTGTTTATATACTAGTATTTATTACTATTTTGAATTAGCCTTTATTTTTTTCAGGGGGTTTTGTTTTTACCATTTTCAATTCTCATTTTGATTTACGTGCTTTTTTATTATTGTTTTTTTATAGTAATTTTAGTACTTCAATTTATTTATTTCAAGAGCTGCAATGGCAATATTTAAAATTTTCGTTTTGGTTGAGTTTTTTTAATCTAATGTAATTTCCACTTAATTTCAATTACATTTACTGTACATTTATGCTTTTGGCAGACGCTTTTATGCAAAGCGACTTACTTTGCATTTCAAGGTACACATTTACATTCTTATCAGTTCTTGCTTTCCCTTGGAATCGATTCGAACCCATGACCTTGACGTTGCAAGCGCTAACACAATTACCAAAAAAAAATAATTTAAATGAATGATAACTCTCTAGTGTACTATTTTTTTCCTGGGTGGGTACTTAAAACCCTTTTCTGATTTAATTTATTATATGAAATAAACCTTTTTTTTTTTACTTTTATTAAATTAATTGTATAGTTTATCTGTCTTCTCCTCTCTCCCTCCTTATGTTTGAGCTGTTGTTTTTTATACTTTTTTTGTTGCTTTTGACAGTTATATTTATAATATCTGTTATGTTTTAATGTACATCAAGGACCAAACGCCTCCATACATTCCCTCTCCGGAAATCTGGAGTCTGTCTCTCTCGCAGTGTGTATGCATGTGTCATAGTGTGTTTATTAATGCACACGGGTGAAAGCATTACTTTTACTCATCACTGGGCTAAAAGGTCCAGATGAATTGTGGTGAGCCTGAGAGGAGTCAGTGTGAAGAGCAGAAGAGAGTCTATCTAAGAAGTTTTCATCATTTATACTGCTTTAAACAAACACCCTCAAATACACGGACGTTAATCTGCATTCAGTTTATCCTAATCTAATTAATCGTGGCATTATCCATACGCACAACATTATAGCCTACAGTAAGACTGCACACACATGCCCACACTTTTACATTGATGCATATCATAGAGAGAGAATCTGGAGATACTAATTACTCACACACACATTCAAAAATAAAATAATAATGCCACTAAATGAATCAAATTTGAAGAATTAGCATAATTAAAACCCTTAATGTGGACTTATGCGATATCCCCTTGAGCAAAAGAACGGCTCTAATATGCTCACAGATTAGTATGTACACTCACACATGACTTTCATACGCTGGATTGCTGTCAGTAAGTATTGCGGAAGTTCAGGATGCGTGTAATCGTGTGTGTGCGCTTTGCCGCACGACTGCGAGCATGTGAGCGCACATACGTGTGAGCTTAAACTGAGAGGTCAATGACTCTGAATAAATCTCTGATGTGCGACTGCCGCCAAACATGATTAACATTGAATTATCATGTCACTAACATGGAGCTTGTAAAGAGTCGAGGGATTTTTTTTCCTCTGAAGGTCTGTGTGGGGGATTGTAAGGAAAGCGAAAGACCCAGATCTATCCATTTTTAAATTGTCATTTCTTATTGGCTTAATCTACTGTGAGACATTGAATGTTCATGTAGTGCTAGGTGTGTACTGTATCTCGTTCTTGTGGTGGTGGGTGTATACGTGTGCATGTTTGTGCCAAACAGGAGAGGATGATGAGTTTCTTCTGGGTTGCAGTTTCGAAAGAATGAGTGTATGTTTGTGTGCATGCATTTGTGAGTGAGTATTTCTGAGCTTTTGCCAGAAGAGCGCGCTCTGCCTACACATAGAAGAACCCATGAAAATTCATAAGGGCGCGACGCCTACTCTTTAATACTAAAAATACAGAGGAAGATAGTTTGAGGCAAGAGAGGGAGGGAGGAAGAGAGATAGAGAGAAGGAGGTAGAGGATGACGTTCGGTGAGCAGGGGAGCGTTGCACACGTGGTACACCACGCAAGGGTTTCTCTTTTCAAATTCCACTCTCAGAGTCGCAATTTTATGATCATGTGTGTATGTGCGTGTGTATCAGATGGATGTGTGAGACTTTCCTTCCTGGCCTCCATATGCAGTGTGTCCAAATTTCAACGTCACATTATGTGGCGAATCAAAGAACAGGATATTGGAGCCAGTGCACGTTTGAAATGAAAACTGACCCTAGTTAAGTTCTTGGTCTTACTGTGAACGGTTTGTCAGTGTACATTATTCCAAAAGGTTGTTTTGCCTTTCGTGATCTGTAATCAAATTTCCAGTCAATTTTTGTAATGTTAATTTTCAGTCATTGTTTTAGCAAACATTTGTTTTTGTGCCATTCATATGTAACACCAACTTTTACGATCCAGTTAATTCATACAATTAAGTCCTGATCTGCATTTTACACAAAATAATTTTATGTAGTGATACTATTTTTTTGTATTGGCTGCTATTAGAGATATTGGATATTGCATTGTGCATTACTATGTATTTAATAAAATGTATGCAATTTTTTAGAAAATTTTATAACAAGTAAACAATATTTTTAACATTCTTTACTATTTTGTCTTAACAAATAAATATGTAACACTAAAATCAGCTTGCATATATAATGCATTTGGGAATCATAACATGTATAATGCAAGTTATATAGCGCTTTCAGTACTGCTGTACACCCAAAGTGTTGCTGGAGAGCGAGTGAAAGAGAGAATTCAAAGCATGGGGATTATTAGGAGGCTATTGATAAAAGCCAATGAAGGAAATTTAGCCAGGACTCTGGGTATACACCTACACTTTTTAAGAAAAGTGCCATGGGATTTTTATTGACCACAGAGAGTCAGGACCTCAGTTTAACGTTTCATCTGAAGGACAGTGCTTTTTTACAGTATAGTGTCCTCGTCACTATATGCTGGGGCGTTAGGAGCCACACGGTAACTGTCTGCTGGCCTCACTAACCTCCAGCAGCAGCCTAGTTTTCCCAGGACGTCTTCCATCTGGACAGGCTCAACCCTGCTTAGCTTCAGTGGGCAACTAGTCTTGGGCTACAGGGAGGAATGGCTGCGGCCATTGGGCATAACATGAGAATTACTGACGACTTTTCTGTACCAGCCAGAATTCTAAATATCGGTGCATTCCTAAAATTACAAAGTATTTTTAAAACAGATATCCTGAATGCTGATTGGCATACAGTATTTCAGTTTTGAATAATACAAAAAATAATAACGGATAAAAAATATCTGTTCACTTAACTGTGTCTATCATGACACGTTGTGCCTATATCATTGCCTTTCATTGATGATTAATAAAAGCATGTTAATTCTTTTAATTCTAAAGCTTTTTGAACCATTTTTAAAGTTTTTCATGATGCCATATAATACCGCTTATAATGATAAATGTGTTGGTTGAACGTGAATCATATGTATTTATATGTATATGATATTGTGATCACAATTATTCAAAAGATGATTACGATTTATATAACATATGATTATAAGGTGTATTATAATGCACAATGAGTATATTATGGTGCATTAAGAATCCCATCATAATGTATTATACATACAGGCTTCATGTGTAGTGCAAGTTATTTCACATTCCATTTGGAAGCCTTTTAAAATTAATCAAGTGAACTATATTAAATCTGATATATTGCATTTGAACCCAATTATGTGTTTGAGTGAGATTACACTTATGCGCCCAGAGAGTGTCAGTCTATGAGAATATGTTCATTCATAAAGTCACTTGGGATAGAGACCACACAAATAAAGCCAAGTTATGACTCTAATAATGCGTTCAAAAACACGCCAAATGGGAACAGTTTATGCAAATGCATGCAAATTAGTGTTATTTTGGGTGAGTTCCCGGGTGGAGGCAGAAGTCAAAATGTTTGGATTAAATTTAGCGCCATTAGACATACCGTCAAGCAGATTGAGATGAAATTTAATTTCAATACAATAAAAAAAATCATACTCCGTGGAATGGAATTGACATAAATGGATGCATTTTCGAACGGTAAGCCTAAAGGGTGTCTAATAAACAAATTGCATGGCCAAAAGTATGTGAACAACCACTTTTACCTAACAGATATATCTGCTGCATATATTCAGATATACTATATTGCCAAAAGTATTGGGACACCCCTCCAAATCATTGAATTCAAGTGTTCCAATCACTTCCATGGCCCCAGTTGTATAAAATCAAGCACCTAGGCATGTAGACTGCTTCTACAAACTTTTGTGAAAGAATGGGTCGCTCTCAGGAGCTCAGTGAATTCAAGTGTGGTATCGTGATAGGTTGCCACCTGTGCAATAGGCCCATTCGTGAAATTTTCTCACTACTAAATATTCCACGGTCAACTGTTAGTGGTATTATAACAAGGTGGAAGCAATTAGGAACAACAGCAACTCAGCCACGAAGTGGGAAGCCAACTTTCTGCAGTCAATAGCTACAGACTTCCAAACTTTGTGTGGCTTTCAGATTAGCTCAAGAATAGTGCGTTGAGAGCTTTATGGAATAGGTTTCCATGGCCGAGCAGCTGCATCCAAGCCTTACATCACCAAGTGCAATGCAAAGCGTTGTATGCAGTGGTGTAAAGCACGGCGACACTGGACTCTAGAGCAGTGGAGCCTTGTTCTCTGGAGTGACAAATCACGCTTTTCTGTCTGGCAATCCAATGGACGAGTCTGGGTTTGGCAGTTGTCAGGAGAACGGTACTTGCTTGACTGCATTGTTCCAAGTGTAAAGTTTAGTGGAGAGGGGATTATGGTGTGGGGTTGTTTTTCAGGGGTTCGGCTTGGCCCCTTAGTTCCAGTGAAAGGAACTCTTAATGCTTCAGCATAGCAAGACATTTTGGACAATTGCATGCTCCCAACTTTGTGCGAACAGTTTGGGGAACTTGACTGGGCTGCACAGAGTCCTGACCTCAACACGATTAAACAACTTTTAGAATGAAATAAAGCGGAGACTGCAAGACAGGCCTTCTCGTACAACAGTGCCTGACCTCACAAATGCGCTTCTAGAAGAATGGTCAAAAATTCCCATAAACACACTCCTAAACTTGTGGAAAGCCTTCCCTGAAGAGTTGAAGCTTTTACAGCTGCAAAGGGTGGGCCAACTCCATTTTAAAACATACGGATCAGGAATGGGATGTCATTACAGTTCTACCAGAAAGACTCGGGGGATAAAATTAAGTAACAAGCATTAATTTATTGGCAGCCCAGTAAGCAATTATTTGTAAAGTTCTTTGGCGTAGGCCCCGTCCATAGATCGTAATCCGAGGGTAGCGGATCAGCATCTCCTGCCTGAAGACGAAGGCAGGGGCGCAGCCGACCCCCCGGGGAAGTATAGACGGGACCATCCTGGTGGTGGTGGGGAGGGTGGAGGTTGTTGTCGCGTCAGCATCTGCGAACTCAAACATGTGTAAGTACCGATCTTGTAAAATGGACTGCATTTATATAGTGCTTTCACAGACCCATACAGGGCGCCATCCAGCTCATCGGGAGCAGCGAGGGTTAGGTGTCTTGCTCATGGACACCTCGACACTTGGTCAGGTGGAACCGGGGATTGTACCAGCAACCTTCTGGTTTGTAGACAACCTACATGAACCACTGAGCCACTGCCACCCCAGAATATAATTATTTAAGCAGAATAAACCGTGTTCTGATCCAGCATGACAATGCACAAGGCATTTTGCTGAGTCTGGTGTGGAAGAACTCGCACAAAGCCCAGACCTGAATCCTACTGAACATATTTGGGATGAATTCAGCTGTGTGCCAGACCCCATCACCCAACATCAGTATCTGACCTCACTAATGCTCAATTTTGAATGGGAGCAAATCCCTGCAGCCGTGTTCCAACATCTTGTAGAAAGTCTTCCCAGAAGAATAGCAGCTGTTAAATGTTCAGCAAGCACATTTTGCTAAACTGTTCGGCTGTTCGGTTATTTTTGGCCATGAAGTATGTATACAATCTAACAAATAATTCAGTTCAGTGTTGTAAATGTCAACTTTTCTGTATTAGCCAGTATTTAAATATTGGCGCATTCCTAAAATTAGAAATGTATTTTAAAAACAGATATCCTGGATGCTGATTGGTCGATATAGTATTCCAATTGTGAATAATACACAAAATAGTAACAGCTATAATGCAAAATATCTATTCACGTAGCTACCTGCGAAACGTCTCGGTTACGTATGTAACCCTCGTTCCCTGAGTAGGGAACGGAGACGTTACGTCGGATGATGACGAATGGGGTTTCGCTTAGAACACCTATCGACTTCGAGTATACAAAAACGAGCCAATGGCAAAGAAATGCCATGGGTCTGCGGAATTTGCATGACGTAACTCCGCCCCACCTCGTGGGTATAAAAGGAGGACGCCGGCAACATGCAGTTATGTTTCTTCGCTGAGGAACCAAGACTGAGCTCAGGCGATCCCCGCGGTACAGCGGAAGTGGCAGGAAGACGTAAGTGACAGGAAGACGTTCCTACTCAGGGAACGAGGGTTACATACGTAACCGAGACGTTCCCTTTCGTTGTCACTCCGAGTTACGTCGGATGACAACGAATGGGGTTATCAGTCTAATCACGCCACCTTCACAGCTGTCTTCCAGTGCCCTGCGTAAATCTGAGCCCTTGTAGGACGAAGGACTCCTATTTAGCACAGGAATACCAAGGTACACTGGGAAGCATATCCCATAGTTAGAGGAAATATGCAATTAACACCAACCCAGAGGGGGGGGGGGGGCATTTGGGAATACACATATGACCCGAAGGAAACATATGGAGAATACTGAGGTGTAAGCCGCAGGTGGAATATTTCAACCTCAGGGGTGGCAAGGTGGCTTGCCAAGGGAAAGACACATGCTCAGAGAGGCTTACAGTGGAAATACACGTGTGGGGGTAGCTCCAGGGAGGGACCATGCACACGGGAGGCACCTAGCCGACGCCCAGGCAATAGACACTGGCGCTAGCATCAGGGGTGCTGGAGGAACTCAGGGCTTGCGGAGAAGCTCACCTGAGGAGTATATCGCACGTATCCAGTCCGTGGAGTGGAATGGCGAGCCAGCGAAGACACCTGAGCGGGTCCAGTACTAGCTAGTTGAAGCGAGTACATGAGAGGACACAGGCTCCACTCGGATATTGTAGAATCTGGCGAATGTGTTAGGTGTCGCCCAGCCTGCAGCTCTGCAGATGTCTGTTAGCGAGGCGTCATGCGCTAGAGCCCAAGAGGATGCCACACTCCAGGTGGAGTGGGCAGTCACACCAAGGGGGCACGGACGACCTTGCTGCTGGTATGCCAAAGCAATGGTGTCCACTATCCAGTGAGGCAACCTCTGCTTGGAGAGAGCCTTTCCCTTCAGCCTCCCACCATAACAGACTGATCTGAGCTGGTCTGAGGTCCTGAAACACTGCGTCCTGTCTACATAGGCGCGGAGAGCGCTTACTGTACAGAGCAGTGCCAAGGCTGGGTCTGCCTCCTCCAAGGGCAGCGCTTGCAGGTTCACCACCTGGTCCCGGAAGGGAGTGGTAGGAACCTTGGGCACATATCCAAGCCGGGATCTCTGGATCACGTGAGAGTAAGCCGGCCCGAATTCCAGGCACGCTTCGTCAATGGAGAATGCGTGCAGGTCCCCGACCCTCTTGAGAGAGGCCAATGCAACCAGGAGCGCTGTCTTCATTGACAGGAACTTAAGCTCCACTGATTGCAGAGGCTCAAAGGGAGCACTCTGCAGGGCAGTTAGAACCACTGCGAGGTCCCAAGAGGGAACGAGAGGAGAGCGAGGAGGATTCAGTCTCCTCGCCCCCCTCAGGAACCTGACGATCAGGTCGTGCTTCCCTAAGAATTTACCTTCCACTAAGTCGTGGTGTGCGGCAATAGCGGCAACATAAACTTTGAGGGTGGAGGGAGACAGCCTTCACTCCAACCCATCTTGAAGGAAGGAAAGCACGAGACTGACCGAACACCTCCGGGGGTCTTCTCGGCGAGAAGAGCACCAGCTGACGAAGAGGTTCCACTTCAACGCGTAGGCGTGTCTCGTGGACGACGCTCTAGCGGAAGTGATGGTAGCCACCACCCCTGGTGGTAGGTTACTCAAATCTGCCTCGTCCCGTCCAGGAGCCACACGTGGAGGTTCCAAAGATCGGGACGAGGGTGCCATAGGGTGCCCCGTCCCTGAGAAAGGAGGTCCTTCCTCAGAGGAATTGGCCAAGGAGGTGCTGTCGCATGGAGCACCAGTTCGGAGAACCAAGTCCGGTCGGGCCAGTACGGCGCAACCAGAAGGACCTGCTCCTCGTCCTCCTTGACCTTGCGCAAGACCTGCGCTAGACGTCTCACTGGGGGAAACGCATATTTACGGCCCCGCGGCCAGCTGTGCGCCAGAGCATCCGTGCCGAGCGTGCCCTCGGTCAGAGAATAATACTGGACGCAATGGATCGAGTCGTGGGAGGCAAACAGATCTATCTGTGCGTCCCCGTACTGGTCCCAAATCAGCTGAACCGACTGGGGATGGAGTCGCCATTCTCCGGGGAGGGGCTGAAGCCGTGAGAGCTCGTCGGCTGCACAGTTCAGGGCTTCGGGAATGTAAATGGCTCGAAGGGACCTCAGAAGCTTCTGACTCCATAAGAGGAGGTGGCGAGCGAGTTGCGACATACGGCGGGAGCGTAGACCACCTTGATGGTTGATGTACGCTACAGTGGCGGTATTGTCTGATCGGACTAGTACGTGTTGACCCTTGAGCAGCGCCCGGAAGCGGTGCAGGGCAAGGCGTACTGCCAGCAACTCGAGGCAATTGACATGCCATAGGCGCTGGGGTCCTGTCCAGGAGCCCGCGGCAGCATGTCCATTGCACATGGCGCCCCAGCCCGTGGTGGAGGCATCTGTTGAGACAACAACATGCCAGGAAACTCGTTCCAGGGGGACACCAGCCCTGAGAAAACTGAGGTTCGACCACGGGGTGAAGGTCTGACGGCAGGTCGGAGTAACTGATACTCGGAGCGTGCCTTGTTGCCATGCCCACCTCGAGACTCAGTCGCGTAGCCAAAGCTGAAGCGGTCTCATATGAAGCAATCCGAGCGGCGTCACCGCGGCTGCAGATGCCATATGCCCCAGGAGCCTCTGAAAATATTTCAGTGGAACCGCACTCTTGCCCTGAATTTGTCTCAGACAAGTCAACAGTGACTGCGCGCGCGCGCTCGCTCGTAAGCTGCGCGGACATGGCGACCGAGTCGATGTCCATACCGAGAAAAGAGATCCTCTGCACGGGGCAGTTTGCTCTTCTCCCAGTTGACCCGAAGGCCCAGACGAGCTAGGTGCCGGAGCACAAGGTCCCTGTGTTCGCAAACCTGATCTCGAGAGTGAGTTAGGATCAGCCAGTCGTCGAGATAGTTCAGGATGCGAACCCCGTGAACCCGAAGGCGAACAAGGGCTGCCTCGACGACCTTCGTGAAGATGCGAGGAGACAGGGCTAGCCTGAAAGGGAGGACCGTGTACTGGTATGCCTGCCCCTCGAAAGCAAACCGGAGAAACGGTCTGTGTCGAGGAAGAATGGAGACATGGAAGTAGGCGTCCTTCAGGTCGATCGCTGCAAACCAATCCTGGGGCCGAACACATTCGAAAATGCGTTTGGCGGTGAGCATCTTGAACGGCATCCTGTGAAGGGAGCGGTTCAGCACGCGCAAGTCCAGGATCAGTCGTAACCCAACGGTTTTCTTGGGGACAATGAAGTAAGGGCTGTGGAAGCCGGACCTCATTTCGGCTGGAGGGACAGACTCGATTGCACACTTCGCCAGCAGGGTGGCAATCTCTGCTCTCATGATAGGGGCATTGCCACCGACCAGTGTGGAGCGGACTCCCCTGTAGCGGGGAGGAGACCGTGCGAACTGAATCGCATAGCCGAGCCGATGGTTCGCGTGACCCAGCGAAACAGACAGGGAAGCTCTAGGCAGGCTCCCAAGAACTGTGCCAGCGGAGTCAACGAACCACCGGTGGTGCAGCAAAGCGGAATGACTGGCCCAGAGGTGGACGGCATAGCGGCCTAGAGTGGGGGCAGGGTCATAACCGCACCCTGACAGAGGAGGCCAGGGAAGGACCAGCGTTCCGCGGGGGCCTGCTCTGCCAGGGGTCTGGCGACAGAGGGGGATGAGAGCGGTACGGTCCAGGACGGCACACACTGTCATCCGGCTCTGAGACAGAGGGGGACGAGGGGTGCACGGCTCGAAGGCGGCGCACCGTGTCGTCCGGAACTCTGTATGCTCAGAGATGAGAGACTCAGTTCTTTCTGAATATGGATTCTTCCCCAGCCCTCCACCGGGGAGAGGAGTGGCTCTCCTACCAACTTCTGGAAAGAACTGAGTCCCATCTCTGAGCAGCCCATCTCAAAAGCGCCGCTTAACCCGGCGTTTAGCGGGGGGCGGGGCTGGAGAGGGCTGAGGCATCCCTCCACGGTCTTCCAAAGCCAGCCCGGGTGAACTGGCGGGGTTGGAACCGTTGGAGGGCGCCCTCGGCGGTTGGCAGACTGAGGGACCTGAGCGGACGGCGGGGCCGTCATCAGAATAACCTCAATCTGCTCCCGGGCGGTTGAGAACTGTTGGGCAGAAGTACTCAACCGCACCGCCGAGGCCGACCTGGGATATGGGGGTGTCGAGCAGACGAGTCCGCCGACATCCTGCACATCAGACCGGTCAGCCCCAGAGTGGTAAACATCACCTGACTCGGAGAGCGCACGGTCACCTTCGTCGCTCGGAGAGCAAGGTCAGTGGCGGCGCGCTTTTTGGTAGCTCATTAAAGAGCCTCGAGTCAGTCCCGCCCTCATGCATAACCATGAGCATCTGGGCCAGGTAGACCACAGAACTGTCATGGGATGCAGTGAGGCGGCTGCCTGTCCTGTGGCACTATAGGATTTCGCCACAGATTAGTGTAGATGAAGAGAACTACAGGCTTCGGACGGGTGCTTAGGATTGCGCCGGGAAGCACTCCGAGGACACAGTAGCATCGCAACAGAGCGTTCAACCGGGGGGACCCCAGTGTACCCATGGGCAGCGGCCCCATTGAGGGGGGAAAGGTGGATGAGACCAACGAGCGGTCCTGAGAAGACACGGGGGTCTTTCAGGACGTCGAGATCTCATCATGCACGTCCAGGAAGAAAGATATTGGGGTTTGCCGTGGACGCGGGGCGGCGGCCTTACCCAAAAACCAATCGTCCCAGGAAAGCATGGCCGTCATCTCCGGATCAGACTCAGGCACAGCATAGCACACCAGAAGGTGGCAGCTGTGACGAGTCGTCACTTCCAGAAGAATAAAGCCCACCTAGTGATGCTGCTACAGACATAGAACCATCCTCTGTAGCTTTCAAATGAAAACACACGGGCCACCCGAAGATAGACTCGTGAAATCACCTGATCGCTAGCGGGCACCGTCATTGAAGAGGTGGGCTGGGGTCATGGACACAGAGTCGGCGCCTTGTTCCAGACCAACACCCTCAGGTCACCCTGGCCAGCAGCCGAAAATCGGGGGGTGGATGAGGGGACTCTCACTCTTGCGAGTTCACCGAGTCTCGACCTAAATGACGCGATGATCATGTTCCCACAGAGAGAACATGAATCACCCACGAGCGCTGTACAAGCATGATCAAAGCCCAAACACACTAGACAGCGCTCGTGCCCATCAGAGTCCGATACCAATCTGCCGCAACCACTTTTTTGTTTTAAATGCACGGGCGAGCCGCTTTAAAAAGACGTGCCACGCGCGAGCTCTTTTGTGAGAGGAGAGAAAAAAACTTGCGATGTTGAAGCGAGCGGGGAGAACACACTCACTGGCAGACCACTGCACAGATCAGCAGGCAATGTGAACTCGCTGCAGATCACCGTCACACCAACACCGGAGAGAATGGCTCGTCTCGTAGAGCGAAGTCATAAATGGCTGTGGAGTGAAGAGATACTCTTGGCTCCGAAGCGAAAACATAACTGCATGTTGCCGGCGTCCTCCTTTTATACCCACGAGGTGGGGCGGAGTTACGTCATGCAAATTCCGCAGACCCATGGCATTTCTTTGCCATTGGCTCGTTTTTGTATACTCGGAAGTCGATAGGTGTTCTAAGCGAAACCCCATTCGTCGTCATCCGACGTAACTCGGAGTGACAACGAAAGGGAACCAAGCCTTTGCCTGTCAATGCTTTTCAGCCATGATTAATATAAGCATGTTAATTAGACTGTTTGATGTCATTAAAACATTATTATAGTGTCTTACAATACAGAATAATACATTATCTTATTAAAAACTTTCAGTTTATCATGATTTATATGTAAATATCTGCAATAAATATATATTATGTATAAGACATTAATTCTTTAATTCAGTTAAGCATTACCTTAATTAAATCTCTGAATATCATTTAAGTGATTGTTTTGTGTTGTCTAAAAATCAAATAGTTAATCTTTGTCTACGATTTACATATATTATTAAGTTTATTCCACAGTATTTGAATAACAAATTATATTTTTAAGGTATTGTAGTAAAGGTATGTTGTTATGGGAAGAAGGTAAGGGAACTGGCGAACATTTAACACACTTTAATAATCATAACATAAATGAATACAAAACGAAAGTAAAGTATGTGGTGGCAGTCGTCCATGAGGGGCTGCCGCCACATATAAACAAAACACAACATAAATGTCTCGTCCTTCACTGTCGTCACTCATCATCAATGGCCACCGGCCTCGCGTCGTTCTCTCACGACCACCGGCCTCGTCCTGCTCGCCACAATACTTAACATATTTGTTCAATTTCAAACTAAATATTTGAGAATGGGGAAACTACACTTATTAGCTACAAGAACTTCAACTATTACTCTTTCCTTGTCAATATTCATCATCTTTAACATCAACTTAAGAAACGGAGTGAGCTGGACACAATTAACAATCGTGTGCAAAAAGAGGAAAATCGGATTATTATCAGCCTCTTTGATACAGACTGTAATATGATGTTATTTTGTGGATTTTACAGCTTTAAAATGTACTCGATATGTGTAGGTGTCAACATTTAAACTGCATACATCATAGAGTGTATTGGATAATGTAAAAAAGCATGAGCTATTATTTGCAGAGCTGTTATTATTAAAATGGAAAGAATTTATACACTTCATTACTCTTGCTTGTCCTAGCTTCTCTCTTGTGGATAAAAAAGCAACATTTCCTGTTTTGCTGGGCATTTCATGTAGCTGTCAGTAGATGCAAAGACCTAGTTTCTCTCTTGTGTGTGTGTGTGTGTGTGTGTGTGTGTGTGTGTGTGTGTGTGTGTGTGTGTGTGTGTGTGTGTGTGTGTGTGTGTGTGTGTGTGTGTGTGTGTGAGAGAGAGAGAGAGAGAGAGAGAGAGAGAGATGGGGATGACAAGACAGTTGAAAGTCTGGAACATTACACAGGTGGCCCCCTACATGTTTAATTCATGGCAAGTGTTATATATTTATTTTTTAATGTGATATTTCAAGATTTAATATGCATCTCCTGAGTGTTGACTTGTCAGAGTGTGTGCTGCAGCGATGATGTCATCTTGACATCCTGACCACCCGTGGACCAAACTTCTGAAACAACACACAAAGAACATCTCAATTAAAAAAATATTGGGTCATTGGGACAAAAGCTGCTGTTTGATGGGCTGACAAGTTTTTTTTTTTTTTTGGTTATTTCCAGCCCTTCAGGTTCAAGATCGTGCCTAACATTACATGACGTCCTGACAACTTCACACACAGTACCTATCAGTCACAAATGGGTGACTGCAAATGGGTTGTTCTCAGAAAACTGTGCCATTTGTGCCCGAAGTTTCATTTGAAAAGGTTACTGCTTTGCTGAGCTTGCAAAAATCATATTTCAAGCCTGAAGTACCAGGGCCAGAACTGATACAGAAACATTGGGGATCACCATAGACCACTGGATATTATTATGGGGGTCTCAATGGTCAATTAAAGGGCCATGTTCACCCATAAATCAGAATCAGAATTCTGTCATCATTTACTGACCTTCATGTCATTACAAACCTCTATGGCTTTATTCTGTGGAACACAAAAGATGATGTTAATGAAAGTTAATGTTAAAAATTATAGTATCTTATTTAAAAAACCATAAAAGTTACTGGGGTCATTATTTCAGCCCTGTCACATTTTGTCACAAATTTGGAAATCATGTCCTCATAAGTCAGAAAGATTTATCTGAATGTATTAAGAAGTCTCATATGTTTACCCAGGCTGCATTTATTCAAAAATACAGTAAACATTATTGTGAAATATTACAATAACTGTTTTCTATTTTAATATATTCCATTAAAAGGAAGGGGTCCTCCTTCCAAAAGCGCAATGTGCTCTGATTGGTCGGCTGAACCAGTGTGTTGTGATTTATCAACTGCTTTGATTGTGTTTCGAACATCTCATGCCCTTAACTGTGAGTGCAAAACAGTACAAAGGCCTCGCCGCACTTTTTTGTTTTTGCATATGCCATGGACGGGAATTATTAAATAAATAAAAATAAATCAAGACAACAATTGAGGAATTTCAGGGAGTTCAGAAATAGTATGCACTAATATAGAGAACCACTCTCCTTTGCACTGGACTTTAAGTGGAGTGAAAACAGAAACATTAAACACTAAAGAAAGTTGAAAATGTAAAAAAATATACTAGTCCCGCTTTAAATATTATAATAAAATGATAATAATTAATTGATATTAATAAAAAATGATTAATATTTTATTAATATATTTATTATAATAATTTGTATAATTTCAATTCTATCAAATCATATCAATTCTATTCAACCCAGGCCAAAGTTGAACAGGCAGCAGCTAAAGCTGTGTGTGTGTGTGTGTGTGTGTGTGTGTGTGTGTGTGTGTGTGTGTGTGTGTGTGTGTGTGTGTGTGTGTGTGTGTGTGTGTGTGTGTGTGTGTGTGTGTGTGTGTGTGTGTGTGTGTGTGTGTGTGTGTGTGTGTGTGTGTGTGTGTGTGGGAAGCAGAAAAGTGACTTTCTAACTTCCTCAAATGTCACTGTAAATTGGAAATATCCAGGCAAGTAATTCACTTTTGATCCAGATTTTATCTTTCTCAAATACTCGCCCTGTGATTTCTTCTTAAAATACCCTATAAGTCTCACTAATTGCTCTCCAGGGGGGCGGATGTCTAAACCTTGAATAATTTTTACTTTTAGTTCACTTAGTAGACTTACCTTCTCCGAGTGGATCCGTTCCTCGGGCACAGGACGGAATAAAGGTCTTCAGTAATTTGAAGAGTGTGAAGCACTGGTCACAGTTAATTACCTCTGTTGGTGTGTGTGTGTGTGTTTTAGCAGGTTTTAATAGGCTTGGGACGAGGTCGGCACTTACAACTTCTCTACCAGGGAATCTCCATTAGACCTAATTGTGGAGAGAACACATTTTAGTAACAGATGGACCAAAGTTTCCAGTTGGTCTGTAACAGTAGCCCATAAACACACATGCATAGACACACACTTAAGTAGGGCAACCTGACGATTGATCCAAAATGAGAACACACACTTGCAACTCGAGCTGTCAACCTCCGGTAGTTTTGCAGCACATTTTTGCAAGTTTGGCAGGTGTTGACCCTAATGTGAGTGTGTGTGTATGTGTATTTGAACAGGCACAGGTCTGTAACTTCAATAATTTGCTTTCCATGGTAGTTTTAATACAGGCTTTGTCTTCTAAGAACAACATTTGCTATCCAGTCCAGTAATGAACATATTTAATATGCCGTCTTTGATAGCGAAGCAAGTTTGAAAGTAGCTTTGCACACTCTTAAAGTAATATATAAAAGCTAGCAATATGCATATATATCGATGCTTAAACTATTGTAGGGCCACTTCACCCATAAATAAACTTGTCATTTACTCACCTTCATGTCGTTCCAAACCTCTGGAACACAAAAAGTTGTTTTGGGGGGAAAAAATTATAGTGTTTTTATTTATCTCTATATATATATATTATATATATATACATATATATATATAAATAAATAAAAAAATTCCATACAATAAAAGTCATTGGGTCTAATGTTGATTTGACCCCAGCATTTTTCAAAATATTATTTTATGTTCCACAGAAGAAAGAAAGTGATACAACTTTGGAACAACACGAAAGTGAGTAATTGGTAACATTTTCAAAGAAAAAAGAACCCATAGTTATTATTTGTTACTATATTTCAACCCTGTCCCATTTTGTCATGAGTTTGGAATTCATATCCTTATAATTTGAAAAGCCACAATACTGTTCAGAAGTTTGGGGTCAGTAAGATTTTTTTTTTAAATACTTTTATTCAGCAAGGATGCATCACATTGATTTTTTATTATTTTTTTTATTTTTTTTACTTTTTATTCGTCAAAGAATCCTGAAAAGGAAAATGTGTCCACAAAAAAGCAGCACAACTGTTTTCAACTGTGATAATAATAAATGTTTCTTAAACACCAAATCATATTTCTGAAGGATCATGTGACATTGAAGACTGGAGTTATGATTCTAAAAATTCAGCATTGGCATCACAGGAATAAATTACATTTTAAAATATATTCAAATAGAAAACTGATATTTTAAATTGTAATAATATTTTACAATATTGCTGTTTTCTACTGTATTTTGTAATCAAATAAATGCATACTTGGTGAGCATTAAAGACTTCTTTCAAAAACATTTTTAAAAAATCAAACTGACTTCAAACTTTTGAAAAAAGGGGGTCTTTTAGGTGCAGTCAGATTACTATTCATTTGGCACAAAAACAGTATGGATCTCATTTAATTTCACCAAAAGTAATTGCAAAATCCTGAACACTCTTGTCTGCCATTGGTCAGCAAACAGTTGGCCCCGCCCCAAACTCATGTCATTGGTTGAGCCACTGTTGCTGTGTCATGATCTGATCTTGTTTAAACCTTTTTCTCAAACACCATTTTGTGATTTATGCTTTTCTAGGATTTTCCCATATGTTAAAATAAGAAAGTGGCGACAGAACAGTCTGTTTATCGAATGTAAATCATCTTCTCACTGAAGCTGCGCGTGAACATTTAACAGCCCCGAAGGGACAAACACATAATCGCACACGTTAACGGTGTAAAGTTACTCCATGAATTACAGTTCTTTATGTTGACGCCCGGCTCCCGTTCACATTTCAGCAAGCTTTGTGTGACAGGGAAATGAACAGAAAGGCAGTCGTTTAGTCACTTTGACAGAACAGGGCGAAAGATTTCAGCAAAAACATTTTGGATTTCTGACACCCCAGCATAAATCAAGTTGTTTCGAGTCAGCCAGTTGGATGCCTCCTATAGTTAGTTACTCTCCTCTCCTGTTATGCTAGATGGTTCTATCTATCATAGATCTTTCACCTTCTCAGCCGGATGTCTAGTTCTATACAAAAGCTTACACTGATGGTTTCCAACAATTCAGCTGCATGCATTATTAAATTTGTTCCTACTGCAATGCATCTTCAAATGGATGTTGTCAGAGAGCAAACTTCACAGAATGCTGGGTCTGAACCGCTCAGAGAATGCCGTAGGGTACCTTTAAGCGACCTGTGGGAGGATTGATTCCCATAGAGAAGAGCAACGAGCAGAAACCTAGTGAGGAATCAGACCCGAGGGGATCCTGTCCTCCTTTAATTGGCAGTGGGCAATTACTGTACTATAGTTAGAGGTTGTTCAGTCTGGCTAACTCATTAAACATATATTAAGGGGTTTGGGATTACTTTGGGGTTTTGGAGACATTCGGATGGAAAAAAAACAAAGAGGCTGAGAGTGCGTGGGAGTAATATGCAACTTGACGGCAGTTGGAAGAGGGTGTAGAGACCAGCAGGCTTCTTCTGTCGCTAACCAAAAGAATGCGCTGCCAATCCAACACAACGCACCATTGTAGAAGTTCACTTTCGTTCATTGATTCGTTTATTGAACTGATATATGATAGGCAGAAGTGTAATTTCCATTCAAACTGAGGTACATGAACCCCAAGTGGATTTTCAATGTTTTCAATGTAACGATTATCAAATTCTGTAGCAGAACTCATGCATTTGTCTACATTTAGTCAGTTCAGTAAAGTGTTGTTTGTTAACCAAAACTATTACAATTCTTTTTCGTAATTTAAATAAAGCTCAAATATAAATATTGTTATTTTTAAAAAATTTATGTCAGTTAGTTGTCAAGGCAACTTTCTAATATAAACTATTAAAAAAGACAAGTTTTGCTATAAACTGAATGGTTTATTAAAATAATAATAATAATCATTTAAAAACACAATATTTTATTGGGGTTTTAGCAATGTCAGCATTTGTCTCCAACATGTCTATTTTTACTTCTTAGTTTACTTCCTAGTTTATTTCTTAGTTAATCTACTTAGTTATTTTTGATTAAATGCTTAATTGCTTAACATAGAATGTCACCATAATGGTTCCCATAATGAATGGACATAGAGTGCAAAGCACTTGTCACATGAGCATTCATTATAAGCAGCGCTCATGAAATGCCAGAAAATGCCACACACAGACTTATAGATATAGAAACACAGAAAGGAAAACACAATGCTGATCGTTTTAATAGAGGAACAAACTCAGCCTGACATCACAAGAGAACAAGTTACTGAACACAACTGTACAGATAAAACTGGCAAACGGTCAAACAATGCAACTGTATTATTTATTCATGCCTCAGTGCATGTTTGGATCCCTAGCACTCAGAGAAAACAGCATCTGTGCCGCTAGTTAGTATATAGAAATAAAATGAGCATTTGCTGTAGTTGTGACAGCTGAAGACTCCAAGCTATGCCATTATGATACAAGCCAGAACAATTCCAAAATTCACGTGACCCAAGTTAGATTCAACGTCAGATCACATTAGAAGGCATTTGCTACCCGCCGGGCCACGTCGCCAACAAGCTAGCAAAATTTAATGGGATAATGGCTGATTTCATTTGATCAATTTTTTTTTTTCGTCCGTTCTCTCTCTTTCTCTGTAATGAGGTCATGTCATTTTTGGTGTCTGCCAAATGTTCACACACAGTTACTTAACGGACTACAATAAAACATGTTGTGAGATTCTCTTTTGACTTCTAGAAGATCAACCATTCCATTAACAAACACACATACACACTTATAGACACACAGAGTGCATGAACTGTTAACAGAGTGATATTTATTCAGTTGGACACCCACTGAGTACATAATTCATCATGCCATGCACACTCATTTTAGTCGTATATTCACATATTTATGATGAACTCTCTGCTCCCCATGCACATACATGAACACACACAGACTTTGACACGTAATTATATATTTATTATACATACACACACAAATTCCCATACCTACATGTTTTTTTATCTAGGCTTCATGAATGCATTTATGAAAGGTACACACACAAGTTCTCATACACTGATTTCCGAGGCAAATGCAGCATCATGGACATACATTTCTTCTGCCTGTCCATTAGCCTATAACTCTGGTCCATGCACTGGCCATTACTTAGGATATTTAGTAAAACTTTACAGTATGTTTAAACTATACTTTTTTTTTTTAAAGATCAGTCATGGCAACTTGTTTTTACATTATACCTCATCTAAATAATTAAAGCAATATAAGTAATTTAATTTAAGTTGAAATGACTTGGACAACCAGGTTGGTTATAATTTAAAGCAGCTCCTGAACTTAAGTTTTTACGTTGAAATAAGTGGATTTTTTTACAGTGTAGCAAAGTACTTTCTGTCCATCCATTCATCCATCTACCATTTACCAAAATGTTGTTTCATTAAACCCTGATGAATATATTCTCAGTTTGCTTTAAATGTAACTGAAATGGTTTTGATGGTTTTAAAGGAAATAGCATTTCAGAAACTTTATTTATGAAGTACGGAATAAACAAGAACAAATAGATTTAATAAAGTTAGTATTTTAAATGTAAAAATTAAGAATGAATAAAAAATACTTTACAGTTTTTCTGAAATGCTAAAGCACTAAACCCCATTCTCTGAACCAAATTCTTAATAGCCTAAACCAATTTCTACAAAACCTTAGTCACTGTTTGAAAATCTCCTGCACTCTTTTTGCAAAACTCTAAACACATTCTCACTCACTAAAACACATTTTGCACTGTGCATTGTTTCAAAACACTAAACATATGAGGCAAAAGTTAAACATAACTACAACACAGTTGTCATCGTTTCCACACAATGATTCTAATTTGTTCACATGTATTTCTTATAATGTGATCAAACCAACTGTATGAAATAAGAGCCAGTACAGAGTGACACTGAATGATGATACAAACAATAGATGGAAACAATCTGAGAGCGAGAGGAAGAGTATGTGAAAGAGGAGGATGAGAAAGAGAAAGGTGTGGACAGTTTTGTCAAGGCTTGATGTGTGGGACTAGAGGGATTTTCCCTCACAAGAGAAACATTGCCTGTGATGTGGACAAAGTCCTCAGGCCAGAGCCAGCAGGAAGACATGATGCTGAGGCAGAATCAATCTCTCATTGACAATTATTTAGCAGATACACAACAGTATTTGAGTGTAATGTAACATGCTTTTCATTTAGAGTTTTATTTGACCTTTTTGTCTTTTGGAGTTGGACTGCAGTATTTTTTACAGAATGCAAGTGCTGAATACACAGACATTCAGGAGCCTACTGTTCAATATTCAGTAGTGCAATACTATAATTGTAGTACATACATTATACGATATACAGTTTTTCTTGATTGCTAACACACTATAACTGTTCAGTTGACCCAATTTCCCAAACCATTCATTCAGTTCTAGAAACAAAGACACGTTTCTCAAAACATTTAACACATTTCACCTGTTTTCACACACATTCCAATTTTCTGTTTTCTGCAAAACTCTACACAAAAATGAGCTCATTTTGCAGAGGTTTAACTGTGTTCTCATTCAGAAAACACAAGTACACAATATAATCACCTCAAGTGTGACACTGAGAACTCAAATAACACACATTTATCAATGTGTAAACATTAAGTAGAAAAACAGATGACACACCAATCAGAATCTCAGGATAATATGGGTGATTGTGTGCTTTGGAAAATAGTGGTGGGAGACAAAGAAGAGAGGGAAAGAAAAATGAAGTGGGTGGGGTAAAAATACATGTGTTCTTGATGAAATACGAAGCACTATAGTTGACCATGTTCTTGTGCAGGAATGAACATGAGGGAAGTTGTACTACAAGCTCAGGGTTTTTATATGACTCACATACAGTATAATTACAGTGCACAGAAGCTGCACTTTAGATGAGAGAACTTTCACTATTCTATGTACAGTAAATTCTGTAGCACATCTTGTACACCCTCAAACTCATAATTGTCAAATTGATTTGTAGCCAAGTACTTCTAACATTTGGTATTTTTGAGAGATGACTGCCTAGGGGAGGGAGAGAAAGTCTGTTGTCAGAACACTAAGAAACTGCTCCAGTGTGGCAAATATGGTCATTATCAGTACCGTAATGCAATTTGGCGGGGTATGCTAAATGTATTTATTTATTTACTGTACTGTAATTGACAGTATACTGTATTGTATTGCAATTCCAAGGTCATGTGCAATTAATTGGTATTTCAAATTTTCTTTTCTACTGCTTTTCATGCTAAATATCTTTACAATAGTGTAATCAAAAAGCTTATTGTTGAAATTCACTGAATCTGCACCCCTCTACTTATGCTGTATGCTGTAATAGACATTGAGGTGTAAAATTATTCCAATTGCCAAAAGAAGGTTTTTGACTAATGAATGACTAAATGAAACTTTATTAGCAAGATGGTAGAAAACTGTACATTTCTTGTCTATTCCACCCACTGCCACTTATACCAACGACGGAAATAAGCGCAGTTACAATAGCTTAATATGTGGGAACTTCCCCAATTGTTCTAAAGGTGTGACAATTCATCGACCCCCAAAGTACAAACATGCACAGGCCTAGATCACTATCAGAAACCTCTGTGCCTTTAGGAACTCCAAATGGTCCTGGTGGTAGAAAGAGGGGGTGGAAAACAGTAAAGTAAATGTCTTGCCCAGCAATTGTTCATTTCAAATTTCTTGGATTATTTTCAATCCCACAGAAGCATGTGGAATTGGGTGAGAAATTATGGATTTGTGTTTAGAGTTTCAGGAAAAGGAGGTATAATTTCAAGAAATGTGTTTAAGCAATTGAGAAAAACTGTTTCCACCTAACTCAGTTGCAATTACTATACTTTTTATGAAATTGCCAAAATTGTTTACTGCGTACAATATAATTGTATAATTTTTTGATGTAGTGTTTAATGAATGATCTGTGCTTATATAATTGACTCATGTGTGTATGATCTGAAAGCATTGTTTGATTTACAGGTGAAATGGTTTTGAAGCAATTGTTTGACTTTGCCAGAAGTGTCAAGGTTTTTGTAAGTTAAGTTTGAAAATATGGATTTGTGTTTAATTTTGTGAGAAAATGGGGAAAGGTTTCAAGAAATGTGTCTTAGCAATTGGGAAAATTAATTATACCATTTATTTATTTTAATTCTATTTGCAACTTAGTGAAAATGGTATCTACTCGGGTTTTTCAGAAAACATAAAACCAACATGAATATTGAAAAATAAAAACTGAGAATGAATTTCTAGATTGCTTTCTTAAGCAAATGTGTTTTAAATGACATTTGTATGGACTTGTATGATTTTTCTTTTTATTAAGTCCTCATATTCACAATCCATAAAGACTATTAATAATTGTTTTCCCCTTCAATATGCAGGAAGCAAAGAGAGCAGACAGCAAGGTGAAAGGAGAGCCTGTGGGATGTGTTCAGGACACGACGCAGGGCGTCCCAGCGAGCACGTGCAAAACCAGCTGCGTCACGGCTCCGACTGAGAACATCATTTAAAAAGTTGTCTTCCTTCCTAGAAGGTTCATGCTGAGTATCACTAGCATCTCCCCAGGACCAGCTGTTTGGCTGGATTTCACAATTCCATTTCAAATCTCTCCTATTCATACCAAAATGAGGAGTAGAAATGGCAAAAGATATGCAAATCAGCCATAGCGCCCCATCTACATCTAAGAAATCTTCCGAATGCAGCACAGAGTTTTTCCTGTTTCCTCCAGATTGCAGGCTTTGGCAGGAGCCTGCAAAGATTATAACTAGAGGAGACATGTCCACCTTACTTTTAAAAACTGAGAATGTTCATTGTCAGTGCTTTCAGGAGATAATCATTACTTTTCAAAGATCCGTGCTTTGATGTCTCCTCCATGCTTTTCCGGATCCTTCCTCAGCCCCTGATGTCAGGCGTTTTTATTCTGTCCATCAGGTAGTCTTAATAGGCAAATCAGAAAGGACAATGTTGGTGCTGCACAATCACGGGTCTCTCCGCTTCTTTCAAAGTACGCTCTAATTATTCCAGAGTCAGAATTGCTAATTCCAACCATTTGAAAGGGTTGGATTTGAATTTGATTAACACAGATCAAACACTATAAGGGTTAGCACAGCCGTATATATGTTCGCCTTTTTGATTACTTCTAATCTGAGAATTTCTGCTCTATAAGGACACCTGATTTTGCACAAGGGCCTTCATTTGATAATACATCACATAGGCAATTATAGACCCTATAGGGGGCTTCAGACCCTTGTCTCTCATCTAATCAGCAATGAATTTAACTGTCAGCTCACTTAAAATCTGTGATTATGTGATCATTAGTGTTTACTGAAAACAGCGGCATCTTATTTCACAGGTCATTTCACACTGAAGCTTCCCCTTAGTCGTCAAACATAAACTTTTAAGATCATTAGATTAAGGTGATACTTCACTCAAAAAAAAAAGTGTCATTGTTTACTCACCCTCATGTTGTTCCAAAGCTGTGTGGCATAGACAATTATCAAGATGCTCTCTTAAAATGAAAGGTTCCAAAAGGGGTGTTTCACAGTGATGCCACAGAAGAATTTAACCCTCTGAGCATGAAAGTTAATATTTTAATAATTATTGACACATTTGCATGCTTATGGTTCTCTGATGTTGGTTAATGGTCACATGACATGAAACTAAACAGATAAAATATTTCATCTTTTTTGTTTTGTTTTTTGTTTACAAAGGGCTGCATGGATATTTATTGTTGTTGTTGTTTTAACTCTAGTCTATTTAACAATGCATTTAAAAAGATTTATAAATATATTACTGTTGTAAATAAGATTGTACTTTCCCATAAAATACAAAAAAAAAATTAATGATTTTAATAATTATTTTATTTCACACTGCAAGCAATATTTATGTCTTAAATTTTTCACTTTCAAACATTCAAATCTTCAAGCGTTTGGTTCGGTGGAATACTGGTGAAAATAACTTGTGTCTATTTTGTGCAATGGAAAGGTTCCATGAATATTAAAGGTTCTTAATGGAATCATATTCCATTAAAGAACCTTTATTATTTAGCTATAATGAAAGTGATTTGGGACCTCCAAAAGGACAAACAAAAGCACCATAAAAGTAGTCCATATGTAGTCCATAATTTTATTGTTTTTTTTTTGGCGTCAATGAGTACTAAACAGATGTAGTTCTCCTTTTGTGTTTCACAGCATGTGATTTTGAGAAATCTTTGGGTGTAATATTACTGTAAAGCAATAAATATTATTCTGAGTTATAACATCTTAGAAATGCCACTTATAAAACCCCAGCAGCCATCAGCCTGTGCCATATACACTGTTTTTATGACTCAAACAACATTTTCCTTGAGATATCTTGCTATTCCCCTCCACATACACCTACATTATTTCCTTAATCAGAAAGCTTGCTATTAAGGCCATAAAAGCTCTGAAGATGAATCTTTATTTAAATCTCATTTAAAAGTTGTGGTGAACGGCTTACACCATCTGAACGTCAGCGTGAAGCGTACAGTGGCCCCAAAAGCATATGAGATCAGACTTGCTAAATTTACTACCCTACTAAAGACAGGATGATTCTCTTGAGCTGCTCCTGCGGTCAACATATATTATTCAAAATAGTGCATAGGTCCATGCTGAGTCCTGCGACTGAGTGTGTTTGTGTGTCTGTGTGTGAGAGAGAGAGATAGCTAGAGAGAGAAAATGTTCTTGCTGTGAGAGCTCTCATCCCAGACAGCACACCCAGCGGGAGGGGTGGGGGTGGGGGGGGGGGTGGTTTATGTGATTTATGAGGACACAAATTTGTATAATGACATGTGTATTACACTGGTATTACAACTTATATGTGGTTTATAAAGGACATTTCAAAAGTCCTCATAATTCAGCTTAAAAAACAATGTTTTATTAAAATGTAAAAATGCAGAATGCCTCCTGTGATGGGTAGGTTTAGGGATAGTGGCAGTGTAAGGGGATAGAATATACAGGTTGGACAGTATAAAAACCATTACGCCTATGGAGAGTCCTAATAATGCTGTTGCACCAACATCAAACATCAACATTCAAAGTTTCACTAATGCTAAATCATTTCATAAAAGACATTCATAACCCATTTTAGTTCCATAAATTCCATAAGTAAAACGGGGAATTCAATGAGAAGAAAATGGCTAATGACTGGACTGAATACCGAAATTTGAGAACAACTGCATTATCTACAATAACCTAAAACAGTGGCCTCATTACCTTTTTCACGTTTTTTTTTTTGTAATACAGGATAAGGATTACAAATATTTGTAGTTATATCTATGGTGTGATCTATATCTAAAGTTTAGAACTTGCTTTATTTAGTATACGGATTCACGAATATGCAAATTAGCCCCGCCTCCACTCAATCACACAAGCTCAGAATAATCCGATCCACTCTGTCAACTTTACTGTAGTAAATGCTGCACAATGGCAAGAAATACTGGTTAAATTTAGCCATGTTTGAACCAGAAACTGATTCAGAAGGAGTGGAAGAGTGAATTATACAGGCTTGTCAATGCATCAGAACGGTAATGCAGTTTACGTATCGCTGTCTACAATGTCGGACACATAACGGTAATTAATATGATTAGGCTTTTGCTTGACTACATTATCAAACAGCTATGGTGTGTAGCTAAAGTTACACAAACCATGTTCCCGTTCATCATGACGGCTGCTTTCAAAAAAATCAACATGCTTAGAAATGCTTTGAACAACTCAGAACATCAGTGGAGAAAGGCTTCATCACAACATCGCTGCATATTAATGATATGCTAAAGCCCCCACGCACGTTGACAGGATTGGTTGCAACATATAAACAACATTAAAAACTTGATTTTCACCACAGGGGGAGGAGGTTTTTCATTTTCATTTAATATATTAAAATAAACTAAAACTGAAATAGACATATTTACAAAAAAACGAATAAAAATTGACAAAACACAACAAATTATCTATAACTTTAACCAAAATTAAAACAAAAACAGAAAATGTAGAAATAAGAACCACAGGCCTAAAACAATGTCAAGGTATTTGTTTATTGGTTGACATCATTAGCCCCGCCCCCACTGGGCCTAGATGACATCATCTGAAAAGGAAAATAATTTCAGAGGCTGAGCCAGTTATTTAAAATAACATGAATTGTGCACAATCTGTAATGTGGAAGTAAATATTCCGTTTTGATTTCCTGTTGATTGTCAACATGACGCTGAGTTACAAGATGCTGTCTAAGAAGGCATCGCTCGAACAGGTAGGGACACTCGCAATGATTCTGGTGATAAAAATAGGCTTTTGTTCACTCTGAGGTGTTTCTGGGATGCAAGTAATTTCACAGAAGCAGCCTCAGGGTCTCACTCTGTGTGTGTGGCAGAGATAGAGCCACAGACAGAGTTGCCTTTAGACCGAAGTAATAATATTTCGAAGGTGCTCCGGGGCTGGGACTCACAGACCATTCAGTACAGGAGAGGTCCAAAGTGTTTGTGTGTTTGCAATGGGAACACAGAACTATGGGTGTAGAGAGAAAGAGGAAGGGACAAACAGAAGGCCAGACTGTTTTTGGGTAAAAGTAATATCACATTACTCCAAATATTCCAAATCCAAAAATAGACATAACATCATCATTGTTACATGTACTCACTATATTAACGGCAAATTACGCACAATTTCAAGAAGGACTGGGCAGTAGTGTTGTTGTCAAGATCTGAGACCAAGACAAGACCAGCGAGGCACGGTGAAACCGAGTCAAGAACAAGACCAGACCAGCACTCCTCAAAATCATCTAAACATCCATATCTACTGTCTGAGAAATGTCTATAAGACACTATATAGAGCGGTTACAATCAAATCTCTAACAATAAAATGAATCTTTGTTGCAGAGGTGGCACAGAAGTTGCATCTGAATTGGTAGACCTGCATAAATAATGTTGAGATTAATTTTTAAAAATAACATTTTGAATATATGATGGTAAAACTAAATTATAGGCGTACTTTTAAATATGAAACTGGAAACCGCCAGTAGGTGGAGTCAATCATTTATTCAAGGAATTTGTTCAAAGCAGCCGATTCATTCAGTAAAGACACACTGCAGCGTGTTACTCGGAAACACATCGAAGTCCTGCTATGGATTTTAAAAAAAAACTATATTCGTTGTATTGCAGCTCTTGAAGAAAGCCATTGTCTAGCTTAAGTAAGTTTTTAATTGATTAATTTCCGTTGGAAAAATCCTTAGTTATTAACTAGGGGCCGCTTAAACTGACACTTCAGAGTGACGAAATGCATTAATAAAAATATGAAGAGCGAGACGTGAAAAATGTTATAAGTGCAATATATCCTGAAAAGGAACTCAATGCGGTGCATGCGCTGACTAACACACAGCTGAAGCACGTGCACACCAAGCTGCGATCGCGAATTCAGGGTCGAATACACATCAATTATGTCAAAATGCCAGTCGTGTGGAGTATTCATGTATTCACAGCCGGTTATGTCTCAGGTTAAAGTAAACAGCTGGGTGTAAACGGGATGTGTATCAGTATAATGGATCTGTGCTCTTGGTCTTAAAGTGACAGCAGTCTAATAAACCTGCTGCTCTGTCATTAAAATCACATTTGTCACTGAATCAAACAAAGGAGAAAATAACTTACTGCTCTTGACTTATTGTTAACAAGAATAAATGGTAACACTTTATTTCCTTGTTAACTTGTTACATAGTTACTATAGTAATAACTAAATTATGCAGAATTACATGCAGAATTTACTAACCCTATAGTAAGTACACAAAGTTAATTAATATTACTCAGTACATAAATGTACAATTACACTGAAATAAGGACATCTTTTTTCTAAAAAAAGAAATTAGATAAAATAACACAAAATTACTATAGCGTGATATATATTTATCGTGTTATCGTGAAATAAGAATTTGGTCATTACAACCATTACACCCTTAATTAGCTACAAGAAAGTAACCTTGAACAAAACTGTCACGGAAACACACGGGAAAACAGGAAGATCCAGATGCAGCATGTTTATTATTAGGGCAATCCAATTCATAGTCATCCAGGCAGGGTTCAAAATCCATCTTAGCAATCCAAACACAAGAAACAAAACAAGAAACAGACTAGAACACAGACCAGAAGTGTAGTGACGAATAACAACGACTCTGTGATAAACACTAAAACAGACAGGGTATATATACACACACTGAACTAACAAGGTGATGGGAAACAGCTGAGTGCAATGAACTGATGAGTGACAGACAGAATGCTGGGAATTGAAGTCAAACGTGAAAGACACCGTGAGAACGAGGACCTCTAGTGACAACCCAGGGAACACAAACCAGACACTGTGACATAACCCCCCCTCTACGGAGAGGCTACCAGACGCTCCAAGACCCACAAAAAACAAAAACAAAACAAGAGTCCAGGAGGGAGGTGGAACGGTGGAGAATCAGGGGGAGGAATGGGGGGCCAGGTCCATGGAAGGAAACAGAAACAGGGCGTGATGGTTTAGCCGGCGGCCAGGGCGAAGCAGACGACCCATCGGGCGGCCAGGGCTCAGGGACAGCACACACCGGCTCAGGGACAGCAGACACCGGCTCCGGGACAGCAGACACCGGCTCAGGGACAGCAGACACCGGCTCAGGGACAGCAGACACCGGCTCCGGGACAGCAGACACCGGCTCAGGGACAGCAGACACCGGCTCATGGACAGCAGACACCGGCTCCGGGACAGCAGACACCGGCTCCGGATCTGGGACAGCAGACACCGGCTCATGGACAGCAGACACCGGCTCCGGGACAGCAGACACCGGCTCCGGATCTGGGACAGCAGACACCGGCTCATGGACAGCAGACACCAGCTCCGGGACAGCAGACACCGGCTCCGGATCTGGGACAGCAGACACCGGCTCCGGATCTGGGACAGCAGACACCGGCTCCGGATATTGGACAGCAGACACCGGCTCCGGATCTGGGACAGCAGACACCGGCTCCGGATCTGGGACAGACGACACCGGCTCCGGATCTGGGACAGACGACACCGGCTCCGGATCTGGGACAGACGACACTAAAGGTCTGAAGGGCGTCTCCAGGATCCGAGCTAAACGCTCTAAATAGCCGATCAGTGCCCCTCCGGCCACGAGAATGGGCATCTTCCGATCTGTCTCCGACTGGGTAGACGTGGCGTGAACAGTCTCTGGCTGGCCAGCCGGGACGTGAACAGTCTGTGGCTGGGCAGATGGGACGTGAACAGTCTGTGGCTGGGCAGACGGGACGTGAACAAACTCTGGCTGGGCAGATGGGATGTGAACAAACTCTTGAACGGCAGACGTGACGTGAGCAGTCTCTGGCTGGGCAGACGGGACGATCTCCAGGATGAGAGCAGGCTGCATGGGCACTGCCACCGGGATGGCCTTTGGTTCACTGGGGAGGCAGGAAGTCTTCCTCCTCCTCCGCCGTTCTTTATGGCGAGGTGCAAGCTCCGGGCTGGACAGGACCGGCGGTGAAGGGAGCTCTGGGCTGAGCATCGCTGGCCCATGGTCGGAGAAATACCAAAGTGGAGAGTGATTCTGGGGCTCACTTCAAGGACCTCCTCTCCTGCGGCCTCCTCGAGTCCTCGAAAACTTGGCCAGACGGGTTCCCCTAAAAGATTCTCGGTCATCAGTGGAAGGGTGCTCAGGGGAATTGACCACCGTGGCCTCAGTCTGGCGTCTGGTTTAAGCGGCACAAGAGAAACGTGTGTAGCGTGTGAGATTGTTTTGGCCTCTCGTCCTTCACCATGATCATCCCTGTTTGTTGCTTCACTTGTGGGAAAATCGTTGGGAACAAATGAGAGGCGTATTTAGGTCTTCTTCAAGCGGAGTATACAGAGGGTGATGCTCTTGATGCCCTGGGTTTGAAGAGATACCACTGTCGCCGGATGCTTCTGGCCCACGTGGATCTTATCGAGAAGTTGTTGAATTATGCACCACTGGAGAAATTAGGAGCTTTCTGTGCAATTGAAGTCAAACGTGAAAGACACCGTGAAAACGAGGACCTCTAGTGACAACCCAGGGAACACAAACCAGACACTGTGACAAAAACCCCATTCCCAAGTACGTGTTAATTATATTAATCAGTACTTAAATGTATAAAAGGAAAGATTAAAATAATGTGTTACCAAAATGGTTTTATCTTTTGTATACAATGAATGTGAATGGGGACTGGAGCTGCATGTCATGCTCCAAATTTTACAAAAATGCACAATGAATGTAGTTCATATAGGCCTAACTTGTGTGATATTTTCAAATGATAAATTAGTGTGATGAACAGAATCTAATTATATTTTGCATAAAATCTACATGACAGCTCTAAAATCTAATTCAAATACTGGGCTTGACAGTCTCATTCCCCATTCACTTCCATTAATAATAGCGGCTCTTTTCATTATACTCTGCCTAACATCTCCTTTTGTGTTCAACAGAAGAAAACGATACAGGTTTAAAATGGCATGAGGGTGAGTAGATGATGACAAAATTTTCATTGTTTTGTTGTGCATTATTAAGCATTTGATGGTTATTATAGACAGGCATATACATTCATTATAGACAATACATTATAGACAATACACAATTATTTTCTACTTTTCTCTTTCTTTCTTTCTTTCCTTCTCTCTCTCTCTCTCTCTCTCTCTCTCTCTCCCTCTCCCCACTCATAAAGCTTTGTTTGTGTTTTTTCTCATCATTCAGCACAGCACAAGTAAGCTCATCTTCTTCTTCACAGAAATGTATCTGCCCCCCTCCCTATCTTATTTCTCTTCAAAGAGACAGAAAACCACCTTGCATTCACCTTTTTTTCTTTTTTTTGTGTGCCAAAACTACTTTCAAAAGATGCGGTTACCTCATTTACACACAATCTATGTCGACAAGACGAGATCTGCAAGAGCAATTTGTGTCTTTGACGGATTGGGTTTTTCATGCTCTCGTCGTCACGCTTCTTTGCGTTGTTAACTGCTGCCCCCTAGTGGTGACTGATCAACATTACGCAGCAAAATATAAAAAAAAGCCTCAGTTTCTCATCGCTATGAAGGATAAATATTACTTCTAGATATGTAACGTGTTGCTATGGTGATTGGCTCACGGTCCTCTTTACAGAGAAACGAAGATGATTCGGAGGACAGCAGCGTAAAGTATTAAGGAGCCGATGACATTGTAGGCTACTGAGATCGGCGGACTGTTACCATAGAAATCCCTGAAGCGCGCGCACGAGAAGCGTGAACGCTTATTTTTATCAATGAAACAACAGGTTCGGCGTGAGAAAGAGGGGGGAATATTTACCAAAATTATGACGAGCGAGGAGGAAGGGGTAAAACGGGTTCAACAAAACAGAAAAGAAAGCTGTTTTGAATAAGAAAATCTTAAAGGGATACTCACCTAAAAGTAAAAACTCATCGTTTCACCCTCACTTTCAACCCCCAAATCTGTATCGTTTTTTTATTCTGTGGAACACACAAGACGACATTTTGAAGAACATCCTCGGTTATACTATGTAATGACATCGAATGGTCGCTGAAGATTTCAAGTCGCAAAATCACAATAAGCTAGTCTAATTACAAGTCTTCTGAAGTCATACTTACAGCTTTGAGGTGTAACTTTAGGTCGTATTTGTCAATAGACCTTATTTACAGCAGCGCCATCTTTTATTTTTAACTGTAATAAAAGCAAGGCTGTGGAGGATAGACATCCCTTCAGTGTGCTGTACAGTTATTTAATTGTATTTGAATTGTTCTGCTGACAAAACACTGCAAAATATCGTACATTTCAGTTTCCAAAAAAACTTCAGACAATATTTAGCTGTGGAAAAATATAGGCTATAGTGATCTAGAAGCTTTATACAACGGATGCCATAGAAAACACAGTAAGTCTATCTATCCCTCACAGCCTCGCTTTCATACCTGTCATGGCGCTTCTCTGAATAAGGTCCATTGAATATACTGGTTCACTGAAAGGTTTCGCATCTGACTGACACCAACGCTTGGAAATAGTACATTTCATATTGAATCTTTGTCATAAAAAATAAATAAAAAACTGTTACAGGTGTATTTTTATAATATTGAAGTTGTTCTGAGATATGCTTTTTTTGTAAATACAATAAAAATCCCAGTTTTTCATCTTTTAAGTTTAGAAACGACATAAGTTGTTACAATTTTGATGATCCTGCTGTTGTGACTTTTTTTTAGGTAATATTAGATCCATTTGCAAAAACTACATGTAACTACAAAAGGATTTGAAAATGTGGTTTAAAAAAAGTTTTGGAAGGAGTATAGCACTGCTGACACCACTAGACAGCAGTCATCTGCCAAACACACACACAAAAGAGAGAGAAGCTGAAGCTCAAGAGAATTGTCATTGTTTTGACAATTGACTCCTCCTTTCCACACAATTCATAGCTTTATACTGTTCTCCACAACTGTATTAGCTGCCCTTAATTTCAGACATGACGAATCAATGTCAAAAACACATTCGTTCAGTGTTCAAACACAGCTGAACACATGGACACAGGCAATCATTTTGAAAGCATTGTTATTGACAGCTGTTGTTCACAGATTGTCAAAGGAACTATAACAGATTGTACTTTTGATTGTACACAACAGAATGTGCATTTCATATATTAACATTAATCCAGTTTAAGGATTAAAATCTCATGTGCTCGCAAAAGTGAATATGCAATGACTCGGATGACAAAAGGCAGCAGAAAAAGAGGTAGTTAAAAGCTTGATTTCTTTAATGCAAGAATCATTATTGTACATGAACAATTCAATGGTCTCTGCACAGCTTTTTTTTTTTTTTTTTTTTTTACAATATGTACCACAAGTCTATGTCAGCAGCACCTACAGGTATTTACATTACATAATGTTACACTGGAGACAAAGGTGCTGGGGAAGAGTGACGAAAGAGGATGAATGAAAAAAAAAAAGATGGATGCTCAGGAAGAATGAGAGGAAATTATTGAAGAAAAATAAGTGATTGAGAGATGTGCATGACAGCGGAAGTATGGCTATCACAGCACTTGTGCCTGCTGCTAGAGCAGAATTAAGAGAAGGCAAAAAAAATCATGAATAACATTTGTCAATAATATTAAAATAAAACATTTGTTGCTTTTCAAAGCCACAGCGTGGTAACTGAAAGCTGGGGCAGTGACAGGTGCTGGAGGAAGAGGCAGGTACCACACACACACAAACACTCTAGCACAAAACCCATCAGTCATTCACTCACACACATCAAGTACTTGTATACACAGTCATTGCTCATTACGTTGCGAACATGCACACAAAAATGTTGTTCTTGTTCCTGCGTTCGATTACCTCTCAGTTCAGCCGTAACAGCCATACACGCACACAATCAACTCACACAGCAATATAGTGAATGAGAGTTGTGTGTTTGTTGACAGGATCCTATGGAAGGGCACTTAGGCCTCTGCACTGAACACCGTCCCCCGTCGATGACCTCAACTGGGCTCTGTAGACCAATCAGAGAATGTGCTGGGCTGTGGTGAGCACTGTTATTGGATGCTTTTATTTCCTGGTCTGAATAAAGATGGGAGGATGACTGAGGAGTGGCATTTTTTTCGCTGTTGTTGTTTTCTTTTTCTTAAGAGCTCAGATCATCCTATTGCGTTTGTGAGTGGGCGAGTCTGTTATGACATCATTGCACTGGGCGGAGCTTCGTTTCCGAGTTCCGTTGTCGAGGTGGAGCGCCATCTCCTCAGCAATGAAAGTGTTGAGGTCCACGTCGTGGAGGCCGTTTCTGCGGCGGCTGGGGGCGGAGCTAGCGCTCAGGTGTGTAGGTGAACCCGGGGCTCCAGAGCGCATACTGATACTCGCCATGGCTCCGCTCAGACCTGTAACACACACAGGTAGGAAAACATGAAATATAAATAACTGAAATATACTTTTTCCCATCAAGACAAAACCTCCAGTGACATTTTGCAGTACTGTTTCTCTGAGAGAGAGAAAAAATGATCCATTTTAACAATACCAGTGGCCAAAGACCAAGCTGGAGTGGAAGTGTACAACTCAAACTGCCCAAAGCAAGGGCACTTTATATCATACGCTTCAAAAAATGTCATAAGACACATTTCTGTACTGTACACTGCAAACTTTTTTTTTTGCCTGAAAATAACTTGCATTATATGCGTGTTTAGATGGATAGATATATAATGCAAGCACTGTCGTCAGGCACACTCACCATGCAGAGCAATGGCCTCCCTGAAAGGCTGCAGGTCTGTTTCTACAGATGAACTCGTCTCCGAGGACGTGGGTCGGCTTGGTGACACCATTGCAAGTCTTGGTGGAGCCCTTGAGCTACGTGGCGGTGGGGCTTTACCACAGAGAAAGCTGATAAGATCCTCACGCCGAATAGTCCGCCTCCTTTTCTTCACCCACGCCAGGACATCTTTGTTTCGTCTCTGATGACCGATCTGAATACCCAGCTCATAACTCCGCTGATGGGCATCAACACTCTCTGGAAGATGGCAAAAAAAGCATGAGCATTTCTGTATGTATGTGAGGAATCAGCCCAGCTGCATCAATGTCTCGTGGTGATTTATGCCCAATGATGTCAGTCACATTTAACAATCTGATATCAAAAGCTGCTCTTAAATTTTTTCATTCGTATCAGGCAGAGAGTAAGTATTTGATGTGAAGGAGAAACTGAACAGCAGGTGAATTATTGGTAATGATTAAAATAAGACGCTTTTAATAATGTAATTATGTAAATGTTACATCAACTTCCAAAGCAATTGCATAACACCATACATTATTGTTCTGCCAGAACAGCAGCATAATTTCTCCTCAGGAACGGCAGCCACTGTTCTTCAATCTATTATTTTCAATCCATAATAGGCAACAAATAAACTGCCAGGCATGAAGATTTGTTTCAATAGACAGGGTTACCATTGCCAGGCAGGAACCAGACTGAAATGAATTATACACTTACAAAACCTTGAGGTGAGGTGCATGAAATGATTCAAGAGATGATAATTTCACCAAGGAGTTTATAAGAAAACTGGGATGTTTTAGAAAATACACTTCCCAGAATTTCTGGTTCAGTCAAAGTTCACAATGTGAAATTGCACAGTGAACTTTTGATAGATTAAAAAAAGAACATGTAAAGGCGGCAATCCAACTTAAACTGACCACATCCTATATGCTTTGAAAACTTCTCACAATAGCCAACTTGCTAATTAGTTGATATATATGATCTCCAGTAAATTGAACACACAAACACCTCCCTGTTCCCGACAGCTCCTAATGACGTGACTCAAATCATCCACATGACACATCTGACACCCTCCCCACCTCATCATCTCTCATTACCCCAACTAAAGACTAACTTCTGAATGACGACTCAAGTTTTACTAGCAGACAATGCCATACACATGACCATGGTGGGTCTCATAACTGCAGTCTGATACACAACTACTTTAGGCTGTGAATCACATTTCCACCATTACAATCCGACAGATTCTAGGAAGAGGAGTAAACCAATATGATTTTAATAACTGCTGTCAGCCATATTGTTTCTAGTCTTAAACATATGAACAACCAACTAAACATTGGTCAACAGGTAATTTTTTAAATGTCAAGACATTCATTTATATAGCGCTTTTAACAATATAGATAGTTTCAAAGCAGCTTTACAGTGATAACAGGAAATTACAGGAAGTAAGAGATTTTTTGGCTTTACAGCAGCTCTAGAATAAAGTTATTGTCCAGCTAAAGTTAGTTTAGATTGATTCACTTCCGTTGCAATGATCATTAGTTATTAACTGCTTATTAACACCGCTAAAAAAGAAAACCCTTAACGCGCTCCGGCCCGCTCATTTGCACAAAAAAGTGCCTGTTGGTTGAGAACGCAAACCTTGAAATAGGTTCCTTGATGCAAGCCTTCATTTTTTGGAAAAAAAAGGTTATGCGCAAACTTCAAAAACGCAAAACTGTGAAAACGCTGACAGCGTGCACATGCGTATTACGTGTTCAGTCTATAGATATGCACGTTTGAATATATATATATATATGCGCAGGCATGTAGTCTTTCTTTACAAATTGACCTCAACAAATTACATGTCTGGCCTTAATTTATAATACAGAATTATTTATCGCTTCCACGTAAATAATGGCCAGGCAGGAGTTATCCATTAAGAATTTGGACTCTTCTATCCCTATTTGGATGGTAATAGTTTCTCACGTGGATGTCTGTAAAAATAAATTTATATTTTAATATATAATTGCTGCCATAATAACGGCCCATTTTAAATGTTTACGTGCTTTTCTTCTCTTTCTCCTTTAAACAGTGATATGAAATATAGTTCTTCCAGCATTTCAGCAATAAAAGTGTAGGCTAGATCTTTAAAATGCATCCAAAGTGCAACAGTTATTGTACGGTGCTCGGCAGTGGTCGGAAAGGATTTAAACAGTGAATTTTTAATTGATTTCTTCTTATAAACTCAGTGATGTGGATTCAGACGGCAATTAAATGTCCACACGACCTTGGTGTGTGTCAAAAAACAGTAGGTAATTCAACCAGAGATTTTTACAGGGGTGGTAGGAGGGAAAACTCTGACATTCTGCTTTCGGATGGCAATAAAATCAGACTAGCCCCTGTAAATGTTGACATGACAAATAATTAGTTTGAATAGGACTAATGACTGTAAAAAAAAAAGCAGATTGCAAAAAGCATCTTATTTGTGCTATAAATGAGGCATTGAATATCTATCTTAACCAATTTATTAGAAAAGTGATTCACAGGCAAACCCTTTGATCCTCTTTCTATCTTTGTTATAAACGAGATTGACTTACATAAACTGAGCAAACAACATCTTGTTCACTCAGTCAGCAGCTGCTCATTCATGAAATAAGTGCTTCATCTGTTCAGTGTCATCCCAAATCATTTAGAACACAAACAAGATGCTTTTTGCCACCTACTGAAACAAGTGTAAATTGAGTGATTCTCTTTTCTTTTTTCCAATCACTCAACACACTGATTTAGTGAAGGGGACATTTTGTTCAGAATGCCAACCAATAACATTCCTCCTCACACCCTGGACTTAAATGCTATTGGTTTGTGCTATAGTTTTTCAATGGAAAGAATTCTATTCTTAAGTGAAAGACTAACATGTGTAAATTATATGTAGATAATTAAGCAACGGTTTCACATATAAGACTTAAGCCTAAAGTCCCAGAATAAAATGCATGTTTGAGCTGTCTTAACTGAAAGCAACTTACAAGCATCTTAAAATATGTCAGTGCCATTTTATTTTGTCAAGATGAACACCAGTATTGGTTTTTTTTCTAAAGAACATTTATGTAGACATTCAACAGATTCATTCAAAAACAGGAATTTGTTGAAACAAAACAATACTAATGCAGTAAATGCCAATCAACTGTAGTTCACATACGAAAGCCCATAGTATACCTCATTTTGGATGTGAACACGTAGTGCACTTCATCCTTGTCCAGTGTCTGTGCCATTTCTCTCTAGAAAGTAGGACCAAAAAATGTCTTTGTACTCTTTTAAACTACAGTTGCACGTATCCTTTAAAGTCACCAGAAAAATCTAAATAGACAATTCTTGTTTTTTTATGGAATATTGCAGTATTTATAATCAATTATTTTTCTGTGCACACATTATTCATGTGCCATTGTAATCTTTAATGAAAATAACTTCCCCTCCCACTTGCAGCGACATCTCTTCTCTGATGACGGGACAACCTGCCACTCACATGACATCACAGCAATAGCTAACATTCATGTTCGAGAAGCCATTTCACTCACAGATACATCACAATAGGCAAGAAAAGACTATCACAATTTCCATTTTATGCTGACTTTAATCCCCACAAACAAGCACTTGTCAACTTTGTTGATACCATCTCCAGTAGTTTGTTGTTCCATCTCCTCTGTTTCTTTTTTACTAAAAACGAAATGTCCACAAGGTGGCAACACTGCACTGGGCCAATTTAATTAGTGCAAAAAATTCAAGGTGCATTGCCAGAGTACAGAGTACGCATGTTAAGGAAAATCTGGCTGTACAGGCGTTCAGTATGCCTACCTACATGTGTACAGTAAGCACATAATATGCTAATGACAATATGTCACACAAACTGTTCTTACACTCTGGCATATGCATAAAAACTGAAGTATACATTAGGCTATAGTCGTGTAAAATGCAAAACTGTTCATAAAAGATTTCTCAACTTACCTTTGTATAAGTTAGTGACGGCAGTTGCAGCATTTTGAAAGGGAACCCACAAGGAAAGGCCCTGTTGTTGACATACTCTATCTGAGGGAGTGATCAGACAGGACAGGAAATGTTTACTTTGCAAGTGGACATACACCATTTCCCATCCATGTAAGACACATTTACCCACGGTTTAAAAAAAGAAAAGAAAACCCCAAGGCAACTACACCACTATCAGGTTCACATTTAGCAGCCTATACAGCCTCTCGCACTGGCAGTGTGTCATGAGATAGTGAGCTGTCTACTTAAACAGCACTTTTGGGCACCATAAGCGCACTTGGAATGTTCTAAAAGCGTTTATGATGACCATAAGTGGGGTCTAACGTTACATGAGCAGCTCTCTATGTTTTGAGACACAGCCATTAATTAGACGTCTAAATTTGATATGTAGCAAGTGGACTCTACGCCATTTTGTTGTGCAGCTTTAGTTTATCTTATTGTACCGTGTTGTCTAAATCAGAACTTTGTGTATAAAAACATGGTGTGCTGTATATTTAAAACAGCTTTATAGTTTCATTGATTTAATAACATATATAAACAAAAACAACACGGACCTGAAACAATAACTCACAATCTTTGAACTTAGCCTGCTAATCCTGCCTTCGCCATTTTGTTTCGCACTATTATTGCTGTTCAAATTTTTTTACACGTTTTCATCCGTTCCTCACAGTTTGTATTCCTAGATCTTTTCGTCTACATATATGGCGTTTGAGTTCATAACAGATGAGATTTCTATCACAAATCGTTATTTTCATCAGATGAACTCCTCCCTGCACTTCGCCATTTTGTTTCACTGATAGACAACCAGCTGGGTGAAGCTTTAAATATATAAAATATTCCACAAAACACTTTTAAATGTACTGTACTTAGTTTTAATAATCAATAAAGACGGACAACCGATGGCTTTCCTTACAGAAACTGATTTGTGTGTCAGTTTGCTCGTCTGCCACTTAGCATCAATGCTAATCTGTAAACGCCACCGGCCTTCAAACCAGCCAAACAAAAGGCAAAATAATATTAATTAAGCCCTAAATGTGTGTATTTTCTTATAAAATAACCCCTCGACGTCTTATTTAGATCTCGTTAGATTTAATTTGGTGGCTATCCGTTGAGCTTATGAGTTAGTCTCCTTTGTTTGCCAGTGTGTCAGAGCTAGCTGGCTAGCTATCGGTGAGTTTTTATTATACATATCGCACCTTTATACAGTTGCGCGACGGCAGTGGCTGAGTTCTGGAAGAGATGCCAAAGTTTTTGTTGGCTCTGCTCGGTCTCCTCCTCGCTCGGTTCCTCCTGCTCGGCCTCGGCTAGGCACTGCCGCTCCCATTTGGAGAACCAGTGCTCGGGTCCGTGTTCCTGGATCTCCGCTTCCCCCTCCTCCTCCTTCTTCTCCTCCATGGCCACGAAAAAATAAACACTTAAACCGCTGCTGTAATGCTCTAACGTTCGCTTAAACAACTCTCCGCGGCGATTAAACCCGGACGTAGTCGTTTGTCGTCGGCGGCGGCCTCATCGACAGCTGTTAGTTTACGTCTGCATTGCGAACGGTGCTTGCACTTCTCCGCCACACAGTCGATGAAAACAACTTTACGTTGCCGAGACTCAAACCCCGCCCTCTTGAGTTGGGCTCGACGCTCATTGGCTACAGATATGCGGGGCGTGGTTTCGCGTCAACGGCTCAACTGTTTATTAGACGCACCAACTGTCTGTCATCTGTCACGGAGTGACAATGAATGAAGACACCGCCCATGTTTATGTGCCACACCAGGTTGCCAGATTGGGCGGTTTTGAAATCTATTTTGCGGGCAAAAATGGCCTTGGGCGGGTGGATAAAAATTGGGCTGGTTTCGGATCAGCTCGGCAGGTTTTTGTAGCCGAGACACCGGCACTTCAGATCCTTCTTTTGGCGACCCTCTGTTCAGCAAGCAGTTGTCTCCCTCACTCCCTCACTCACTCACACACACACACACACACACACACGCACACACACACACACACACACACACACACACACACACACACACACACACGCGCACACACACACACACACACACACACACACACACACACACACACACACACACACACACACACACACACACACACACACACACACACACACACACACACACACACACACACAAACACACACACACACACTACAGCTCTGGCTGACGTGCCCATAGACATCATATATTATATCTATGGACGTGCCCTCTAAACTCACAATATACATTCCCTCCCACTACCTTCGGCGAACTTTTGTGTTCATTCCTTATTCCTTTTTTAACTAAAAACATGCTTTCTTCTTTATTCGTTTTTAGACTGGTGAATACAGACGTATTTTCCTTATATAATGCTTAGATATTCAAAAATCAAATATGTGACATAAAACTTTTTTCCGTTTTACGAAATTGTATTTCTCAATTTTATTTGCGTTGACTTGGAGCATTTAGATAATTGCCTACTGAGCCCGGGAAGTCACCTGTGAAAAAAAAAAAAAAATAAATTACGGTTTGGAAATTTGTCTCCTCCGTGTGAATTTCTTATCTAAAGGCGCATCCGCTTTACAGCGGAGATGTATGTTTCCAGCCGATTTAGAAAATACTAGTTTATTAATAAACAATTAAAATGCCTCGTTACTTTTTCAGAAATATTTATTATTAATAGCCTATAAATCATCTATAGCCTTAGAAATGTAGTGTTTGGCCTTAGAAAACCATTTTGTCCATATTAATTTGTGAATATTTTAAATGTTTAATAAAGGGGCAAAAAGTAATAAACAAAAATCTGAGAATACGTCAGTATATATAGTCTATATATATGTTTGCGCAGCATTTGGTATAGGCCTACAGTTCAAATTCAAATTTTGGTGTTCAACTTAAAAATACAACAACCGCTCATTTTTCAATTACGGGTTAAAAAAGGAAAAACGAATGGACGCAAAAGTACACCGACCAATGGGTCATTTTAAAGCTTGTTCATGATTTCAATGTGTTTAAACGAGAAAATAAACCCCCAAAAATGTGAATTTTTTTGTGCATTCTCGCGGTTTTTGACGAGGTTTTGGGCTGGAAAACCTTGCTGGGATCTGGCAACCCTGAACTCAAGTACACTGATAAGGAACACAAGATTGCGCAAGGCCTTAATGAGTCGCTATTCATGCTTTCAAAGTATTTGCCTGTTTCTCTTCTGTTCATTACACTAGGCGACTGTTAAACAAAGAGAGGGGTTTTTGAATAATATATATATGTCCTGTTGTGATTACCTTCTTTGGCCTACAGAGGGCGTCATTATACAAGTACACGAATGCATCTTTCGTGCTCAAACCATGACATCAGTGGCTCAAACTCATTTGAAACCATCTTAAAGTCATTGACTGTTGTAACAAGATATCACAGGTAAGAAACTAATTGGAAGAAAATACATTTTCACGGTGGCACATTTTAAAACACCTCTCTTTTCATATGCATACACTACACTTCGATTAAACTTCACAAAAAGTATAAGCATGTAGACAGTCAAATTTTTATGTTGCCACAAAACCAATAACACTAAAATTAGTGACATTTCCCTCTTATAGGTAATATTTAATGTTTATACATTTAACACATTCTGATGTTAAAGATTGTTTGGTTTGACGTTCATATTTCAATACTCTAAGAAGAAAGTCACCTTAAGTAAGATAAAACAAGATAGCATGAAGGGGAAGGGCAGAGTGATTTAACATGCTTGCACGTGCAGTTGCATAATTTATGGCATGTCACATCCAATCTCTTAAATGACACATCATAATTCATCTTCATATGTGCAAAGATGATCTTCTTATCAACTTTTGTTGTTTCCAACGTGCAGGTGTTACATAGCAGGAGGTGTAACATAGAAATGGGCATGTGAGGACTTTGACAGGAGACGCACAGTGACCCCGGGTTAATGTCTGGAGGAAAGTCCTGAAAGGGTGGGCTGTCTGTAGACTCTTGAATACTCATTCCACCTGGAAGCTTGTCACTTTTTCTCTCCTCTGCCTCATGCTCTCCAGCTCCATGGAAGTGTGTGAGATAAAAATGTTGCCTGCTTGGGGGAGCGATGTCTCAAAGGAGTCTGTAAAAGTGCCAGGTCCAGCTCTGACATACCAGAATATTCAGTACTGCATTAGAGAAAGCCGTGGACTGTGCCGCAAGAGAGGACCTGAGAGAGACATCCTAAAAAATGTCAGGTTAGTGTCTGTGTGTGTGTGAGTCTCTAAATGCTGTTGAAGCAGTTAGATCAGATTGTCTTATTCACTAAAGTAGTCCTGAAATTGTAATTCTTCATAGATTTGTGTGTTCATGTTTCATTTTTTGTGTTATATGCAGCAATCAGTTGCTTGCTTTGGTTGAGGAAATCTGATGGGTTTTTTCTATGTCACAACACAAGAAATTAACCAATTCTTTAATCGTTTTTGTATTATTTATTTTTTATAATAAAAATGTTAAATAATACTTTATTTTATTTAATTGCAATAAAAAATGGCACATATTTTTAATGATAATATATCGTCAATACTAGAGATATAGATTGCTCTTTTGTTTCATAATGTAATCAGATAACCAAAAATGTGCCTCGCGCATTAACATTTAAATTAACTGATAAATTAAAAAGTGACTTTGTAAAGTCAAAAACATTATTTAATGTGACAAATTACACACTACTGTTCAAAAGTTTGAAATTGGTACTTTTTTTTTTAAATGTTTTTGAAAGTCTCTTATACTCACTAAGGCAGCATTTATTTAATCAAAAATACAGTGATAAATAAATAAATAAACCCCAAAAATATAAAATTAAATAAAATTTGATATATTTTACAATGTAATTTATTCCTGTGACGGCAGAACTGAATTTTCAGCATCATTACTCCAGTCTTCAGTGTCACATGATCCTTCAGAAATCATTATAATATGCTGATTTGCTGCTCAAGAAACATTTCTTATTATTATAAATGCTGAATAAAAGTATTAATTTCTTTCAAATTAGAATGCTAGTGTATAAAATATAAAGCGAATTTTACTCTTAAATTACTTTCATTGGTGAAACCTAATGATTCAAGCATATTTAAAATATTGATTAAACATTTATATGTTGCCACATGAATCACATTTTTAGGTTATTTGATTAACATATTTACAGTGCACATGTAAGTTTGTTTTGCTATTTCCTGTTTTAGTGGAATCATGAAAACGGGACTGAATGCAATCATGGGAGCAACAGGAAGCGGCAAAACATCGTAAGATGCTCACAGAATCATCAGACTATAGTTACAACTGACAACAAGCTGGCACCTACGCACAATTTCTAACTTTTATTTTTTGTGTGAAGGTTGTTAGATGTGATCGCTGGCAGAAAGGATCCTCGTGGTTTGCGTTCAGGTCAAGTTCTTGTTGACAACAAGGTCGTGACCTCTGACCTCCGTCTCATGTCTGCCTATGTCGTACAGGTGAGTATGCAGAACTTTACAGTTGTTAGTATCTTCCTCTCATGAGGATAAAGGAGTAATCTGCTCTGTTGTGTGACACATGCAAATGTTAAAGCAGGGAAGATTATTATGTGACATAATTATTCTTGTCTCCTGTTCTGGAATCTTTTGCATGTTCTAATCGGTTTAATTTCCAGCATTTTCTTTGCTATATGTCTGTCTGTAGGATGATATCCTGATGGGAACTCTGACTGTGCGGGAGAATCTTTTATTCTCTGGAAATCTGCGGTTGCCAAGGAAACAGTATTCCACGGCTGATAAGGAAAAAAAAGTGGAGAGCATCATTCAGGAGCTTGGATTGGAGGACTGTGCAGACACCAAGGTTGGTCACAAATGCGACTGCCGCTTTTTATGTCCAGATCTATTCATTTAGATTTAGGTTTTGTGGGGCATACACTCAAAAATGTAACTGTCCTGAGATTGCAAAGTGGGAAAAAGTCCTGCTAAAAAGATAAAAATATAGAGGGAAAAATTAGTAATTAATAGTTTTTCATTTAACTTTCTTTTTTTGTTTGTCTTAAAACAGAAAAGAAGTAGTGAGATAATTAAGTTTTGTTTTAAAATATAATTAATATTTGGAAACTTCCTGTTGAGAAAATCAAGTCAATGTCACAAAAATCTTTTAGGGGCGTTTACACGACACTGTTTTCAACTAAAAGCGGAAACGTTTTTATACGTTTTGGCTGTTCATTTACACGACAACACTGTTTTGGTGGCCTGAAAACACGAATTTGTGACAACAGTGACCATGCGCATGCATATTAGATGTTTAGTCTATAGGCGTGTAGTTTCTTTACGAAGTGACATCGTCAACTACTGGCCTGGCAGTGTTTAGTCGTTTTGGCAGGTCCGTGTGAACGGGGATTGTTTTTACAACGTTGTCGTCTGTACGTGAAAAACACAAAGGAAAAACGTTTCCATTTTTAGTATGTTGTTGTCGTGTAAACGTAGCCTAAAGAAAGATCTTTTTATCGCAAGGTCAGTTGAGGTTCATGCTTCAAATGGTGTTTAAAAAATGAAATATGTTACATGTTATTTAAATATATGAAATAGATCATATCTTTCTTCCAGATTGGTACAGAGTTTATAAGAGGTGTATCAGGAGGAGAAAGAAAGCGCTGTAGCATTGGTATGGAGCTCATTACATCTCCTAGTCTTCTGTTCCTGGATGAGCCGACCACAGGCCTCGACTCCAATACAGCTAACAGCATCATTTCTCTCTTGCACAGGTACCGACCTGTGCCTTATTTAACAAAACTTCATCGCCTGGCTTATGTACTTCTAACTTAACCTCTTCTTGTTTTGAAACCAGATGATCTCGAAATCTGGAGGTTCATGTCATTTGATCTTATCTCTGCAACTCCCCTCTTTCTCTCTTCTGGTCATTCAGGTTGTCACGAGGCGGTAGAACTATAATTTTCTCGATCCACCAGCCACGTTACTCAATCTTCAGGCTCTTTGATCACCTGACACTTCTCCATAAAGGAGAAACCGTTTATGCTGGCCCTGCCGGCAAAGCCATGGACTACTTCCAGAGTCTGGGTAAAATACCCACACAATTGATATGCTGGTCACATAAATGTTAATTAAATTAAAATTTTATATCAGACCCATCCAACTCATCCACGGTTTTTGAACATTAGCAAAAAAGTCATTCTAAGGTATTCTTTGAAGTACCCTGGAGAACCATACTCTTATCAAAGTACCACGATATTGAAATCTATTGTTCATTCATTTGTTTGTTTGTTTGATCAACAACAAAATAACTGTTCTATTATTTGCTACAATGTGCAGTATTTTACATAGTTTAAATTGTGCATGAAACAAAGAAGCATCAATTAATAAAAAGCAAAAAATGTGCCATAATTTAATCAAATCAAAACTGAAAAGGACAATTTATCTTTCAGTATAATAATAAAAATAATTCATGCTCTAGTCTATTAGCCTTTTTGCTTGTGTATTAAAGGTGCTCTAAGCGATGTCGGGTGGCGTCACTTCTTGTTGACGTTTAAAGTATTGTCAAACAAAACAGAGGCTAGCTCGACCCTCCCTCCTCCTCATCCGTGCACTAACCCCCCAAACCCACCCCCAAATCCTTCTTGTCTGTTATTGGCTGGAACAGTTTATGTTTCGTGGTGCGGGTTAGCCCAGTTTGTTTTTGTTGCGTTTGTGGAGCCAGGGGTGTCTGCAGAGACCGCGTCTTTTTACAGTGTGTTCAGGGGACAGGCAGCCAGCGGAGAGTGAGGAGATGTTTGCTGTATGTGACACAAAATGTTTGGCCTAAAAAACGTGTGACATCGCTAAGAGCACCTTTAATACAAACACTACAATATTCTGTTGAATTCATTTAGTGGTTAATATCTTCACTACAGTGCCTTTGCTTTAATATAAATGGTTACTCTTTATTTGAAGGTGTCTTTGTTACAGTGTAATTATACATTTAAGTTCTGAGTGATAATAATTAAAGCATATACTTATAGGGTTAGGATTAGAGTTTGTTTTAGGGTTAGTCGTATGTAATTATGCATAATTTATAGTTATTACTATAGTAACATGTGTAACATGGACACTGTAAAATAAATTGTTACCAAAAAGAATACTTGCCATTCATATTTTCAAATATTATTAAATTTATCATAAATATTGTCTCCTTTGCTGATTAGGTTATGAGTGTGAGGCTTTCAACAACCCTGCCGATTTCTTTCTGGACATAACAAATGGGGAGACCTCTCCTTCAATGCCAACAGGTAATACACATACACAAACAGGCAAATATGAGCACATATATGATTATGAAACTGAGGGATCGACAAATGCAACTTATAAGGTAATCGATGTTTTATGGTATTGTTCAATCACGTGGATTGAAAGTGTCTCTCTCTTCCTCAGAGAAGTCATTGGCTGAGCTTTATAGGGAGTCTCAGTACTGTGCTTCTGTCAAAGAGGAGTTGAAATGTATCACTGGACCATCAGATCCCTCATGTGAAGCCAAGAGCAAGCCACCATCCTATGTCACCTCATTTTTCTACCAGGTTCGTTTCGTAATAAGAAAGTCTTTTAGGCGTGTGTTTATCAGTAAATGTTTAACCGGTACATTGACTTGACCGACTGTTCAACTTTAGCTCATAACTGTTATCTGGTCAGTTATGGGTGAAATAAACAGTGAGCCATAAACCTTGTCTTTCGGATGGTTGTAACATGAAGTCCACTGAAGGCATGTTAGACTAAGGAGCTAAAACTATGAGAAATTCAAAATAAAAGACATGAAAATATAAACTTGAAATAAAACTACAAAACAGATGTGACAATGGTTTTATGTTTTTTCCATGTATGTGTATGTGCATGCTTACCTGAACATGTGTATGTGGTTAAATGTGTGTGTTTGTATGTAGTTAAATGTGGTATGTTGGAGGACAATGCTGAACGTTGTCAGGAATCCTCAGACCTCATATGCTCAGATGGCACTTAACATCATCTGTGCTCTACTGATTGGACTCATCTACTACCAGATGCCTTTAACTCTTCCTGAAGCCTTACAGAACAGGTACTGACACATCCATCCACCCATCACCCACCCATCCAAACAAATATCCATGCATCCATCTATCCAACCAAATATCAACCCGTCCATCCAAACAAATATCCATCCAACCATCCACCCAAATATCCATCCATTCATTCATCCACCCAACAATCTGTCTGTCTATCCATCCATCCATCCACCCATCCATATATCCTTCCATCATTACAGTTTCATTTCTCTGTGTGTGTGTGTGTGTGTGAGCAGGATTGGAGCGTTCTTCTTTCTCATCATCAACATGGTGTTTGGCAATCTATCAGCAGTTGAACTCTTCATTAATGAGCGAGCAATCTTTGTGTGAGTATGACATTATCATTTGTTCAAAGCATAAATTATGCTTATAATTGTAATTGTTTCAAATCTCTCAAATGTCAACATTATTTTAGTGTTATTTATACTATTATTGTATTTTTTTAATCTTTTGAATTGTTTTTTTATTTGTCCATTTTCAGTGTTAAGTGTTAGTCATTTTGTTATGTGATTTTGTTATTTAAATTTATTTTTATTTTAGTTTTTCATTTTATTTCAGTAAGTTACCAAGACAACATTCAAGATTTTGATTTAAGATTTTTAAGTTTGCATTTTTGCATTATATTTTGCAAATATTGCATAGTTTTTAGGTTTGGTTAACATAACAACACTGCGATTTATGTGTCCAGATTCTGTTTGTATTTATTGAAATTTCCTTTCTTTAAAGTGGTTATGACATGAGAAATCACTTTTGCCTTGATATTTTGACAAAAGGACTTTGTATCATTAAAACATCCTGCAAGTTTCACGCCCTCCTCATTATAAACAAAGCATTTATTTAATCAAGCTCCAAAAAAAACTTGTTTTAAAAAACCCGTCATGACCCCTTTAATTTTTCTTTTACAAAAAAAAAGTGTGTTTTATGTGCATGGTTTAGGCATGAGAACTCTGGGGGATATTACCGTACATCTGTGTATTTCCTGTCCAAGGTGTTTGTGGATCTGCTACCAAATCGCATTGTACCGATTTTCATCTTCTCCAGCATTTCTTACTATATGATGGGTAAGAACACGTGTCACACGATACATTATTAGTATGCTAAACATCTGCACTTCATTAAAACTATCTGTAGCATATATTGTGTACTAAATAAAACTTGAATATGTACTAAAATGAGTATACATATATATTTGTCAACAGGGTTGAATCCAACATTCACATCCTTCTTGTGCTTTGCGTTGACCATGTCAATGGTCAGTCTGGCGGGAGTCAGCTTGGCTTTCCTGATCAGTGCCAGCGTGAGCTCATTCGCCATGGCCAACATCCTCATAGCCCTGCCCTTTGTCTTCATGATGGTCAGATTTCTAAACATACACTTGCACAACACATATATTCTTGTCTTTTGTCATTCTTCCTTATTCCATTTGTCTTTCTCTTTGTTGCAGGTATTTGGAGGGTTCCTGGTAAATCTCAACTCAATGCTCAGCTGGTTGTCCTGGCTCAAGTGGGCCAGTATCTTCAAATATGGACTAGATGTAAGGAGGAGAAGTAAAGTCATTCATTTTTGAATGCAAAAACTGTTTTTGCAAGACATAACACATTAAAAGAGTGTAGCACATGCTTTTTAAATGCATCACCACACATTATCAGATTATATAAGCAGTGCTTATTGTACTGTAATTGTGTGTTGTTCTTTTGTAGGCTGTGACTATAAATGAAATGAAAGGGCAGGTCTTCTACGGTGGCAACGCTACGTAAGTTATTTATATTGTATAAAGATAAAGTGTAATGACAGTTCAGTGAAAGTTCACAGAGTTGTATAACAACCTCTTGCACATCATGACAGGCTCATACACTATACTGTTCAAAAGCTTGGGGTCAGTGAGATCTGTTTTAAAGAAATCAATATTTTTATAAACGCCATTATTTATTAAATGATCAGAAGTGACAGTAAAGACTTTTACATTGTTACAAAACGATTCAAATTAAAATTGTAATAATATTGTATTTTTGATCAAATTATGCAGTCTTGGTGAGCATAAGAAACATAAATTCTAAAACATCTTACCAACCCCAAACTTTTAAAGTGTAGTGCATCTAAAGCCAATATTAGCATAAAAGGAATTCTTTAAATCATTGCTCAATTTAATTTTTGATCGAGCAATTAAAATTGAAACTTTTTATAGTGACAAGCAAACCTAGATATTTACATCTTCTGTTTGATCTCTTCCTCATGGTCAGACTGACTGGAGAGATGTATCTGAAATCTCAGGGGATCGACTACAGTGTGTGGGGCTTCTGGCAGAACCAGGTGGCTCTTCTGGGCATTATACTGGTGTGTATGACATTTGCATACATACAGTTACGCAGGATCAACCGCTGGAAATAATGAGCATTCTCTTCATAACAGATTGACTCATACACACAATATAATGTCATATTTTTGTACACCAACTATAAACAATAGATTATAAACACTGTAAACACTGTTGTCTGTGTAAATTATATTTTAATTTAATAATTCATTTTGTCTTATCTGGGATGGACACAAAAAAAACATGTTGTGCAACATATCTGTATTTTAAGTGTATTAGGCTATTTAAAAGCTTTCCTGCCTAAATTAAATAGTACAACAGTTTGTCAGTTCTCTAGCAAAATCACTGTATTTGTAGAATTGGACTATAACTCGAAACGTATATAGTTACTGAGATGTGACATGTAAATATAAAAAATATGAAGTTCTCATTTTGTTGTATACTCATGGAAGTCATGTGTTGCAAAGAAAATATGGTCATAGGTTTTGTTCTGTATAACCAAAAAAGCGATTTATATATTTTTTTTCAATTTGTTAATCAATGTTTTAAACGTGTAGCCTGTGAGTGTGTGCGTATAAGCAAATGGATGTGAAGATTGTCTTGTTTTCCTTACATAGACAGTAATAAGTCATTTCACCACTAGGTGGCAGCACCGTTCTGAGTCATGGCCTAAAATGACTTTCATTCTGCACGTTCCTCCCATAGACATAATAGAATACTATTGTATTTTGTCTATGGTTCATCCAGGTCTTCTTGCACTGCCCTGATATTAATTATACACACACTACATTAATTATACACACACTACTGTATTTTTTTAACTTAGTACTTTTAAATGTTGAGTGAGTAGTTAACTGAAATTCTGTTTGAGTGTATGACTATATGCGTACACACGTAAGTCACACGAAGTTTTTGTCAATTGGATATTTTCATATTCAAATGTACACTACCAGACCTCAAATCTGAAGGCTACATACTTAAGTAATTCATCTTGGTTTATCACATACTTAATTCTCAGCTCATGTCTTGTTTTTCTATAACACAATTTTAAGTCATGTAATTTGTCCTCCACTTGTTGCTGTAGTGTCTAAAACCCACAGAAAGCAGCTGCAGATATTTCATTGTTATTGCCACATGGAATATTCACATCTGTTAGATATTAGTATCTCCGTGTGTGTGTGTGTGTGTGTGTGTGTGTGTGTGTGTGTGTGTGTGTGTGTGTGTGTGTGTGTGTGTGTGTGTGTGTGTGTGTGTGTGTGTGTGTGTGTGTGTGTGTGTGTGTGTGTGTGTGTGTGTGTGCAGTGCAGTCTTGAGTTTCAAGAGCCACACTGTCAGCGTAAAAAATCTTGGAAAATCTCCAAGGTCGAGTTGGGGAGAATTCACTGGAAAATAGTTAAGATACAGTACAGAGGTGCATAAGACGAAGAAGAAACAAAATTTGCTCACATTTGCTTCAGAAATTTTAAAATTCATGTTACAAATGTCATCTCCATGGCAGCAAAACTATTGCAATAAATTGGGTTATGTTGCAATATGTAAACTTATACAGAGTGAGTTTGTAACTAAAGTAACTAAAAATGTATACATTAAAGGCAGTTGATTAGTGTAACCATATCTATTGCTGGCTGATTATAATATATTAATTATGTGAGATGAACCTTCTTTTACAAGAACTAAAACAACAAAGCACACTAAGTATTTACTGTCCAACAATTTATTTCATTGTCATGTCCAGTTCCAAATGGCACATAATGAGAATAAAATAAAATGAAGGTAAAAAATGTACATTTTCACACTTTAGGAGATCTTATCCCACCAGGGAAGGCACAAACACTTCTTTTTCTTCAACACATTCACATGGAAAAGCTTTAGCCGAAAAAGTGCAAATCAACAAGCTAGAGTTACAATAAAAAACACTGTTGTTCCTGATGTCAGAACATGCTGAATACAAGTCATGTAACCCAAAATGTCCACAAACACCACAAATAACAATTTGACAAACAAATGATTTGCTTTTGACTGACTTTGTGTGCTTGTGTTGTGTATGTGTGCGTGGAGAAATCTGAATCTCTCTGTGAACAAGGATATTTCTCCAGTATTTTCTGAGCCACGTTGCTGCTATTTAAAACCTGGCCTCATTACAAAAGCCGGTTCACTCTAAAAATGTTTTTGGGAGCAGGAACAAACCCTATGGCTGAAGGCTCAGCGTATGATACACAGCATTTTGCATAAGCAAAATTACTGACCATTATGTAATAGCACATTTAGAAATTCTGAATTTCCTAGAAACCGCTATTATACGGAGTGAAATAAGACCATGAAAGCACTGAGAGGCAATGACAGTGACTTTGCATGATTTTACACAAAGTGCATTAAATTGCTTAATGTATTGTTGCATTATTTCGTGAAGACTTATGCTAATTGAGATTAAGCAAAGAACAGTTTGTGTAACAATAATCCAGTTTTTGTGTATTATATTTTGTCAGTGTCCCATCAATTTGTGCTTCATTAAAGGGAAAATCTCATAATTTACTCACATTCATATTGTTCCAAACCCATATGACTTTCTTTCTTCTGTAGAACACAAAGGAAGTTAAAATATATTCTTATATGTTCGACTGAAGAAAGTAAGTCATACGAGTAAATGCTGACAGAATGCTTATTTTTGGGTAAAGTATCCCTTTAATATAATGAGTTTAATGACAAGTAATTTGTGCATTTGTTTGTACTTTTACATTCAAATGTGTTTTTGTGTCTTAAGCCATTAGATTATGTTGAAATATTTCCGTATGTTGCGTGATGTGGACTGTACATTATCATCTTGTGCTTATGCTGTAGAGAATGTGTTATGTTTAAGTGTAGGTTTAAAGAACACACATTGTTTTTGTGTGTGTGCAGATTCATGAATGTTTCTCAGTATTCCCACAATGTTGCATCAGCAATCGCCTGGCCGCTGGCTTTGAGAACCCCAGCGTGGTCTCCCTTAAGATACTTGCCTTCCTTCGTCTTAATGGCCACTTTATTAAAATCACAGAACTCAAAGTGGAAAAAGACAGGGGTTCCACTGCTGCTAATCACAGAGCCGTCTGCCTCCACTGTCCAGAACTTCCCCACCGAGTCTGAGGAGAGCAATTAGAGAAATGGTAACTATTTACATCCTACCAAATCCTACCAAGTCAGTCACACTATCGCTCACCTTTGAGGCTGTAAGCGTTGTTGTTGTACTCTAACTGGAAGACATCATATGATGAGCGGTTCGAATCAAGTGTACCGGTTCCTTGCTTACGGCAACCAATAAAGCCGTGTTCCCCACGCAGAACTATCAGCGGCCGGTTGATGAGCTTCACCACAAACTCCTCCTGCTCGCCTGTAAAAGAAAACAGCGCACGCTACGACATACTCTACAAAACCTGTTAGCTGTGGTTAATAATACGGTGCTCTTGATTTTAGATATGGATGATCAAAATTGTAATAAGCAATCCAGGGTGTTTTCACACTTGTAGATTGGTTTTCTTGGTTCTTTTGATTCGGACCAAAAGAGAAAATGATTCACACTGTAATTTGTAACACTGAACCTAAAGATATAAAATAAAAAGCAGCTTTTGTCACGTATTATTTTGTTATGAAACTTATCGAACATCCAAAACAAAGCTGTGTGCTGGGCTAGATGCTCTCATTGTGTGTGCATCTGTAACAGAGGCAAGCTAGTAGTCTCTGTACGTGTAACCCTCACTCCCCTGACCTCAAGCTCTTAGCGTCTCTTGGGTGAATTTAAGTCTTTAGCGTCCTTGTTAACGCGCCTGCCTCCCACGCCGGAGATGCCGGTTCGAATCCCACTCGGAATGGATTGAGTATGATGGCATTTTTATCACCTGCCAACTCACGAAAGGCTTATAAAATGTGTACAGGGTCGTACACATTAAGAACGATAACGATAACTATAAATATAACTATAATGATAACTATATTTGTGACCACAACAACAAACGATAACGGTCTGTTTATTTTAGGCTTAGAATGGATTCTGATTGGCTGTCATTGTTTTATCGTTCAACAGCTGGAAAAAAAATTATTCCGAAAGTGATCCCAACGATATCGTTTCTCTATATAGCTGTGGTGTGAAATCTGCTTTTCTTTAATATTGAGAACGATTTTTAGAACTATATTTTATCGTTATATTTATCGTTATCATCCATGGTGTGAACGGCCTTTAGAGTCAAAACAGCGGCAGGAATTCCTCCGTTACACACACAAACTGAGATCTTCTGTGGTTCCAATGCCAATGCCGTACTGTAATTGGCAACATGGCTCCTATGACGAGAGGAACCAGGTATTCTTGCGCATTCTGTCCTTTTCGGGGTTGCGTCTTGTGACATCACATCCTGTTTTTAATTCGTTTAGATGTCACCAGAGTTTGTTTGGAAGCTTGTTTGCTGCACACCAGGGTTTACACTTATTCAAATGAACCACACTAACTGAGCAATTGCAATAGAGTTCATTTTAATCGAACCAAACCTGCCAAGTGTGAACACACCCTCAGACACAAACCTGCAGAGTCCACAGCGGCCGCCAGCTGGCCGTTCTTCTTTGCTGCTATGTATTTACCATTACTGGCCTTCAGTGCCACTTTTGACCCTTTCCACTCGAGGTCAAAGAAACAACTGGGTGATCTGGGATAAACAGACAGTTTCTTAAATCAAAAATAATAGACTAGACCCTGTGTAATTTTGGAATGTACATTTCTGTTGTTATTGAGCACAATTGAGCTTGTGTTCAACTCTAGCTAACAATAAACTTTGCATTATGTATTGCAAATATTGTGGCTCTAAGAAAACTAACTGTACGTTGCTTTGGATAAAAGTGTCTGCTAAATGCAAAATGTGAATGTAACAATTCATCAGTGCACATTATCACAAATGTCTTTTTTTTTTTCATTTTTATGAAATGGTATAACTTACTCCATCACTGAAACAAACTTTACTCCATTTTGGTATATTTAAAAATTATTGGAGAAAAAACAATATATAATTGTTGAGTAAACAGAACATCTAGTCAAGACAAGCTGTTATGTTTGCATTCCCTATTGCCTTTATTTAATTCCTCTTGCCATATGGTTCACTCAGCAGCAAACAATCTTTTAGACTCAGACTGGCTAATCTATTCTACCCTGTTTGTTTCTAGTAATATCTATGTGACATTTTCTGAAATTAGTTACGTATAGTTAATTGTTCTTACTTAGTGGAGGCAGAGCATTGAATCGCTCCACTTGGAGTGAGACTCCAGTACTTCCCATTGCAAGATCGGAAGGCACAGCGCTTTGTCTCCATGTCCATCTCCATCTGAAACACCTCCCGATCAGACTCCTCATCCTGATTGGCTGATAAATCAACCCCTAAAATAATAATTCAATCAGAGTTCCATTTTTAGACAGAAAAACTACACTAGGAAAGTGAAGTTAATCAATATATAATTAAATGTCTAATCTGATACTTTTCTGCATGCATGTACACACACTGACAGATTTCCAGAGCTCTTAAAAGTAAAGCAAAACTCAGAGCCAATATGTATGCTTTTTATAGCATGCATATCTGTTTGTCATGCAATAAATTACTTTTTTTTCTTTCTTTTTTTACAGTAACTTTGATTAGTTTGCTAAGACAGGACAATCATTTTACATTTGAAAATAAATAAATAAATAAATAAATTGGGCGCCCTGCATGGTTTCACAGTTAAGACAAAAAGAGCAGTATGGATACATTTTAGTGCTGGAAAGAAAAAGGTGGCCCATTTTACTTAAATTCACCCATATATGGCCCAGAAGTATTATTTATGAATCATGCTGCAATCACAGCTCACCTTGGCGCATGGAGATGTTTCTTTCGTTGCTAGCTGTGAGCACCACTTGCCCGTGACTTTGCTCGAGGACAAAAAGCTCATCTTTGCCGACACGCGCACTCTTGCCTGACTTCATTGTCCCGGTGGGGCCCGTGGGCGCGATGTATTTGCCCGTGGCGTCCCGGAAAGCCACCTTCCCCGCGCGAAATTCCAGCGTGAACCCGGTGCCCGTGCCCGGTTTGGCAGTCAGGGCGCCGCTGCACGTGAGGAAGCGGTTGTCCGCGGTCTGCAGATGATAACGGTGGTCCAGGTACACGAGCGTGAGCAGTGAGTCCACACCCCACGGCACGTCGCGGTCCACGGCGAGCTCGTTCCTCTCGGCGCACAAGTGTGCATACCGCTTACGCGCGATGCTGTACACGTTCACCTGAGGATGCACGGCCAGGTGCACGTTCCATTTCTCCGCAGGCGAGATGCTTTGCGCAAAGCACGCGATCCGGTCTTCGGTCCCGCCCAGGTAGCGCGCATGGGGCTCGGACTGCAGGGACCACCGGCCGTCGTCGTGGGCGATCACAAGGAACCGACAGTCCGGGCCGGGTTGCTCGCTGTCCGCGGTCACGTTGCCGTCCTTGTCGGTGGCGAGGTAGCGACCCAGGTGGCTTTTGATGAACACTGCATTGGAGTCTCCGTGGTCTCCGGACTGCTCCAGTGTCCACACCTGCTTTTTCTTCATAGAGCTCGCGGAGGCGTTGATCTTAAAACCAAACATCTCCGCTGTCAGATATTTGTTACCGGCGTTTATTAGCCCGAACCGAATCACCAAAGTCTCGCCTAATCCTTCCGAAGACATGCTGGAGCTGTTTAGACGTTACGGTTCGCTGAGAATCGGTGAGCAGCGGTTCCGATGAGTGGGTGTGACGAGTGATACACGATGGCGCGCGCGCGAGAGAGAGAGAGAGAGAGAGAGAGAGAGAGAGAGAGAGAGAGAGAGAGAGAGAGAGAGAGAGAGAGAGAGAGAGAGAGAGAGAGAGAGAGAGAGAGAGAGATGCTGATGCTGATATGTAGGTTGTAGCCTGTGAAAAATGTTTAGGTATCTTGCTGTTTCATTCCACACAGGAGCATCATCTGGACAGCTGTTTGCACCACTTGATTTCGATTTGCCCTAATAAAATGCAAAGACTTGAACCGCTACCTTTCTACGTCATCTCGCTGCTGTTGCTATGGGAAGAATAGACCGATCTTAAATTAAAGTGCCATCTCTTGTGAAAAAAGTGCACTTTTAAAAAGAGTACACTACTTATTATGGAAATAATAGGCTATACCTACTTTAATTTAATTTACTTAAATGCGAACTGAATATAGGATGATGCTTTCTGACACTAGTGCCTGTTATTTAGCTACATCAAAATTTAAATTGTTATAGTTTAAATTTATATTAAATACAATGTTTTGAACTGAAGAGTGCTTTTTTGACCATCAAATAGGTCTAAATAGCCTACAACATGAATTGTAGGCCTAATAGGCCTAATTAGCCTACTTCTATTGTTTTTTAAATATGGTTAAAGTGTAGGCCTACTGCCGAATACAAGCATTATAAGGTAACGGCTATTTTAAAGTAATTTGTATTGCCTATATTGCACATTTAAAACATTTTGTAATCACACATTTGTAATGTTGAAGTTGCAAATTAGTAGGCCTACATTTAAAACATGTCAACCTTAAATGGTAACCTATATTAAATAACACACTACAATTTTATCAAGTAGCTACTTGTGTTATGTCAACATCAAGATAACCCTGCTTATTTAAAGCATTACAAAATCATGTTTTAAAATGGTACTTTAAAGTTAAAAAACTAATTTGACATTATTACAGAAACGTAAGCCTACTTATAGAAGTTTAAACCTGGAAGACTATGGAATTGGGGTGTATGGGACACTTGAAGAGACCTTCTGCAACGACTACCTGCAGCTTAGACTGAGGGCTTGGTCAGTGTAGGAAACCTTCTGTGAAAGCTGAGGTGTCTATGGTAAGTGGGGCCAGAAGGGGGCGCTCTTCGTGTGATCTGTCTGTGTTCTGACGCCGCATAAACTGTAAAAGGCACCGTTGTTCAAATGTGATGTTAAAAGGTTCTGCCGTCAACAAACCCTAGGGTCTTTCTCAGAAAAAAACAATCCCCACATACAAACTCGTTACATCACCAATGAAACATGCGTAAAATTTACTCTTTTTTTTTTTTGCATTAGCCTACACCATTCAACTTATTTTTTATTAACAGTGTAGATGTCCCCATACATTTCCTCTGCTCATCTGAAATAAGGACGAAGGAAGCAGGAACTTGCTGGGGTTATTTTCAGACCAAGCAGCAGCCTTCCTCTTCCTCTTAAAGGACAGGATATTGATTCAGTCCTTTATGCTCTGCTGACTGTTTGATGGAAATTAAATCTCTCCACTCATATTCTCCTTTTTACTTCTGCACATGAACACACATAGCCTAAATACCAGTGGTAACAGGTACAATTATTGATTACATTAAAGGGATAATTCATTATTTATGAGTTATTATGTAGCCTGTTTAGAAATTGTGTTTGGTGTCTCTAATTTAATAACAACAACAACAACAAATCCATTAAATCACACAGCACATTACTTAATTTTTATACTGGCAGATAAAGATGTAAAATTAATTCACATAGAATCAACACTAAATGTAAAATCTGTTTATTCATATTAAATAATACACATACAAACCATTATATATATCAATTTGATACAGCTTGACTAAACAAATAGTTTATATTCAAGCATGATTTGTTTTATTTTATTTATTTATATAAGTAATAAGGTCCATTAGTTATTGAAATTTATTATAAGCAATATGTTACAGTATCTGTTAATCTTTGTTAGCTTAAATCCAATAATTAATATTAACAGACAACGTTACGTATTAGTAAATGTTTAAATTAATATTAATAAATGCTTTTGAAGTCATTTTCACTGTTAGTTCACTGTCAGTGGGGCGGTACCCTTTAAAAAGGTACTAATATGTAACATTTAGGTAATAACATGCACCCAGTGACAGCTTTCGATACCCTTTTTCTGAGATGTAAACTTAACTAATGTTAACAAATGTGTTCCCATTCTTATTGTTTAAAATAGTTAATGTTGATATCTTCACATGATCAAGAGTTTTAACATTCTTTAAAAGGAATAATTTGTTAAAGTTTACAGCCGTAATAGTAATAAAGGCCATTGACAATATGCAATATGACAGTACTAATCTAACTTGAGCTTCCATTTGTATTTTGTCTTGGGGGAAAATTAACTTTACGAGTGCATTGTGTGGAACAAACACTGTTGGATAAAGACGAAGCATCTCTGTGACAGAATTAAATGTTACCATATTTACACTGATAACTGTCACGCCCCTAGACACAACACAGCCTAAAGTAGATCAAAAAATAAAACAGTTTAGGATGCATTCATATACGAGGCTAATTAAACCAGCTTCATTTACTGTCTTAATGAGCTGAACTCTTATGTGGCCCAGAACTACACATTTCGCCTGGCTTCCAGCTTCCAGACTGCTCTCAGTCCAAAACCAGCATTGACTGAGTTATAATCTCTGCTAATGAAGCAGCGTAAACGAAGCACAAAGTGCAAATCTCTAAATTTAATGAGGTTCATCTGTCAATTTCAACTAATGAAACCATTAAGTGAAAATAACATCCTTAATTATATAATGCTGAAAGCTAGATTTTGTTTTTTCTCCTTTTTTTCTTCACTCAAAAAGTAGCAGACAATATCAGTATTGCCGATCTATGTGGAAGGTTTCTCACTTTGAGGTTAAGATACTTTTGTTAGCATCAACTCACACAACACATTTCGCAATCTCTTTGTCCAAAGTCCTCAAAGAATGAAATTCAAAAACACGAATGTCCTGTTGTCTGTTGAGGATTTGTGCCCATGATAAGGCAAGTATTTCAAGAAGTCAATGCATCTTTAGAGTGCTTGTTGAAAGTAAACCCATCTGTGTGTCATGAATGTGTCCTTGCATAATATCTTGCATGATCTTAGTCAGACTCAACAGCTCTCTCTGCTGATGATACTGTAGAAGTTAAAACTCATACTCTTTTTGTTATAAAAACTGATTTTCCAGCATCATTACTCTTCAGTGTCACATGATCCTTCAGAAATCATTCAGTTTTGCTGATATCCTGCTCAAGAAACATTTCTTATTATTATCAATGTTGAAAACAGTTTTGCTGCTTAATATTTTTGTGGAAACTGTGATGTTTTTAGAATTATAATTTGTGTGACATTATAAAAATGCATTTACTGACACTTTTGAACAATTTAATGTCCTTATTATTAGTCCTTATTAGTATTATTATAAAAAATATATATCTTGCTCAAACTTTTAAAAGATAGTGTATTTTTATTTAACACCAAGTTATTCCTTTATATCTTTTTAAAGGCACATCATAAAATTAGGAAATATAAAGCTCTAATATAATTGCAGTTCACACAAAATAACCAAAATTAAACATATTTCCATCCTCTCTTAACATTTTTCAAACCATCTTTTAATTTCCTTCACGAGAGAGTGTTAAAATTGAGAATCTGATTTACCTGATTGCATTCATGTATGCAAGAGTGTGAAAAGTAAAACTGAATCTTTTTTTAATGTGCCTGAGTTTGTGCATGTTCTGACAAATATACATTCCTGAAATGACAGCGAATGACCACCCTCTTTTCCTTATATGTACAATCAGTGAGCTTATTTGGAACACTATGTAGTGCGAAAGCTACTTGCCTAATGTTATACTGTCATGTTCAGTAATTAGACAGCATAAAGTTGCTTCTAACACATATCTCAAATTCAAAGCAATAGTCTGAATCACTCAGAGAGAGCTTGGGACTGAACAATTGGAAAATACCTGGGAAAGGTTACCTGTGGTAAACAAATATTAGGGTTATACATCATGAGGAATATGTACCTTATGTAACTTCAAGATCATTCATGCTTAGTTTCCTTTTGTAGACCTCAGTCATTTTGGTTATATTTCCATATTAAGAGTCTAATACCTGTTCCCATTGCTTATTGAGAGCAGCATCCACCAGTCCGTCCCATCAGACCTTTGTGTGAGTGTGTGTTATCTGTCATTGTTTCCATATAGGGTACTCGAGGTCTGATGGGTGGAGACAGTTAGTATAGGCCACTAATAGTGTTTCTGTATGTTATCTTATTATCTTATGTATTTCAATTCTCCTATGTTGTTACAGTAATTGAACACAATAATTGTTCAAAAAAAACTATAATGAATAAATTCAATGACAGCAGAGAGAGAAGCAGAGTGCCAATCACTCTAATTTCCGCTTTAAGGAGTCACGTGACTTCGCCTATACCATGTGACTCATCCAGAGATTGCCTTTTAAGGAGATTGGCTGAATATCTCTTAAAGGGGCCCTGAACAACCTGTATTTGTAAACAAGAAACAATACAAAGGTTATCTCCCTCCTTTATATTGGGCAGCGTGACAAGTTTGAACTATATGGCTATATGGAAGAAAACTTTTCATTTAGCTCTGTGCGTGTGTTGGTACCCTCCATCACAATAAACATGACCTTATGTCATAACAGCTGCTCAAACTAATAAATGAATGAACAATCACACTTTACAAGCTTACCAACCAGTTTATATGCTAGAATTATTTCAGAGAGTAGACTAAATTAAGTTTGTCTTACTTTATATTTCCTTTCTGATAGAAGCTCCTGCGACTTCCTTTCAAATGTGTCACATGCTGTGGCTGTAAGACTTTAAGTCATCTATCTCTCTTCCTCTTTCTGTTTGAAACATCCATATAAGGGCTTCAGTAATTTGCTGATGAGAGAAACAATATAGAATCTAAAACTGATAAAACAGCATCATAAACACACACACACACACACACACACACACACACACACACACACACACACACACACACACGCACACACACACACATGCCATTCTTATTACTCTTACCATTATAGTCATGGACCCCCACACCCTAAACAACAACAATCACGCAACCACCAGGACACAATGAATGCTGTATACCTTACATGCATCACTTTGTGAAATATTTTGTGAAAGTAGGCTGTAATGACTCATTTACCTCTGCTCAGTGAGCTATAGGTGTAGGCTAACTTTAAGATTACACAGATGGGAACCGGTACGGTCAAAATTCAGTGTTAATATTGATGCACGCATGTTTACTGCCGTTAGAAGAATCATTCCAGCCATCTCTTGATGACAAGCTATCATCGATAGATAAATCACTCACTAGGCTGTTGACCAAACGCTACTCTGTGGTGGTGGGATACGGATACTTTAATATATAACTCCCGAATAGTCCATTAAAATAAAATACACAATTTGGTTTGTCTTTTAGTTCAACACTGATAAGATAAGGCAAGAAATGCAGAGCACCCCAGACAAGACGTGTTGCTACGCGTCTCAGATTGCCAATGCTGAAGGCGACACATATAAAACATGTATTTTGACAAAAATCATGAAATTTTTCATGGACAAAAAAAAGCATAAACCAATAAAGGATTAACATATAGTTTCCACTGTAACATCATCATAAATAAATATGGGATCTCATTTGAATAGTTTAAGAATATTTTTCTATCATTTTAATTTATTTATTTGATGACATTTGGGGCTAATCCCAAGTTATCACAGTTTTACTTTAAGTAAATAAACTTTAATAAGTTAATACCCTGGAAAATCCTCAAAACGCCTGTATTCAACATTTAGCAAACAGTTAAGACACAAACTGATATTTAATTTATAAATATGATAATTTATGGTAGCAAAGCATGTAATTTGCGAGCACTCTCGAGATCTGTCTTTTGCTACCTTTAATGCAGCAGCAGCGTGAAACGTAATCGGTTATGACGTATTACGCAAAAGCCGGGTTGACAGGAAGTGGCCGGTTCAGGCGACTCGCGAGCAACATGCCCTTGTTTTTCTTTCCCCTGCTTTGCAGACAATCCGATAATATTAAATAATCCAGAATGAGTTTATCTTAAATACTTTTGAGCAACTATACAGGAGACACCGGTCCAAACTAAGATCGCCAACATTTAATTAATTTCTGAATGACCCCTGATGCATCCACAGACTGCAGCTTTTAATTCATTACAAACGGCAAACGGATCCAAAGCATTGTGCGCAAAAGTGCAATGCGATTATATGAAACAGTGACTAATCTGTTTTAATATTGATTTACAGTTGATTTTACAAATTGGCATGAGAAATATCTGTACTTTAAATGAGAGCCACGCCCACGCAGTTCATCTAATGATCCAAACTGACCCAATAAAACGAATTAATCGCATAGGCGAACAATAATTGTCTTTTTATTAACTGATCCTGAATAAATTGCTTTAAATTAGTTTGTCAAATAATTACTGAAAAGTAAGCAGCTAAGTCTAATGTTAAATAATGCTCCTCTATTCGATTCTCTCAATAATAACAATGACTCGCATTTACGTTATAGGTTCCACTTCCTACACTATGGTCATTTACAGTGCAATAACATACATTAAAATACAATTAAATTGCACTAACATAAGGACAATGTGTCGTAATATCAGTGTTCCATGTCCTGTAATTCCTGCAACCTGATTAAAGGCGTATTTACATGTTTTTGATCTATTGCTACAGTTTCAGTGAGCTAGTAAGCAAACTGTTCAGTCGCTATGTAAAACGTATTAAAAATTAAGCCACAAACTTAGCATTCAACACTCAATCGTAAGGCATTTTCACTGCGCCCTATTTCAAATTTTTGAAACATTTTTGATTCAGTAATATATGTGGTTATGTGGTATTGAATTGACTTTTAATTTCTTACTTTTTCAAAGAATTCTGCCTGTTCGATTAGCCCTGCCATTCGTTATTTCAACTCAATCAGAACTTGAATTTCAAGCAACTAGCTTGAAACTCGCCAAGTGGACGACGGCTGGCCAATCAGATCGCTCGATGCCGAAAGTTTACCTTATATGGAAGGAGCCGGCCCCAGTGCCGGGTATAAAACCGTGACCCACCTCATTCAGAGTATTGTGAGTTTTCAGTGCACGCTGAGAAGAGCTTCATACTCCTTGTTCACATTAACCTACTAAAACACAGGTGAGAATGCATTTATAACAGTATTTTGTGGTGTTTGGTATCATCATCATCATGATGATATTAGTAATGTCGCTGGTTGGATGTTTTTTTTTTAAATTGTTTAAGCTACGCATATTCAATTCTTATTGGTATGCCATTTCAGTTTTAATTGTGAATGCAGTTTGCGTAAACCGTGTAATTGTATTGTGTATTTTTATTCTAACGTTACTCTTAAGGTTCCAAATATTTTTTTTTTTTTTTTTTTAAATCTTTCATTAGTATCAGCCGGTCGCAATTCTAGCTTTCTTAGCTGTAAGGACTTAACCTTAAATCTTTTTGTAACTAACGTTAGAGGGGCTTAAATCGACGGTTTGGGAGTGAAATGCCTTTTAACTGATCCATATAATGCAGTTAAATGTAGATTTAGTGGCGTAGTTTCCTCCGTGTCTGTGTTCGCAGTTTGAATGGTGGGTGTGGCTTCTACAAAGCTTTAACCGGCATTTTTAACATAACAGCCGTTAAGTTCGTTTCAGTTAGACCATAACTGTGAAGCTGTATACGTTTAAAACAACGTATTAAGTTTCTTGTTAACCGTTTGGCTGCAATAAAACTTTACAGCCTTGTCATTTCTAACCACTAAATAGAATGGCAGCACTTGTAACGTTAGTATCTGACGTTCCTGAAATTCCTGCAATACAGATCATTTTGATAAAGAGGTTAGTTTTTCAGGCATCAGGATTATTATGGTGGTCGTTTGGTAAAGCGCTTATCTCGGCCTTTGAAACTGGGAGTGGTCGTGTCCGTTGGTCTGATTCCACGCGCTGAATCGGCGGCATTGAGCTGCTCGAACTTATTGCCATATAAGGCAATAGTGAGACTGCCTGACCACTTCCTTTGTCTCAAATCGCTTGGTTTCAACCCTGCGCCTTTGCGCCGCCTACTGGACAGTCGTCACACGTTCAAGCATCATCGCCGCCTAAATGGGAAACTAAAAGATTGCAGTATTTTAACGATTTCACTTTCCCTTTTTTTTGTACAGTCATGGATGAGGAAATCGCTGCCCTGGTCGTTGATAACGGCTCCGGTATGTGCAAAGCCGGTTTTGCTGGAGATGATGCCCCTCGTGCTGTTTTCCCTTCCATCGTTGGCCGACCCAGGCATCAGGTAACTTATAAAGTCATTTTTATCTCCATCGGGCCATTAGTCTTAACTTTAGAAATTGTTTGTGAACTAACGTATATAAATATAGAATTAAAAACTACACCGCATTATAATGGTAAACATTTCAAGTGAAATTTATGTTGTATAGATTTTTTTCTTCCCCCAAAGCAGCTTCATTGTAATGACAGGAGTTTTGCATCATTTGATTTTAATTTTACTTCAATTCCAGTTGTAAAGCAGCTCTTTTTCCTCTAATTCAGTGGTGTTAATGTTGCAAAGTCCTTAAGTTACAATGCCTTAAAAAGCAACTCTACAGAGTATGTGTAATTTATCTAACTATCAGATGAGAACTTTGAATTGAACTGTCAGAGCAGTGAAATTGGGTTGTATTTTTCTTCTGAATTTAACAGGTTAAATGTCTATGGGTTTGTCCCCTTTGTGCCTTTGAAAGATTAAAGCTACTTGACTTTTCTTTGCACTTGTTGTTGACTGGGTTGACAAATCTTTAATTTTCCTTTCTCTAGGGAGTGATGGTTGGCATGGGACAGAAGGACTCCTATGTGGGAGATGAGGCTCAGAGCAAGAGAGGTATCCTGACCCTTAAGTATCCTATTGAGCACGGTATTGTGACCAACTGGGATGATATGGAGAAGATCTGGCATCACACTTTCTACAATGAGCTGCGTGTTGCCCCTGAGGAGCACCCTGTCCTGCTTACAGAGGCTCCCCTGAATCCCAAAGCCAACAGGGAGAAGATGACACAGGTGTGTTTTTGATTCATTCATATGACCTCCTACCACTCTTTGGCTTTTGTTCCCTGTTCATTTTCTTTTCCATCCTTTTCCTCTCAGGCTCTCTGTCCTCTCCCATGAACTGTTACGAGGTTCAAAAGGTTCATCCATCTTTGCTTCCCCTCTTTCTTTCTTGCATGGTAGCTTTTTTAACACTTCTTACTAGATTTGTCCTGAGTGTGAACCATATCAGCATGGTGTGCCAGGGAGGTTTCCTGCCCAGTATTGCTTCCTTAACCTTGTATTGTTTTGGATTTGGAAGTGACTAAAGGGGATTCTTTTTATTAAACTAACTTTGCTCTTTCCTACAGATCATGTTTGAGACCTTCAACACCCCTGCCATGTATGTGGCCATCCAGGCTGTGCTCTCCCTGTATGCTTCTGGTCGTACTACTGGTATTGTGATGGACTCTGGTGATGGTGTTACCCATACTGTGCCCATCTATGAGGGTTATGCTCTTCCCCATGCCATCCTGCGTCTGGATCTGGCTGGTCGTGACCTGACAGACTACCTGATGAAGATCCTGACCGAGCGTGGCTACAGCTTCACCACAACGGCCGAGAGAGAAATTGTCCGTGACATCAAGGAGAAGCTGTGCTACGTGGCCCTGGACTTCGAGCAGGAGATGGGAACCGCTGCCTCATCTTCCTCCCTGGAGAAGAGCTACGAGCTGCCTGACGGGCAGGTCATCACCATTGGCAATGAGCGTTTCCGTTGCCCTGAGGCTCTCTTCCAGCCATCCTTCCTGGGTGAGTTTCATGCTGTGCATTTAAACGTGTTATGCATTAACCAATCCCTGTATCAACTGGTTTACTCTAACTAACTTGTTTCTTTATGCAGGTATGGAATCTTGCGGTATCCATGAGACTACCTTCAACTCAATCATGAAGTGTGACGTGGACATCCGTAAGGATCTGTATGCCAACACAGTGCTGTCTGGTGGTACTACCATGTACCCTGGCATTGCTGACCGTATGCAGAAGGAAATCACCTCCCTTGCTCCTTCCACCATGAAGATCAAGGTGATGCTCCTTAAATGCATGCAAAGATGAGACTGACTTAAGTTATTTGCTTGCAATGGTTACGGATAGCTAACATCTCTTCTCTTGTAGATCATTGCTCCCCCTGAGCGCAAATACTCCGTCTGGATCGGTGGCTCCATCTTGGCCTCCCTGTCCACCTTCCAGCAGATGTGGATCAGCAAGCAGGAGTACGATGAGTCTGGCCCATCCATCGTCCATAGGAAGTGCTTCTAAACAGAACTGTTGCCACCATTTAATGGCCATGCAGTAGGATTCAAACGACCAACCTAAACCTCTCGAACAAGATGACATCAGCATGGCTTCTGCTCTGTAAGGCGCATTGACTCAGGATGCGTAAACTGGAAAGGGAGGTTGTCTTGCAGGGGGAGAAGCTTTCCCCGAGAGGACTTCAATGTACATTTCTTTTAGTCATTCCAGACATGTCTACCACTTTGCCCTCATCACAGTGGGCATACATGACCTTTGTTATAGTGTTTATGTAAATTATGTACTCAATACATTTTGTTTTTCTTTTGTACTTCAGCCTTAAACTTGGCCCAGTTTGTTATTGTTGCAATGGGGAAAGCTTTACCTTTTAAAAAGTGAATATCTTGCAGGACTCCCCTAGGGTATGTGATTTCGGGATGATCCCTTGCGTGTAAGGCAGGATGTCTCTGTACACTGACAAGTAAACCCAAATAAAATGTGCACATGTAAAACCAGTGTCTTCTGTCTTCAGTATATTGCTCTGGTTTTAAAGTTGTTTTATTTTTAACTAGCATACTCTAATCTTTTCTTTTTCAGGTTTTTTTTTTAATAGCCAGTGGATCTGCAGTATAATTGCTCAATTAAGGCATGATTTTTAGGTCAAGTAACCGTTTCAGATTATTCTTTCAATTCAAGCGGCTTTACAGTTTTGGACTGCTTTGCAGTCTTAACCTTAACCTGGTTTCAGACAAGATTTAGGCCTAGTCCTTGACTAGACTGAATGAGCAGTTTTAACTAAGCAACTTGCACTGACATCTTAACATGCCACTATTTTGTACCAAAAACCAGTTATGTTTAAGGCACATTTATAAAAGATGTTTGAATGCTCTAATTGAGAAGGCTTAGCCTAATCTAAACTCTTCCTGTGAAACCAGGTAAGGGCTAAATTTTTTTTTTAGCAAAACTTTTATAAGTTTACACAACTGCCAGTCAAACATACAAGGAATGTTATGGCGTTTTCAATAAGGTATATTGGACAACAGCATGTACTTGAGAAAGATTTGGACATGGCTTTTCACAATGAAACCTGAATTGAGGTTTTTTTTTTTTGTTCATTCTCATGGTGGATAATTTGCCTCAACGTTCATATTCTTAACTTCTATTCAGTTTACTGACTACCTAACTCAGATTGTAACTCCATAAGTGCATTTAGATTCTGTGGTGTTCAACCCTGCTTCTGGGGAGCCACTATCATGCGGAGTTTAGCTCCAACCCTAATAAAACACATTAAGCAGCTGATCAAGCTCTTTTGGGATCGCTTAAATACAAAGGCTGGTGTGCTGAACCAGAATGGGAAGAAAAAAAAAACAGGCTTCCAAGAGGCAGAGTTGAAGACCTCTAATTTACATTATCATAATCATTATTAGATTAAATTGTAAATTGAATACGGAAAAAATATAATAGAAAATGTCAATTCGGTTTTTCAAATTTAGACCACACGTTTTTAGACCTGGTGACATTTTTACTAGTTGCTTCGTACCGGAAGTATGTACGTCTCCCAAAACGTTCCGAATGTGTTACATCTTGTTTCCGCTATGTGTGTGTGTCAATTCCTACTGTGTCAAACTAATTTTTGTTCAATGGATGAATTATACATTTATTGAGATGGCAAGAATTTGTTTTTGTATGTCATTTAAGTATATGTCCAAACACATTTCCCTAAAGCGGCATGGATAATCAAATTGAAACGGTAAGTTACAATAGAGGACTGATCATTCATGCTAATAGTGATAGTTAGCTTCTACATTTTGTTGCATGTAAAGATTAATTTATTTTTACAACGGTATTGTTTTGAAACGATTAATATCACGAAGATGCAGGCTTCTTACGGGACAGATAAGCATGCAGATCTCTAAAAATAACTCCATGCAAAATGTCACCAAGATTCCCATAGTTTCTGTCATAATACTATATTACCGATGTGTGTACTACTGTAATATAGATTTAAATCCAGCAAATTCTTACCAGCGTAAAAATAATGTGTTACTAACGGTCTGAAAGCTTTAAGTCATTTTTGGCATTTGTTTTGACAGTAGTGGTCACCAACACAGTTGTATTGTATTAACATCGGAGATATTCCGAAACTGAGCTTGATGGACTTTAATTCCACATTTAGTAAACAATGAACTCGCCCTGTTAAAAAAAAAAAAAAAAAAACTCAGGTCAAACTAAGTGCTGTTTAATGACTCTTTCTTCTTGCTGCTCTCCAGGCTCTGTGCTGCCTAGATAGCATTTCCCAAACGTCTGTCACCATCTCAGACTTCTCAGATGAGATTCTACTAAATATCCTGCGATTCATTCCTAGTCATGACCTGATGCTTAATGTGAGTCAAGTGTGCCGGAAACTTCAAACTCTCTGTCTGGACAAGAGCTTGAGAGTCCATGTACACCTGCATAAAGAATATACGGTAAGCATAAAAAGCACACACTTTCACTCATGAAATTTAGGGTATTTCTGACAAACACACTGGTTTAATTAGGGCAGAGATAAGGGGTGTATTTTTCCAATACCATTATACTCTATTCTATTTAACGTTACAGAACTGTTCAACAATTAGCCATCTTGTCAATTGTGTATTATCGTATTGTGATGCCTGATGAGGGTTCAGATTTTTTTCTCCTGCCGTATTTACTGACCCAACACACACAAAATAAAATTAATAAAATGATTTGTTTTGTGACTGTAATTGTATTATTTTTATGGAAATCACAATTGAGCCCTTATAGTTTATCCAAGACATTAACTTCCCCTCTCCTCACAAAAACATATCTTGTTTTCTCTGATGATGTGTGAGCAGGCGCGAGACAAAAATCTCTTCCCTCCAGCAACCTGTCACTCACATGAGACTGCAGCAATTATCAAATGACAACGATCCACTCAATTCCTGGTGGATAAAATTAAGTTCAGCCTTCCGTTTTTCTCAATTGAGAAGTCACTTTTACTGATAAAATAACAATAGGGATGAAAAGATGATCACAAAATCTGTTTCATGGTGACTTTAAATATATATTTATTTTATTTATTATTTAATGTTTATTTATTTTAAAACTGTTAAAAATATTCATTCTTAATATACATTTTTCACATATAATTATAATTTTTTTCATCAAATGTACATGAAAAACAGTTTACAAAGAACAATTTTAATAACAGCGATAATTATAATTTGCAATAATTATACTGGAAAGTTCAAGACTATTAGTTCATAAACACCTTTTCTTGGAAAATGATGTCAATTTCATCCCATTCATAGGCTACCAAGACTATTATTCAACAAGTCACTTTTGCAATTTCATCAAAAACTCATCTATGTTAGCCGTCTATGTCATCTATGATAATTTCACATATCTAACAGGTTTTAAAAAGTTCACAAGCTAAATTTGCAACTAAATATAAAAGAAAACCAAGTGTTGAGAATGAAATGCCTGAGAATCTTACCTTTGAATCGCTTCTTATTCACAGGTAAATGACGATGCTGTGAAGCAGCTCTTGAAGAATTTCTCCGGTGACATCCAGACTTTAAACCTCAGTGGCTGCTACTGGTTGGCCGGCTCTACGGTGGATCAGGTCACCCGCTGTAAAGGTCTAGTCAGCTTGGACCTTTCAGGCTGCCGTTTGACGTCAATTCGGCTTTCGCATCTGCTGACCTGTCTTCGTTCTCTGTGCTCGCTGGCATTAGATGTGGGGCCGGGGTTCGACCTCCAGCAGCTGAGTGCAGAGGGTAAGTCAGCTTTGGCACGCCTGCAGGAGCTCAAGCAGACATTGTTGACTCCCTCTTATGGGGTGGTGCCATGCTGCAGTGCCCTGCGAACCCTACACCTCTATCTGGAGGCCAGCGAGGGCTCGAGGGAAGCAGGCGGGTGTGCGCAGCTGATGGTGGGCCAAAGCAGCGTCCCGCACTATCAGAACCTGCGCTGGTTCTCCGCACGCCTCGCACCTGGTGAAGTCAATCGTACTCTGTTGGCGCTCTACTTGGCTGTTTTCAGTATGAGAGTGCCTGAGGGACTTACAGGACTGGTGCTCTCTGTGCCAGGACCCGCACCGCCAAGGCCGGTTGCAATGGCGGCGCTAATGGAGAGCATGGCATCAACAGTGGGAAATAGCGTTAGCGCTCTCCAGCTTCCACGTACATGGTTGGATGGTGCTATTCTAGGGCGAGTCCTAACGCATGGCTGTCCCGTTTACCTGAATGTCTCGCACTGTTCATCTCCAGGGTTTAACCCTCTTCATGTGCTGCTTAGTGCGGGTCGTGACCTCACACCCCTACGGAGTCTCAACCTGCGTGGCTGTGGCCGAGGACCTCTTGCCGAGAGCTGTGGAAAGAGCGAGGAGGAGATGGACACGGAGAGCATCAAAGCACTTACTGAATGTTGCCCGCATCTTATTCACCTTAATTTATCCGCCACGCACTACCACCATGCTTTTCCCACTGGGCAAGATGGACACTTGTGTGGCGCTTTAGGACGTCTTGCCTCTTTGTGCTCGCTGGCACTTCCTGTGTGTGCCTTGGCGCAATCCTCTCCAACACCTGTGAACATTCAGGACTCCAACTCAGACCTCACACCAAGGTCACTACTTTTAGGCCTTAAAAAGAGCAGCCGTGTCGGTGTGCCCACATATCGACCCTCAACAGGGGTCATCGAAGGTCAGGGTGAAGAGCAGCAGGACAGAGGCTTCTGCATTCAGCCACTGCTTCAAGGTTGCCCGCATCTAGTGGAGCTGGAGCTGATTGGCGCAGGCTTTTCCTCTGCCATGCCACGGAATGAGCCGGCCATCCGCAAGGACCCCGTCGCATGCCCCTGGTCCTACAATGTCAGAGACAGTGAGTTAGCTGCTTTAGGAGGGATGAAAAATTTGCGCAAGCTCACCCTCGCTCACTTACCGGGAGTCCTGAAGGGGACAGGATTGATCGAGCTGCTTAAGGGGTGCAAGGACCTTCATTCGTTATCTCTGGCTAATCTCGGATCATTGAAGACCATGAATTACACGCAGGCGCTGCTGGAGGCTCTTTCCTACTGCACACAACTCAGGGATTTAAGGTGAACGCACACGTCACTAAACACTCCATGCTCAAAATTAATGTAGACTTGTCATAGCAAAAAGAAAATAACATTTCACCAGCCATGCCACACATTTTTTACTATTTAAACTACAGCTCACCAGTAGGGGGGCAGTGCCATACTGACAGGATTGCTGTGCATCCTGTATATTTAAATTGTATTTTGTATTATTTCCTTTGTATTTGGGGCAAACTGCAGTTAGATGAATCCGGCTCATTAATCATAAAAAATATTTATATTATGTTTTGATCTATAATAAGTATTGAGATAAATGGTGCATACATTTAAAAATGATTTTGATAGTAGAAGTTTAATTAATTTCATATGATGACACACTATGATATCTTAAGCCCTATTCAGATGTTAATTGTTTCTCATGGGGACATAAGCTAATTTAAAAACGTACACGTACAAGTTAGTCTAGGGTTTATTGATGTCTGAATCCAGAGTGTCTGGGGGGGGGGGGGGGGGGGGGGGTTCATCCTAATATTTTAAATATGTTTTGACCAAGTTGCCAGGTCTAATGTTTACCTTAGGTAAATTATTTATGTTTTGGTCGAATTTGAAAAGATCATGAGAACAACCTAAAAAAAATCTGCGGTTATGACACTTACACCATTATATTTTAGAGAGTCTCTTAGCTAAACGGCAGCTCTCACAATAACATCGTCCATTATTGTTTCTCATAGTTTTATGTCGGTGTGCATGAAAAAATAATTGCTCCATGAGGTTAAAATACGCAAGAGTCACATAGCTTTTTTTTGTAGACCATGTATCGTCTCGATGCACTTCCATTCATAAAATGGAATGCAATATTATTTTATAAGAGATGTTAACATGCATTATTTTTTATTCCTAAATCGCTTAACTGGCTTGTAACTCTTTCCGCATTTGCCGTTGGTGAGTTTTAAATTGGACCCTGGCTAGAATGAGAGCTAGGATTACTTAATCAATTATTTATATAATTTTTAGCACTATAACTTCTGCATTTATTCACTGTCTGTATGTGTAAAACTGCAGACTGGAGCAGCCCTACTTTAATATGAACGCCACATTTTTTGAAGAGCTCAGTCAGTGTCAGCAGCTGCGGCGTGTTTGTCTGGTTTCTCGACATGGGACCTTCCAGCCCGCCGCTGTGACGGCCTTCATGCAGAGCTGCACTGATGTCATCATGTGCCACATGTTCATGGGAGGTACCCTGGTGGCATGTAAAACACTGCAGAAAACCCTGCTGGGCAGGTTAGTGTTTTTAATAATTCTTTATAATAAAGACTAAGACCCCATTTACACCTGGTATTAAAATGCGATCTGTATCCAGATAAGTTATCTGGATAATAAGTGTTTTGATCTCACCTTTGCGTTTACACCTTGTATTTTTAATGCGTTCTCGTTATCCACATTAAGTTCGGATCTCTGTCCTCCAGAGTGACACCTGCGCGTGAGCACTGAGGTGGCGGGAAATCAGCTGTAGTTTGTTAACATGGCAGGTGTAGGATCGTTAGAGATGCTATTACTGTACCGCCTGTTTCTACTTTTTCTCTGTCGCGGTAGGGGTCATTTTCTACTTTTGTCGTCCGTTTAGCTTAACGTTACTTCTGAGGGGTGTGGTTTTCGCGGGCAGAGGATGACTTTGACAGGTACGAATGCCATCATGTCGTACGGATTGCGTTTACACCTAGTAAAGATCCGAACACAATGCAAGCCAGACTACCTCCAGATGTGGTCAGGCAGATCCGATCACAATCCGATCACAACGTATTTACACCTTGCATTAACATGCGTTTTTTATTATCCGGATAACTTATCTGGATACAGATCGCATTTTAATACCAGGTGTAAATGGGGTCTTAATGCCTGAATAATTTCCAGACAGCAACAACATAGTGTCGGCCCAGATTCGGCCCACATCTGGCGCGTGTTGAATCCACATGTACCAGATGTGGGCCGGATCTGGGCTGACACTATGTTGCTGTCTGGGGTGTACATCAAATATTCATCTGTTCATTCTTTTCCCCCTTGCAGTTTTTCAATTTCTCGTCCAGCCCTTAGTGTGGTGATTTACCCTTTACTGCACGAGGACCTGGCCCATGTGATCAGAGGTATGCCTCTTTGCCACCTGGACGAGATCACACTTTTCAAAAGCCGCGTCGCTGAAGAGCCTGTGAAACAACAACTGTGACTGAAGCAATATAATAAAACAGAAAACGTGGGGAGTTAACATGGGTAATGCTTGACCTGTGCTATTTTGTGAGTGAGAAATTATGCGGGACTCTCCTTTGATAAGAAGAATATCTGCAATCTGGAGGATTCCAGAAAAGCCATTTGTTTTGACTTGAGAGATCATTGAGCTAAGAGGACAATCACAGCTTTAAATAAGGTCATAATTTTCCAAGTAAGAGCTGCTATGAACAAACTCAGATTGAAATGTCATCTTAAAAATAAACTATTGATAAATACATTTTCTGAAGTGTTGTGGAACTGCATCACATTATACTTTTTTTTATCGAAACATCCAATTTATCCAATTTAAATCACATGATATTTTTGCTTCATGTTGTATCATTAGTTTGCGGTCCATTTCAAGAGTTCATTGAATCAGTGGCTGTGGTTTAATGCACATAACATTTGCGAAAGTCTGATTGTGGGGAAAAAAGGAAGTCTAAGGGGTTTTCTTAGAAAAAGTCACTAAACATATTCTCTTATAAAATCTGGGATTATCCTCACAGGTCTTTTTTTTCCCCTTCCTTTTTTAATTTCTGAGAACCAGATCTCTGAACCGGTTCAAGAAAAAAAACAAAAAATGGAATCAAACTAAATTTGAACTAGAACATTAAGTAAAATTAAATTGAATTGTTATGAACAATTACCTGTAACCGATTAACAACATAATTTTATAGGTCTGTTAAATATTTTAATTGGGCAGTCAACCAATCATGAATTCAAATGAAATGACTTATGCAAATGTGAATGTTGACATCCAACATGAGTGATATGCCCATGCTCAGCTGGCAAGTCATTTTTACCCAATGCCACCAGTCTGCACACAACACACTGGCGTTCTACACATGATATGCTACAGAGACATTTAGAGCTCAGGAATTTTTGTGAAGAAATGTCACCAACCTTCAAACATCTATATTAATGCAGTTTCCAACAGGAAATGCTTAAGTTCGATCCCTGAACTTCAGGGGTTGCATTCAAAAGTGTTCTATATGATGCAAAACGCTTAAAACTTTTGCTGAGAAATAAACATAATATGCAGGTAACACAGAGCAGAGAGAGAGTATACATTTATTAACATAAACCAACATTGTAACAATATCAATCTGTTTGAAAATTGGCAAACTTATTCTTCAAATTCTAAAATCTGCATAAATTGAGTGCACTTTGAAATAAAATTTAGAACTCCAACGCCTTTTCAGTGGCCAAACAGAGTACTTATTTTTGGCCTTAAAAAAATTAGGCCTTAGTTAAATTAAGACATTTAAGTGGCTTTTTATAATTGTGCCTTAGACAAAACAATGGCACTCAGATCTAAGGCATGTCAGTGTAATTCGCTTTCAGTTAAAACAGTTCAAACATGTATTTTAGTCTGGAACTAGCTTAAGCCTTGTCTGTGAAACCGGGAATTTTTCTCTTTTTTTAATTTACCTGACTGACCTGACCTCTCACCTAAAGTCCCACTGCATCAAATGATCTGTTTTACAAGAGAGACCTAGTCAAGGTAGCATCCATGCAAACTAGCAATTAAAATACAACATATAAAACGCGTATTTTACACAGAAACATTTTACATAACACAATCACGTCTCCTTCACCACATTCTTTATGATTACCTTAAATTCTTCAGTAGATATAAGTGTATTCAAATTTGTATGCTAATTATTCCATTTTCAAGGTGCATAATAGAAAAAAGCAGTTTTCCCCAGATGTCAAAACCCAGGCTACATTAAAAAGCAAACATTTGGAGGAGCACAACTACAGAGCTAAAACAAAGAAGGTTAAAGAGGTTGGCTGGAAGTTTACTATGTATACATTTATAGATAAAGATATACCAATGCTGTTTGTGTAGTCAATGATATCCAACCCACTAAATCATAAAGAGTGCAATGATGAGTAAGAGACTTTACATTTGTAATAAAAGAATCTGTAAAATAGAGGAAGCTGCACAATATATTACTGTAATCAATCAAAGGCAACAACAACAATAGCTTTCAATTTTTTCCCTGGCATTTAAAGTGAAACTTGATTTATTTCTAAAATAAAAGCCAATCTTTATTTTGAGCTTCCTAACTAATTTAGCAATATGTACTTTAAATGAAAGTACATCATTTATCCATATAGCCAAGGACTCTTTCAATGGATTTACCCCCGGACCTGAGAACTAGCATCATCAAGCATCTGTGAGCGAGAAAAAAACCCTGTCTTCTGTGCATTCAAAATCCATTTGAAACTCAATGGAGCAGTTTGTAATGTCTTAAATCATCCGTCCAAAAAAAAGCATTATGGAAATTTGAAAGAGCATAACGTCGCATGTTTTGATAAGCAATTTTGATTTTAGTTGGATTGACAGATCCAACTTTGTCAAAGCAGTGTTGCAAAACACAACGTTAGAGATGTTTTGTATAGATAATAACAGTAATAATAATAATTTACACTGATCATCCCATTTAAAAGGTTTACACCTCTGGCTCTTAATGCATTGTATTTCTTTCTTCAGCATCAGTAAACTTTTTGCTCCTCTTGTAATAGTTGTGATTGAGTCCCTCAGTTGTCCTCAGTGTGAAAAGAATGATGTCAAAATAATATTCACTTTGGAAAGGGTTCAAATATGCAGAAGAGCTAAACAAAAAAAGTATTTTTCTAAAGAGCAGTAAGTAGTTTACATGCTCTGGACAGACAAGGGACTCTCAAACAATTATCACAAAACATAAAAACATCCGTTGAACACCCACATAACACACAATATTAATATTCAAGGGTATACAAACCTTTGAAATGGTTCATTTTTGTAAATTCAGTTATTTTGTTGTGGACTGTGTGTAAATGTAAAAGTGATGATCTTTGGACATTAAATAAAAAATAACTGGCATTTTTTATGATCCCTTTTATTTAGTAAAATCATAACTTGCATATTTTGCAAGTGGAATGTAAACTTATGAGCAGAACTATAGGTTCAGCGTGCATTTTTAATAAAGCTAACGCAAGCTGAACTGCACTGAACTTTTAGAAAAGAGAAGCAGGGAGCTGGGTGGTTTTAGTTTCCTTTTTATTTTAGCTGAATTACTAAAGTGAAATGGCTCAAAAAGCACATTCACTAAATGGAGAGGGTATATAAATGTAAGTAAAGGGAGGGAATCATAGATGAGGAGGACGGGTGAAAACAAGGTTCTTGTGAAAAACAACACATGCATAATCTATAGAGTGGTGAGTAACAGTTTTTGACACATCTTTAATTTCACTTTTGCATTGTTATTTGTTGTGCTATTTTAAGTTCTGTTTTTTATTTATTGATTGATTTGATTTTGTTTGTTTGACCTGTGTTATGTGATCATAGTCATAGTCCATCAACTGATATTTGCATAATATTTTAAATACTTTTATGGAATATGTGAGATCAGGGTTATGGATCATCTCAGTAAATATAAGGTTTTGAGTTAAAAATACAATTATACAAATATAGTTGTAATACTTCTGTTCTTCAGTCTAGTTTTTCTAATAGCAGCTGGGCAAGTCACATTCAACCAAGTGTTAAATATGATGATGATAGATTTTAACCAAATATTTGCCTGAAATCAAGTTGTAACAAAATGTTAAATGCATGTTTTTCTTGGGCAGTAACAGTGGAAATGTATATTGAAGGCAAGAATTTCATTTCTGTTCCTATAAAAAAAAAATATATATATAATCTACCCTGCTATATTTAGTGAAAGAAGTATCTAGCCCATTATCTCACTTAAGGGTTTAAATTCTGCAAAACACAAAAGGACAGTTATAGCCTATAGTTTTAAATGCATTTCTTAATCTTTTTATTTTATTTGTTCGCTAAAGTGACTTTTCTCTGTATTGTTTACAAGGACTGCTCTTCTTTTTGACACCAAATAATTGTCCATAAGGAAGTTTTATGATTTGTGTTTAACATTGACAGTCTAGTCTTCACAAAAATGATATTTTCAGTCAATTTTTGACCTTAGCATGCATTGTATTGACTTTTGTTGAAAATTAGTTTCAGTGTTTTAATATATACATGGCATTCCCACATAAACAATCAATGGACACAAATATAAAATCACCGATATAATCCACCCATACTTATCCCTGAGACCTGGACACTCTTTTTTATTTTACTCTGCAAAAAAATAAAAAAAATAATAATAGTAATAAAAGAGTATTATCCTTTGCATATGTTGCATAGGATTTTTCTATGTACTCTTCTGATATAGAAGGTATGCATTGGTGTCGGACTAAGTGGCAAAACTTCCTGCAATTTTGCTGGTGCTAGTAAGGAAAAGCGTGAGTAAAACAAAGGATTAGCTTAAATTAAAGGGATTTGGACACAAAAGTTATGTTTACAACTTACCAACAAAGTGCTCCATGGACATATATGTGACAAGAGGGATTTTGATGCCAGGGAAATACATAATGCAAAGCCTGAAGACAAAAGCCTCAGCACTTTATCTATTAGACAACACTAAAATACAACATGGATACCGTAGATATAAATCCAAAGCATCACCACTGTATACCACCGAATCCAGAAAAATACACGGAGAAATATTAACCACTTCAATGCATTTCCACCGCAAATAACCAGTTGTTATGAAATCGTATTATAAAACTAAATCTGGCACAATATCAACCGAACCCAGAGGGAAAATATGATACTAACAAGAAGAGTTTATGCCACAACGTTTCACAGACAGGGCTTAGGCTATGCGATTCTTAGTTCAATTAGGGCATTTAAGTAGCTTTTATTAACATGATTTAAAAACATTACTGGTGTACATCTTGAGACAAAACAACGACACTGACATATTTTAAGATATTGCTTTCAGTTAAAACAGCTTAAACATGCATTTAAGTCAGGAACTATCTAAAGCCTTGTCTGTGAAACCGGGGGTTTGTGTCCTATATACAGTGATTCAACCTTCAATTCATGAAATCCATTGAAGGTATATCGGAGACAGTATAAAGAGGACACAAACGACTCATGTTGGATTTAGGTAAATAGGCCCACGATATTTGTGATATTCTATATCCTGTAACAAATATCAGGTTTTTGTTTCATAAATGAGCACAAATGAGATGACAAATCAGGAGGTTAGAAACACTCCCACATCTCACTCCAACAACACTCCAGCTTTTGTAGATTTGTAGGCCTTTACGTTTTATTATTTATTTTGTATTTAATAGTAGACGTTTAATTACACGGATGGTTTTATATGTTTCTTACATTCTCGCATTATTGTCTCTTCCTTGATAATAGCTTGATGATTGACTTGTACTGCTATAAATTTGAGGTAAGTCGTCACCTTGGAATTATAAGGTTCTATCAGACATATTTTGTCAAAATGTCGTTATTCACATATTCTTATTCTTTGGCAACTTATTTAGATTACGTAATGTTTTTTATGTCTATTTAATTTTGAGACTTTTTATTTAGAAAACCAAAAGGGTCTTTCTACAAAGTCAAATGGAATGTAAAACCTTTAAAGCTCAATACCTCAAAACTTCTCAGAATGCAGATAGAAGCTTATAATTCAAAGGGGGCGATGTGTTTATTTGTTATTGAAATACTACACAATGAAAGCTATGAAAAAGTATCACATGTGGATATTTTTGCAGAGATTTTGATAATCTATCATCTCATCCTCTTCATCATGGCGCTGCTTCTTCATGTGCTGATGCTGTTCCTTCTCTCCGGTGGTTCGGCCAGAGTTGTGCTGGATTTTGAGCAGGTATGTGGTGGCTTTTTTGCAAATGGAAAATCACCAACAAGATTTCCTGGGCTACAGTACAAGCAGATCTGCCAAACTCTAAATGGTGTTGTTTATTATGCCACATTTTATGATACTGAAAACAAGATCCCAGTGTACTCAGCCTACAGGTTTGAAGGGCTAAAGAGCTGCACAAGACTAGATAAGTGGTACATGAACCTCAAGTAAGTGAAATATTACTCTAAGTTAATTCTGTTAAAGGTTTTACACTCTACACCAAGAATACAAAATTTCAGCTATAAAAGACTTGAAATACATATGTAGTGACATGCATAGTAAGCTAGGATAAGATAAAGTATTTTCCTATCATTACATGATATTGTATCAAAATGATAATACAATACCATGACAATACTGGAATAGTGCTTTATAATGACAACAAGAAGTGTCTGTAATGCAGTTCATTGCTTCTGTGAAGTGCTAGAAGTTTAAGAAGTGACATTTAAGACATTTTAAGAAACTCTGAAACGTGAATTCAGTACATTTAGTATAAAATAATCTAGATGAGTAGACATGATTCCAAAGTAAAGAGAGATTGCTAGTCTAACATAAGAATGCTCACACAAGTGTGTTGTAAAGCAGGAAAAGCTGATGGTTGAATGTTGCATGTGAACATGAATGTACTGGTGTTTCTTCTTATTTCCATGCAGCATTCTTAATTTGATCTTTTCTTAGTCATATATCAAATAATATTGCAGCTTGATAAAGCAGAAGACATGGCGTCTGAGGAGTCTGACGATATAAATCTACGTGGAGTCCATCAAGCTCTCGATGGAGATTATGTGAAGTATGAGTACCACAGAGGGCATCTGGCACCAGTCTACCAGGCACTACCACAGAGCTGATGCCACCTTCACTCTCACTAATGCTGCTCCACAAAACCCCCATTTTAACAGCGGTCAATGGAGGAATGTGGAAAAATCGCTGGCAGAATTTCTGAAAAGTCAATGTATTTCTCAACCTGTTTACATTGTTACAGGGGTGATACCAGGTACTGCAAATATAGCAAAGGAATGTGCCTAGTCATTTCTGGACTGCATACTGCTGCTTAGATCAAAATAACAGATGTTCAAACTCAGGGGGAGTCATTGGAACAAATGAATATAACTCCTTTATTATGGGGATGTCTGTGGCTGTTTTAGAGGGAGAGTTACAAAACCTTTATGGAACAACATTTAGCTTGTTTCAATAGTAAAAAAAAAAACAGACAGAGATTGCTTCAAAATCAATTAAACTTTGAAAACATTTTTGAGGGAACTATTTTGAGTGGTTTTATGCAGATTAGTATAATTTCGTTTGAACTAATTTAACATCTGCTGTCAGAATCGTAAAACAATTAATTTATAATGCTGATAATAATACTGCAAACCTTGTGCTGGATGTCATAGCTGATAGAGACAGACTTGGGAAAATGTGAACACTGAAGTTAATGTTTTCAAACATTTCGGGGGAATCTATGTTAAGTGGTATTATTTTCTTGTGTCTTAATCAAATGACAAATTATTATGACAATTATCTGTAAAATTATAATGAAAATTATTATTATTTCACTATAACTATTATCATTTAAATGTCTCAACTGTAAATCTAATAACTTTGATACCTCTAATAAAAAATAATACTGCATACTTTGTAGAATAAAAAAGAGAAACCTAGACCTAAGGTTATTTGCACCATGATTTGCACCTCATTACTCAAAAAATGTGAACACCCAGATTGCACCTGACAGTACCAGACAATATAGATTACCTGCAGCTGTCAGTGACAATACAGGCTCCTATACTATAACGAATGTCAATGAAGGAAAACAAACAACAACAAAAAGTTTTGAGAATTTTCAGTTTAGTTTATTAGAAGAATCAGTAAAGATTTCATTATAATGGGCTGGATTTAATTGGATTGAACTGGTCTTGACTCTGAACTGGTCACAGATAATCTGCAATTACTAGGCTAAACAATTTGCAAACTTGAAGAAAAACTTAAGCATAAGCATCCTCAAAATAACAAGCTCCAATTGTTTTCTAGCCTTTTCACTCTTTTATTGTCATAAATGATGGGTTGACGAGGGGGAAAGGCTCCACGACCCCAACACAAGTACTGTAGCTTCCCAGGCTGCTATAATAGTTGCTGTATGTCCATATAGTTTTCAATGTGAACGCGCTAGATAGACGTGTTTGACCGTTGCGCCCGTATCTCATGTCTTGCAGCATCTCGTGCATGGCGTGAAGTACTAAAACACTGCACTAAAGTTACAAGATCATCTTTTCCCCATTCCATTGCCCACATCTTGTGTTTTTCAAAGCAAAATCGTGTTCTGAGTGAACTATAAATCATTGTTAGGGTCAACTTTCAGATTTACCTGTCCCGCGTTACGTCAAAAAGCAAACCGTATATAGTCAATTTTACAATAGTCAAATGACACCTTTCAATGGGTGCTTTTTGGCCAGAATAAGACTTTTTGCAAATAATGAAACTATTTGTTGCCTATCCTTGCTTTGAGGTTAAAGTGGAAGGTCATAAACATAAACATAAACTAAAACTAAGACACCAACTTTATCAACCAGTCATAAAGTAGAGCAATAAAGCAAATCCATCTCACAGTAAATTTCACATGGTGGTCGTACATGATTTAAACATGACAGAAACAGTCATACATCTATTTATTTAACAATTTGATGTTTATTAAGACGGTCTTGGATAATATGCAAATATTTCAACACATTTTAATGAGCTAACATCCCTGATGAAAAAATCTGCATGGCTGATCACCAGCATATGTTGTGTTTTGGATGCTGGGTCCCAGAATGAAAAGCTAATATGCAGGTGTCCCAAACAAGCTTAACCAGCAGACTTTCCTATCATAAACCAGCCTGGACCAGTATGCAAACTCTGGTCTAAACTGGTGTTTCAGCAGGAATAGTCTTTAGAAATGTTCTTTATTCTTACATAATTAACTATACAAACCAGTGTAGGTGTGAGAGAGACACTCAGTGGCCAGGTATATAGCTGTGTAATGTGAGTGTGTTGTTGAGTTTCAGTGTGTGAGTAGCGTGTCCCTGTGAGGTCAGACTGTATGTTGAGTACGACACTGCAGACCCGAGCATCAGTCCAGCCATATATGATACAGTCATAGTGTTCCCTGTAAAATAATCATTGAGAAAACAAAATTAGTGGAGAAATATCACAATAAGATTTCATTATATCAGTTGCTTCTCCAAATGACAGAAATGAGATCAAATGGAAAGCAAATGGAGAATCTTTCTCCCGCTTCGACAATTATTCTCATGAGAAAAAGCCTCCAACAATTCCAACAACAAATGATTTGAGCTACGCTATCCACATGAATTTTATAAATCTTTCATCGGTTTTTGAGTACTGGGACTTAAATAAAATGTTATGTGTGAAGGAAGTATATTTTACACTATATGTGTGTGAAGCATAAAAAGTATGCAATTTCTCAGGAAATCCATACCAACATCTCATTACCATAAGCTTAATATAGAGAATCAGGGTAATACAAAAGCTATTTTTTTATGAAGGCTACTTGAATTTTGTAGCCGCCTATTCTTAAAAACGTACAACTTACTTTGCAGAGTAGAGTTAATCTTATTAAAAACATTTTTTTATTATGTATTCACATACATTTTGTTGCCAATTCTAATTTGAGACAGAGCTGACTTATTATGGTGATTGTGACAGAAAATATAAGCACAATTACAAAGCAAAAACAATAAAGCTCACCAGAGCATTTGTGCTTCAAGATACTGAGTTTGAAGGTTTTCACACTTCTGACAGTGTTTAAAAAAGATGGTATTAAGTTTGAATTTGTATTAAGTTCATTCTAGTGATCATCTCTGGCTAATTTCAAAGTTGTTTTTTATTAATCATAACTAATCATTAACATTTATTAATCATTAACATTTATGCTTATGAGAATGAAGTGTCCCCAACACTTGGGCAAAAGTTAGTGCATGTTGAAATAACGGAAGCAGATGGACAAGACTAGACGGCTGTCTGAATATATATATATTTAACCTCATGACTTGAGCAACAAGCTGAAGTAATCGAAAAGTCCAGTTTGCTTTGCCCAGAAACAAAGGAGGGGGTTTGCTGTATTGCCAATCATATTAGAATTTTTTTTAATGAATCATGTCACCTTTGCCATGCACCGATTCTATATAAACTGTTGTACTCTTTTTGTCGAGGGGATTCTCTCTGAGATTGCTCTGAGATCCTCCGGCCGTGATTAAAAACTTCTTCTAATGCATTGTCTGGAGTCTGTCTGATAAATGCTGCGCAGCACGCTAAACACCAGAGATCTTATTTCCATTCCCAAGTGATAGTGTTCATAGGGTGCGAGGCATCATCTGAATCAGAGTCTGAAAATAAATTTGGATTGGTGGTACCAATCGTAGGTGTCTGGAAGACACAGGGTATTTAACCTCAGGTGTGTTTAGGGGAATATCTACCACACTACACATTTCGCTCACTCTTTATGTGTGTCTGATATACTCACCCGCCACTTCTCGCTGCTGAAGTGGCACCTTGCCAGCCGCCTGTATCATTGGTACAGAGCCAAGGTATCCGTTACTGATACCTAGCATCATGGAGAGGCCGCAGGGCCAGGCGGGGTGCGCCAGCAGGGGGCGCTGCACAGGAGACACACACATTACAAACAGGGGCAGGAAGAGAACACGAAAACACGAACACACCAGCAGCTGCACACCGCCCCACTCGTACGGACACGCTGCCAAGATCTAAAGAGAGCGAGAGAGAAATAAAGTCACCATGAAATTAAAATGACAATTCTTGTTTTTTATGGAATATTGCCCTATTTATTATAAATTATTTATCCTTGAACATTTTTTATATTATTAATATTTATGTATATTTTAAGTATTTATTTTAATTTGAGAAATAAAAAGTAAAATGTATAATTTTTTATTAAGCGGTTTTCTATAGAAAGCCTTTATAAAGAAAACGGTTAACCATTTAGTGTGTTGCATTCATATTCTGGGCTCATCTGCTCACCTGTATTATGGTATGCATCATCAATAAGGTGTACACTGAATTTGATCTTTCACTGTTTTAGTACATTAAGGCATTTTAGGTGTTTTTGCAGGTTAAGTGATTGAAAAACTGCGGTGGATGCATTATATGGATCGCAAGTACCCAAAACTTGCAAAAATGTACAGACTCGAGCTACAGTTATGTGAATGTTTTGCCCTCCAGCTCTACGTGCCAGTCACGTGACTGAAAACTATTAATAGCAAACCACAACAATCCAATCATCCAAACAATTCCCAAAGGACGAAACCAAGGCCCGTCCTACATTATTTATTGTTCAACAAGCTGTTTCACTCAGATGTCATAATAGTGAAGAAAATATTTTCGCAACTTCCGTTTTGTGTCGCCTTCAAACATTTACATTTTTCAAATGATATTTTATGCTCGTAAATGACATCAAACTGTTTCATTTCACCTTGCCCACAAAGTCTGCCATGTTGAACAGAGCCATGGTGAGAATAGGCAGCCATTCTCCCAGTTTATCGTTACGTAACTCTGACTCCAAACCAGGGAACAGACACAGTGTGATGAAATATGTCACCAAGATTGAGAGCATATAGGGCCAGATCATCCGAGCAACAGCACACCTCTGACCCAGAATCTCTGTAAGAAAGCCATCATGTTAGAATACTTCAGTGCCAAAAATTTGACATTAATTGAACTTAACTTAATTTTGCAGTCTGTACACAAAATAGCTACAGGCAGTTGTGATTAAAACTATGGCTCACCCTTCACACTGACCCAGGTCCCTTTGTTGTCTGGTTTGGGCACATCAAATCTGACATAAATTTCATCTCCATGGGAACCATTACTCAGATTAACTGCATCAGCCTCATCAACTGTGCTTGACGCCACTCCATCCTAAATTGTAGAAATTAGGAAATAGAAGACACAAACAGTTCCCAAAAGTCAAATGCAAACCAGTGCTTCTGTGTGGGAATTTACCTCTTCCTCTGCACTGCTGTCATAATGTATCTGGTAGCCACTGCGCTTCTGTGTCGTAACATTATTAATCTGTCCTTTAAGCCAGCTGTTGCTGCGGCGAGCTCTGTCGGTGTGATAACGGACAAAGTGTGTTCGTCGCACCACCACGTGTAACAGAAAACAGAGCGTCTCTATTGAGATAGAGAACAGGAAGAAGATGATGGTGTTGCTCTTCTCGTCTTCCACCAGCAGCTTTGTAAAAATCCGACTCAGAGAGACAATAACTCCAGCAGTGCCTGAAACGACAAACAAAAAACACATCAACTGCTATACAAACACAATAAACCAACACATTATGAGTAAAAATTCTGTGAATTCATATTTCAAAGAAATTATATGTTCTAAAATGTTTTATTAAAATTAAAAGTTTTACTAACTTACTAAGTTTTACTAACTAAGGGACACTAACTTATTTTAATTGTGCCATTATCTTTTTTACACTCTAAATAACTTTGCCTTGAGTATAACAAGGCAATGAATCAGTCTCTTGCATGTTACATGAGCAATAAGTTGCCGGCTGCAATTCACTTCACTTCGGCCCCTGAAGTCGCCAATAACAAGGGTTTCTGGATTCTACATATAGCCCCTTTAAATAATATTTTTTTTCTTTTTTGTAACAACTGTACTTTTTGTACTGCCTCTAATTTAATCCTTGTATTACCATATTTTTCCTATATCACTTGAAAACTTCAATTCAGACAAAAAAAGTACATTTATTTTAATATATTGATTGTAATTTCATTCATGCAGTGATAGAAGTTCAGCTCACTCTCTCCAGTCATCACGCCCTGTGTGTACCTCTTGGGCAGCATCCCAGTGTAACCATAAAAACTGGACTGCTGCACTGCAAAGGTCAAAAGGACAATGGACAAAGTTTCAGATCACAAAAACACAATGTAGGCCAAATACAAGAACATGAGTGCTTGTATAAATGTACCTGTGCATCCAAATGCAACAATGGCAATTGCAGCCAGAGTAACAGCATAGGACTGCTGAGTGTCAAACAGCTCCAACCAGACGTCACACACACTCACAAACACCAAAGGTCCCAATGCAAATAGATATCCTATATATGCAAAACAAGAAATTTAGTGATATTCCAATTGATAAATAAGAGTAATGTAATGTGCAAATAGAGAATGGTACGGAGGAGCCTTTCATCCTTGTATTTTGAGGTGACTTTTGCATGTTCTTACCCACACATATGCGAGTGTGTAAGCTCAGTCTCTCCACGAGTGCGTTGTTCACAATGACGGCACTGAGAGCCACAAGTATATACGTCAAACTCATGTCGAACACAATAGAGGTGCCTGACGATAGAAAATAGGGGAATTGACAAGCATAAGTTGTAGAGAAATATTACTGTGCAATGCATAGTTGTCACTTTTTCCACCCTGTGAATTTAATTTTGTTTATCCTGTGATGAGCGACAGGTCGGTTGCATCAAACCTTTGAATTTTCGGTGGAGGTAGTCCACATCAGTGATGAAACTATTGTATGGCAGTAGAAAGCCGACACCAGCCAACAGCATGGCAAAGTAGATGCCATGGTAGCGATCATCAGGAATGGATTTCTCTGAGTCTGAAATGAAGACATGAGCTTGGATTAATACCAACAAGAATGACAGAGAATGACAGAGCAGTGATACAAACTAATGTATGCATTATTTTACAAATGCATCATACATTTATACAAAAACCTCAATGCATGCATCAAATACATCAATGGATATACGTCACAATGAGGGGAATTGACAAGCATAACTTGTAGAGAAATATTACGTGCAAAATGCACGTGCAATTTAATGCATTTTGTATGTGCGATTTTTATAGCATATTAATTCTGTGTTGGGCGTATCTGCAATTCACCATGAGCACTGCAAGGTTTTATCCAACCCCTCTTCTCTTCCTCTGGCAGCTGACTAAAGCTGAAATTCGTGATCACAGCCTTCTCTCTACCCTGCCGATTCCTGCTCCACTCCTCAGAGTACATGCCTGGGGAAAAAGGTCAGAATTCACACATGGAAAAAAATCATACTGTCAAGATGCAGTTGGCCTTAAATTTAGAAACTTAATACACTTCCTTGCATATATATATATATATATATATATATATATATATATATATACTGAATATATAAACAAATATAATAGATAGCCTATCAGCTGAAGTGATATTGACATGACATCAAAAACAGAATAGGCCACTGAATATTCATCAAAAGTACTACACTTTCCCTAAGAAATACTGACCGGACTACTGGAGAAATACTAACAACTTGCCCCAGTAACTCCAGCATGTATGCTGTGCAATAAGAGAATCAATTTTTTGTTTTGTTTTATGCAACCAAGCACTGCAGGGGTTCTATCTTTGTTCCTCCACCTGTATCCCTTTGAAACATGGGCATGAATGATTCTCCCATATGTTGAATTATGTTGTACAAGCGCGTGTGGTTTAAATTTTCACGGCGTTATAAAACACTGGGTCAGTTGGACCAGATGATAAACGCGAGGTTCGTTGATGTCACCTGACAGATCCACCAAAGCTATTTTTAGAAATATTGAGCGTCCATGTCATAGCCTGTAGCCTAGTCTACTTTTAACGGCGGCGATATTGAATTGAAGTAGCCTAGGCTTCATCACATTAATGAATGATGTTTTTGAAGGATAATTTGTCTTCACGGTTATTTGACATCTGAATGCCTACATATTCGCAACTAATGGAATATACTCACGCAGTATGATAATAAGTGAACATCAATCAGAGCTGTCGCGCGCTTTCGTGAATGGATAACAGGTCTCTTACCTGATGTGCCAATGTCATTCACGCTCTCACAAGAGAATTATATTATTTACGATCCAGGTTCTCTTTCCAAAGCGGTGTTATTTGAGGGTGCTCGTTTTCTGCTCCTTCATTCTCTCTCTCTCTCTCTCTCTCTCTCTCTCTCTCTCTCTCTCTCTCTCTCTCTCTCTCTCTCTCTCTCTCTCTCTCGGCTCTCCGCCCTCATGCGCAAGTCACGGAATCATCACGCACTTTACGATTGATCACAGGGGCTAGTTGTCACACTATCTGGGGCTCATTTGTATAGCCTACCTCAAATAATGGCTACAAAACTATTGAACATTTCCACCGATATTGCCCAGGAACAGAACAATTGTGCGTATTGATTCACAAATCAGTTCATAGTTCAACAAACGCTGATAGAGCATGTCACACTGAAAATATTTTTATATAGATGATTGAAAAATAATTTATTGAATGCATGAAATGTATTTATTTTAAGGAATATTGATAGGATTAAAGTGAACAATACGCTAGGCTATGTTAAAAACTATAATATAGGCCTACAAATCTGCTAGAGAAAACACATGATTTGTGTAACTTTGACAATTGATGTTACAGAGATAAAACCACTGTGACAACTAGCCCCGGCCTCCTATTTAATTCAAAGACACGGTAATGTACATCTAGGCCTGCATCTTCTACATTCTACTTTTTTTACCATGTTCGGTTTATTTACTTTAAATGCACTCTCGGTTAATTATTATTATTATTATTATTATTATTATTATTATTTTGCAGTGATACTGTAGTCTGTAAGAACCCTTTTTTATCTTTCACCCAAATAACCTTTTCCCAAATAACAGTCCTTAAAAGAACAACTTTTTTAAGTGTAAAGAAAATTTTGAAAAATCTACAGAACCCTTTTTTCACTATAAAAAACCTTTTACGCAATGGAAAGGTTCTATGGAGGTAATTCATGGACCTATTGATGCCAATAAAGAACCTTAATTTTTAATTGTGTTGAGCATTTGCATTTCAAGGGATTGTGTTGAACTGTTCTCTTTTCTTCCCTTGAAGTTCTTTTTTCACAACTGGCTTGCTCCGGGGCAGTAAGTCCTCGGGAGATTTTGGAAGAAATGCAAAGCTGAACACTTAAATTATCTATTAACCTCATTTAGGTCACACTATAAAACCTCAGAGTTCTCATTTGTTAAAAAGAAGCAGAATTAAAATAGGAGAGCAACACAGACATAAAAGCAATTCTGGATGCATTGGAAGATACTTTTAGAAACATAGTGTGACTCTTTTATTACATGCACAACATAAAAGAACATAAAACATAAAAACAAGTGTGATTCTTTTATTACATGCACAACATAAAAGAACTATACAAAAAGTGTCATCTCCATGGAAACATTGTGTGTGAGATCTCTCAGAAGATGCTGAGGAAACAAGCCTTCACCCTTCTTCTCTGCAGTATGTGGGTGGGTGCGCTTCAGCTCAGTCTTACACAGGGGGCTACAGCTAGAAATCCTGTCCAGTCTGTCATGGAAGATAAGTGAGAAATCTACTGACATGATGCAAGAGAAGGCACACACACACAGACACACGCACGCACGCACGCACGCACGCACGCACGCACGCACGCACACACACACACACACACACACACACAGCTCAGTATCTCACTACATTCATCTTGTTTTTAAATATACTTACTTAAGCAGCAGTGGGAAGGCCAGAGAAGTTAATCAGAAGTGATTTTAAATGTCATGAATAATCATTTCACAGCAGCAAAGTCTCTCCATTTATACACATCTATGTCTGTAAACCATTGTGAGAAAGAAGTGCACTTAACTGTATTGAATGTACACTTGTAATGTAATGTAATGTAATGTAAACAACTCACAGATTACTGAAATAAAACGTTTCATTACTTGGAACATCAGACAATTATTTTTAACACTTTGTGTGTGGGGAGGAAGATCAAAGAATTTTGTGACTGAATATTAGAGAAAAAGCATGAATATTTAGGGAAAGTTTGACTGTTTTGACTGTTGCATGGTGATAATGAAAATACAGAGCACAGATCTATGCCACTAATCACTTGATTTAATGGCACCCACCCCAAGAAAATAATAATAATAAAAAAAGCTATTAATATTGATACAGGAACATTGCATTTAGCAGTAAGAGAGAGAATTATTTTTAATCTTCAACTATATTATTCTATTATTTCTATTCAAACAGTGCAAGCAGACACAATAACAAGGGTTATCTAAACAAATTAATTTTGGAATTTAAAAAATAGGGATTTATCTTGCATAGGACTATTTGTATTTATACCTTTATTTGTACATATGTTCAATATTAGTCACTGTGGCAGTTCTAAGATAGAGGTGACATTGCTGGAGTGTCAGCAGTGTGAAGGCGAACAACACGATAAGTCCTACTAATCGATCCCGCATCTTCATTATTTATTTTGTTGGATGTAATTGAGAGTTCGTTCGTTTAATGTACATTTAGATAAAAAAAGGTCTCATTATAAAAGTCTTAAGACAATATTACATAGAATACGGTGAATAAATAGCTCAATTATGATACTATCTATTAGTATTGTCTTGTTAAACTTCCGGTATGGGCATCATGGCGACTTACAGTAGAAGCATCATGTGAAGAATTCTAGCAGCGTTTTCTATCACCGTTTATTTGATTTTAAAAGGTGATAAATGGAGTAACTAGGGTTTAATTTAAGATCGATGGCCAAAATGTTGCGTTCTACACGTATGTGGGGTATTTTCACACGTTACACAAGTGTTAATGTTATAAAGTGGGCTTCAGCATCCTCAAATGAGCGAAGATCATCTGTCCGTCCTTCTGAGCGAGTGCATCAAGGACAATTGAGATTCTTTTGTAAATCAGGGACTTTATCACCTCCTAGATGGACTGAGAGCAACAATACTAGTTCAGAGGCATCTGCATCTGATCGTGTGAATGAGGAAGATACCAGTGATGTGTTTGGTGATTATTCCAGAAATTTCTCCTCCAGAACAACCTTTCGCAAAACATCCTCAGAGCTTCTGGATATGAGATACAAGGATGAGGAGGACCCGCCGCTGGTGGAAAAGTTCAGGTCCAAAACTGGTCGGAAAAATACAACATACTGGTATTTCCTACAGTGCAAAAGGCTAATCAAAGAGGACAAAGTACGTTGTCAAAAAACACGTGATTTTAATAACACATCCTTACTGTGCCAGTACTGTACAATTGATAATAAACTATAATAATTATATAGAAGGTCACTTAATTGTACTTAACGAGAGTACATTTTCATGACTGTTTTAAAAAGTGCACTTTGCAATAATTTCAAATGAAACGTTTTTTTCATGCAATTAAGTTTCTGAAAGCATAATTTAGTTTGCACTTAAGAATGTTATAACAATAATAATTAATTTAGCTTGCATGAGTGTGTTCCTTAAAAGTGTATTTTTTCCATAAAAAATACTCTATTACGCTATTCCCATGTTGTTGTGTGTGTGCCATGTAAATACAAGTAGGCTGTATATCAAAGAATGTCTCTGTATTTACACTTTATTCTTTTTTTGTCTAGCTGGCTGAGGCATTAACTCTGTTTGAGGCTGATATGCTCAAAGGTGAGAGATTACAGCCTGAGGAGTACAATTACACCGTTCTCATCGGCGGATGTGGACGTGTGGGCTACCTAAAGAAAGCCTTCCAGCTGTACAATAAAGTAAGATGGTAATGCTCACTTCACATTATGATGCTCTTTGATGTCATTATTTATATTAGGTGCTTCTTATGATGTATAAATTACACACTTGATCTTAATTTAACCCCAGATGAAGAAGCGAGGGATAGAGCCATCAGATGCTACATACACTGCACTGTTCAATGCTTGTGCAGAATCACCATGGAAGCAGTCAGGATTGGACCAGGCAATAAAGCTCAAGCAAGAGCTTCTCAGGAAGAACATCCCTCTCAGTGCCATAACCTGGCAAGCTTTGCTCAAAGCAGTCGCTCTTGCTGGAGATCTGAAGACGTGCTTTCAAATTCTGCGGGTATTAACTAACGTCACAACACATTTTAGTTTTGCTTTTGAATTCTTTTTGCTCTAACACCACAGTAATATCATTTGGTTTGTGTGTAAATGCATGCATAGGAGATTCTTCAAAATGGACAACCCATCACACAGGAGACATTTCATTATCTGCTGATTAGCTGTGCGAACGACAAGCAGCATGGATTCAGGCTGGCTTTACAGGTACTTGCACAAACCTACGGACTAGAAACGCACGTTAGCATTTATGCACGTGTTAGCATTGATGCACAGAAATTCATTTTTTAACGAAACTCAGAAAACCCAAAATCAACGTTTTCATTTAGGCCAAAATTGAAACTGAAGTATTGATAATTACATTTGGGTAATTGAGCTCTTTATGCTGTTCAGAATGTTGTGCTCTTAGGCGATAAAATAAAACCAGTCATAGTAAAGGTTTTCAGAAGGTAACAAGCCTATTAAAATTTCAGATGAAATGTTTTTACATACTGCTACTCTTACATCATGTTTGGTCACAGTAAATTGTCCACACTTCTAAAATAATTTATTTGTTGTAGCTTATCCACGTGTGTATGAAATAGATACTGACACAGTCAAAACACGTTATTTAGTTAGTTAGTTATTACTTAATTGACCAAAAGTATTAGTAAGTTTTATTAGTAAGTATTATTTTATTGTTATTTGTTTTGTAGGTGTGGCACCAGATGCTTAGGATTGGAATAAAACCAGACACTCAAAATTTCAACATACTTCTGCGCATAGCACGAGATTGTGGAATAGGTGATCCTGGTCTGGCTTCTGCGTTACTGCTGAAGAGAACGGACGAAGTGACCCCAAAACTCACAAGTGGAAGGAAAAGCCGTCGGACAAATGTCAAAGTGGGGACATTGTGTCAGCCTTTAGATATGGATGCATTTGAGAATGAGCTGTTTGTAGACACACACACACAGAGCCATGGGCAAGCCAAAGAGAGTGATTTCACCTTTCTAAAGGAAAAAGATTCATGCAGAAAAGACACATCTCAAGATGAGACTCAAGTGCTGCCTGTAGTATCAAGTGGCTCTTTGACCTGTCAATCACAGTTATCAACACAAAGTTCCCACCTCCCAAACCTTCTGGACCCCAGCACTTGCCACTCAGGTGTGGTTGCCTTGGGTCCTGTGAATAGTGCTTCGGATAGACTTGCTCTGATTGGAAATCTTGATGGTTTTTTGGAGAAAATGGCCAAGAATGGACTGGAGCCCAACATAAAAACCATCACACTATTGGCTGATGTCATGGAAGCTGGTAGCCAATCAATGCAGAGTTTGATTAATGTGGCCAAAAAGAGTGGTGTCAAGCTGGATGTGACATTCTTCAACACTATGATCAGAAGGGTGGCCAAAGCTGGAGACTTGTATGGGGCTAAGGTTAGAAACACAATTAATGATCTGTTTAAAATGTTCCAGTAATGTTGCTTTTATAAAATAATATATTCATGTAGCTCAAACAGTAGAGCATGGCAGCCTACAGTTTAGCCATGGCGAAAACAGCATCGTCATTTGTCAGCATTTCGTTTCCTTTGCATTTTTAATGATACTAATAATATTAATAATAATACATACAATACCAATTTGCTATTATTATTATATAATTAAAATTGCATAGATGTAAATAAATAATAAGTAAATAAAAGCATCTGCCAAATGCATAAGTGAAAATATAAGTAAGAACTGCTTTCTCTCTTTTTAGGCAGTAAAAGCCCTTATGGTTGACAGAGGACTGGCTGCGAACACTCAGACGTTCTGTAGTATTGCTCTGGCTTGCCGAAGACAGAAAGATGCGATACAACTCTTTACTGATATGGAGGTATGGAAACCCATTTCATTCTTTTAATATACATTTTTTCATTTTTGAGTTAAATATTTAATGGTGCTTTTTTATTTTTTTAGTTTGATACGCTCTTATGTTTTTTGTCTTGTTTTGTGCAGTCTTGTGGACTTGTGCCAAATGCTCACGTATACAGTGCCCTGATCAGCCAAGCATGTAAGCGTTTGGACTACGCTTATCTACACGAACTTCTTCTACACATGACCAAACTGCAGGTGCCACCCAATGATGTCATCATCAGACAGCTGGAGTTTGCAGCTCAGTATCCTCCTACTTATGACAAGGTTAGAAACTGAATGAGGCAATCTTATATCAACTAAGATTCAAGATTTGTATTTTGTAACATGTTATATACTGAATACAACTTGTGAAACCAGGTCAGTTATAAAGTAATAGTAATAATAAAATAGCAGTAAGGTAAGTAGGATTATATGATATTATTCTGAAGGTCATTTAATTAAATTAGTATTTAATAACGTGATTTAAAAACGTATCTGATACGTATCTGAAATTGAATACATGCCTTTTGTGAATGTTTTTCAGCATGTTATTGACCTTTGAGCAAGATTCTATATGGACTACGGTGGATTTATTATGCCTTCTATATGTTTCTTTCTTCAGTTAAAATCACGGAACATATACCTGGACAAGATTGATGGATTCCGTGGTTTTTATAGAGAATGGCTGGAGTTCATGCCTGGCCAGGAAACTCCACACCCCTGGGCAAAGTATCGATCCCCAAAACCAGAAACAGAACAAGATGGAGTCACCTCACAAAATCAAGTTTCTGAATAAATCAAATTCCTGAAATCTAAGTGTATGTGGATAAAGTGTATGAGGATAATCTGAGGCTGTTTTTGCATATTTCATGTAATAATTGTATATGATTTATGTACATTAAATCATTGTATTTATTTTAGTGTTTGTCTCATTTAAAAAATAAAAAAAATCTTATAAAAAATCATCACCATAAAATGACACAAATATTTATTCAGGATGTAACTAAATTAGTGAACTGGCAGGATATTTCAGTTGGGTCATGGTCACGCTCTAACCTTGAAAAGCAGATAGCTTTCATTTTTCCACGACAAAAAACTAAAAACATTCATTTCAAACGGCTTGTAACTTCCAGGATTTATGTAATTGCTTTATAATACACAGATGACAAATCTCATTTTATTTGGTGTGTATTTTGAACAGCTGAGATGGAAGTATAGTATTTGTTTACTAGAAATATACAATATTTTTGTGGTATGGTTTGAGAGCAATTTGAGCTGAATTAAGAATCTGAGCCTGTGTAAGCTCGTTGTTTGGTAAATCATTGAACATGTACTAGTCTATCCAATGTACGGGAATATTACGTCTGTATATATTCTTCTTTGACTTGTATTTTTTTTATCAATATTGGACACATTTGAAGTATAGGCTTATAAAGTGAATTGCACTCAATGTAAAAGATGAATTACATCCAATGTAAAAAAAAAAAAAAATCTAATTGTACATACGCCACCATTACAAAGAAACCAAAAAGATAATGAAATAACTGTAGCAAGTGTTTGGGAAAGAGCCGAAAAAGAAGAGAATGGAAGCTGCGATTGGGATTGTTATATGTTCTGCAGGCATCTCGGCTTTGTTGTCTTGACCAATAAAGTCTATGGAAAGTTTGGGAATCTGGAATTTTTATTAGAAATATAGTGTAGAATAGCCTAGGAGTTATATGAGCAAAACCAGGCAACTTTAAGCTGTCTTCCTAGGGTACTCGTGTATTAAGAGATATCATTTTCCAATGTTTGTTGAATCAATACCACTACTTAGGCCTATACTTGATTAGTTAATCTTACATAAATTACTTTTAATCATAAAATATACATTTTGTTTTTGACATACATGCGTGTGTAAATCAATGTTTTTTATTGTATGCATTGAAAACAGACAGATGGAGATGTAAAAGTTATTTGAGGTACACAAATGCAAGGCTTCAGATAACTACCCAACACAGGCCTCCTCTTTCCATCACACTCTTGGTAGAAGACTCATATATATTGCCCTTTTTGTCTATTTTTTTGTATCTCTCTCTCATGCTTCTAGTTTCAATCCGAAACTTGTGAATAATGCTTCTTTCTGTAGTCAAGGTCAGAAGGCCTGTGAAGAGTCTAGGGAGTCAGATAAAATGTTTGCAATTAAAAAATATTTATGTGCGCCACTGGGCATGTTATGGGATGCTGAGGAAGACCAATGTGGATGAAGATGAACCGGAAAGTGTATATTTATGATAAAAGGAAGTAGGAGGCCTTATGATATTCTGTTCAATTTCTTATCCAGTCAGCTTTGAAAGTCTTAGTTCAATTTTAAATAAATGTATGAATTTACTGAATAAGTACTCTATTTAGCATAGAGGGTTTTTTAAGCTCTCTGAGATGGTTTGGTTGTAAGAGAGACAGATTGTGATGTCAGAAAAAAAAGTGTATTTCATTTTTATCACTGAGTGGCCAGACTTTAATTTTATTGGGGAATTTCCAGCACAGCTGCGATCTTGATTGAAATGTTGCATATCAGTCTTCCTGGAGTACAATTTAAATGCTCTTTTGATTTTAGATTTTTTTTTTTTTTTAAATAAAAGATTAGTTGGCAGTGTGCCGCCCAATGGGCTAGAATGGGGATGGGCCAAAATTCCTAAGTGGAAAATACCTAAGTTCCCTTTGACTGGTCAGAACAGATTGGGAAAACTGTATGAAATAGAGAGCTTGACTGAGGTGGTCACATAGAGCTGACATCATCTGGCTTTGTCGAATGGAACAAGAAAAAAGTTTTGGCATCTAGAATTTTTGGGAATATTTGATTTGATTTTTCTTTTTTTTTTGCAAAGAGAGAAGAGTTTCTACAACAGAAGTAGGCAGTAGTATGGAAATGTCTACATTTTTCCTTAAACATTAATTAATGACAGTGTTTTTCTAACGCTAGACATTTGCGGAGAATCATTAATAAATACGCGACAAGATACTGTAGATACTGTACAGAAAGATAAACATTTAATTTTGTCAACATTACTGGTACCTATTATGTATTGTTGTATTTATGATTTTGTAATATATTGCGTAAAAATGGAATTAAAATGACAAAACAATTAAAATTGAACTGGCGGAGGGCAGGACACTGACACCATTTCCGATTTGCTATAGTCACGTGATTCAGCAAACGCGCCAAACTTTGAACGTACGCATCCGAGGGTTAATTTCGACAAAATATGTAAGTTTAATGATCTAAGTTACAGAAAAATCGAACAAAGTAAATGTTAAAGTTTTTTTTATACGAGACACACGCAATGTTAGTTGAGTTAGGCTGGTATTCGAGGTCGTTTCTTCTCATTCTTCTCAGGACGCAGCACAACATACCTATAATCATTTTGAGCGATGATGAAGATGATAATGATGAAGGTGACTCCTTGATGGCCCTCAACGATTCCTCTGTGCTTATCGTTGAAAATGAGTGGAACGAAGCAGGTACTCTGCGTTACACACATTTAATCAAACAAAACTAAAAGTTACCATTGTACCATTCATATGCACCATACATAAAAACTGTTTTTGCACATATAGTATGGCAGTACCATATTTTCTTTGACACGAACTGTAGTAATGCCATGGGTTATCAAAATTACCATGTTAAGAAATATTTTAGTTTGATTATACCTTTGTACACCATATGGTAATCATTCAGTAACATTGTCATCTCTCTGTTTCTCTTTGTTTTCTGTTGATCTCAGATATATCCAAACATATTGAGGAGTTGGATGAGGACTTGGCCATCACGTACTCCCAAACAGCAATAGTGCTTCCACATGCTAGATACGACTGCACCCTGGGTTTCTGGTCAGTAAAATAAGTGAGGCCACTGTCCTGTGAAGGACTTGTGTTGTCTGTGATTGTTTATGTGTGTTTGCTTGTTCTAGTCGAGCAGAGCAGGACGTCTCAGGACCTCTTGAAAATAATGAAAAGCACTGTGATCAGTGTTTTTGCTACATCTGTGACAAACTGGCCTCCATGGTGAGTTCACTAGCTCCAAACCTAAAACTCACTCACAAAGATCTATCTAGGGTTTATGTTAGTTACTAGGCGTGTAACAATATATCGCAATACAAAAATGCAACAATATGTATCGTGGATAGTGACAATGTATTGTGTATAGTTCACCCAAAATAAAATTACTGTGTGAGAAAAAAAATTCAAGTTTTCAGAGTTTTAGTGTCAGTACTACATTCCACTACTATGTATAATGTATAATAATTAGTGATGTCAAACGATTAAAATATTTAATCGTGATTAATCGCATTAATGTCCTAGTTAACTCGCGATTAATCGCAATTAATTGCACATTTTTATCTATTCTAAATATCTCTTTTTTTCTCATGTTAATGCTCTTGTCAACAATCGGCTTAATTGCTTTGTGCAAATGTTTTTTTTTATTGAAAACAACACTGGCATATACTGTGTTCAATTTCACTCTAACATTCTGACTTGGAGCAAATAATCTCTCACACAATGTAACTATCAATAAAAGGGTGAAAGAAATACTGACGAGGTACTGATAATGAGTGGGCGGAGAATTCGCATCAGCTGTGTGTGTGCTTGGCAATCAAGTGGTATTTCAGACTGGACGTGCTGCGATGATAGATCACTTTGGTCTTGTCAAGGGAACCATTTGGCAACTTTTTAAAAAAAGTAAACTTTCCATTCAGAATCTTATTGGCATCCATTTTGGCGTCTCGCGCTCGCCATCCATTCAAAACGTAAAATTAACCCAGCCTACTCGCAAGCCCAAACAAGTGTGTGCGGCTTGTTTTCGGTCTAGCTAGATCCGGTGTGTTGTTGTAGTTTTACTTTCAGACAGGACGTGGAATGCGCAGCGCTGGCCGCTGGGTAATCGTCACAAAACGCAGCAGCAAAAGTTGAAATATTCTGAACTTTGACCGTGGCGTGCGCGCCACTGCGCTTGCACTTTGGTTGACAAAGCAACAACACGTCCTCGCGTGGCGCAAGCCATTGAAATGGAATGGTTTTCATAGCGCAGCACCTCGCATGCCACATCCTGTGTTGCAAAAGCATGTGGGAAAAAAACTACAAAGTTTACTAGGCCAAAAAGAACATTAATCTTTGCGATAATAAAATTGACGCCGTTTAAATGGGTTTGCATTAACGCCGGTAATAACGCGTTTAACTGGAAGCCCTAATAATAATGCAATAGGGGAATATGTGTGGGTCCTGATAATGTCAAAATGTCTGTTACCAGTAAAAAGTGGCCTACATTATTTTAAATTGCCCCTATTATGCAATTTTAAAATTTCCTAATGTTGGTTTGGAGTCTCCAACAACAGGTTTACATGCATCAAAGGTTTAATTTTAATTAATCACCACATTTTCAATGATTCTCAAATGACTCGTCAGATGAATCAATCTCTCTAAGTCCCTCCTTTCCGCGAGCTACTCTGCTCTGATTGGCCAGACAGCTCAGTCTGCGTACCATACAGTGCGCGCGTCGAAAACAAAAACGCCCATTGCCATAACAACATCAGCTCTGCGTGTCCTCAGGCTTCCTACACCGTAAACTAAAGACAGTAACGAACAATGACGTTGATTTTACCATATCAATCCGATCCGAGTCCGATGAGGAAACATTGGAAGAAATAGTTATTCAACCCGAACATCCATCACAAGGACGACTCGAGCAGGACGCTTCACAGTGATACACTACTCAGTTTGAGATACATTTTGAGATGTTGCAACTGTAATTCCTCACTTTCAGCATTAACAAGTGTCCATCAACAACACGTATTTTTCTAGTGTATTGCGGTCAACATGTGGAAACTGTATCAATTACAGTGTATACATTAGCCGAACTCTAGCATGAATAACTGATGTAACATAAACGTTTGTAAAACAAATCTTGCTCCATCCTTAATCTTTCCTCAAAGTAGTGAGAACGACAGACAAGTTAACCAGTTAGCAGGAGACCTACACAAAATAAAACTTAAAATTAAGTATTTTGAACACCATCTTTAAAGCAAGCGGTTTTCAAATCCTACGTTGAACTCTAAAATTGAGAAGTCGTCAGTAAAATAAAGGGATCACAGCAAAAGTTTATGATTATACTGCTGTGGAATCGTGGTAAAGTTGAATGTTAACCACTGATTCTTAACATGCTCGTCCTTGGGCAGTGAAAAAAAATTGGCTTTACCTTCACATTGTAGAGCACAGCATCTTCTCGACATGATGCTATCCAGCATCCACAGGAATCAGATGCAGTGTTTGAGGTTCAAGTTTTCGCTGGTGTCTGTGCACGCAATAAGTGGGCGGGCAATCTGTTGATGTTTCGTCTTGATGTTACAACGAAATGGCTTATGACTTGTTTGAAAACGATTAATTACATTGATTCAGAGTCGAATCTTACTTTTGAAACACAATAACTTTATATACGGTGCACTTTAAGATTCAAAACTTTGCAGGATGTTTTCGTTCACTTAGAGCTATGTTACACACTACATGAAAGGTAATTTTCAAAAATTCATAATAGGGACCCTTTAAATATATCTAGTCTGTGACAGAGTGCAAACATATTCATCTAAAATTATTCTGTATTTTCAGCTTCAGAATCATTAATATTTTTATTTTGGTGTCATTATTGTCCTGTGCATTTACACATCCAGTGTAATACCAATTTTAGCATTTTAATCAAGAGTTCATTTTTTGTTAACCTATTATCATATGTCTTGGAGTATCAGAATAATATCATATTGTGAGTTCAGTATCGTGATATGTATCGAATCATGACATGAGGGTATCGTTACACCCCTGTTAGTTACTCATAAAAAATGCCAGTGTATAATCATAATGTCCCCCAAATCAGAAGGGACAAAAGTGAATTAAATTTTGCATACAAAAAGTGAATCATGTTTTAGCACCATTAGGATTTTTTTATTGTGACTTTGTGTTAAATGTGAAAAAAGCCCATTATTTGAATCCTGTCCAGACAGTATTATTATTAATATTATTTTAGAAGTTAAAATCAGCATAAAACTGATTTTACAACATATTGTTTTACATATTAAAACGTTGAAAAATATATTATTTTACAATAATAAAAAATAAATAAATAAAATTTTATTTATTATATATACACTTTTTTTTGTTCTGTATTTAGTTTAATATTTTTTTAGTTTAATAAAAATGTGAGAGTGGAAATTTCTTTTTTCCTGAAGACAGTTTCTTCGTTTGGTGTGTTGATGGATACTAGGCCTGATTTCTGTTATTTTCTCTATACTAAAGCAGGCTAAAAACAAGGCCACTTTTGTGTTTGTGAAGCATTGGTAAAGTGCTATGACTTGTGTTTTAAAGTGTGAGTTTTGGGCCATCCCCGGCATTTGCCACTGTAATAGCCATAAGCACAGCGTCTACTGGAAGGCCCTCCGGGATAAGAGTCTGATGGGATATCTGCATGAGCTGAACTTCTCCTTTGAGCCTCTGGATATGGATTCAGACCTACGACGTGCAGGTATGTTCTCTCTCGTGATCGTGCAGATTTATTGTCTCTTAGAATAGGACCTGTGCCAGTCTAAATCTAACAATTGTGTGTGTGTTTGTGGTAGAGGCTTCACTGCACACATTTGCTGGTAGTCTGGCAATGAAGTATGCAAATTTCTTGTTGGGGTTTGAGAATCCTAACCGTCCAGGCTGTCGGTGCACCTGTCACCGCAACAATAATGACACTACAGCCTTCGGATGTAAAGGATGCCATAAACATCACTTTAAGATTCTGGAGTTCGAGTGAGTGGTCCTCCTTTTATATTATTTTTAGAATAATTTTGCATTTTACTATCTGCTTTATAAAATTGGAAATCGGTCACAATTTGGTTGTTTTAGGTAATGGAAGTGCAATTGATAAACTGCAAATTAATTAAAATTGTGTTTTGGGTAAGAAATTAACATTACATTGATTGTTATTGCAGTATTAGTAACTAGATTTTTAGCACGACCAATAGCAATAGTGATTCTTAAGGCTGGAATACACAACACAACTTTTACCCCAATTTGCAGTCTAGATGAGCCAACAATAGTGGCCGAAAGTCTGCGCCAGTCTGCAGGTTTTGGGCAGTTGAAGTTGACAATTCACAGAAAATCACGTAGTGTATGATGGGCAGAAACTCTGATTTTTAGCTTCAGACTATGATTTCATCCAGTTGGAGGATATCAAAACATGTTTGATATTTTGAGCCGATTTGAGAACACAAATATGTGCACTAGTAACAGAACTTCAAATTAGCCTCAATATTTGACTCATTAACGCACAGATAAAACAACTCGCCTCTAACTCCCGTTGTAATCTTTAAAGTCCAAACTGACTGCGTCAACCACATTCAAAGTCTCTATAACAACTACTGTGGTCATCTTCAGATCCATGTTTGTTTCGTCTGTCATTACATCTTCAGGCAACAAGGCGTGTTTCTGTGTGCTTTTGTTGTATTCGGAACTATTTGAAAGTCTGGTAGTGTATGATGCCCAGTTTTTCCACTGTAACCATTTACAAAGTCGGTAAGTGTATGATGCCTAGTGTTTTAAAATCTGTTCAGATTTTAAAAGTCGTGTAGTGTATTCCAGCCTTTAGTGAACACCATGCTATACTAAAGTTGTTTATTTTCTCTTTTTTTTCAGTTACACTGTTGTGAGTCGACATATCAAAATGTTTTTTAATGAAGCAAAGAAAGAGAATCCAAAGGCTTCTGTTGTGATGCTGTTAGGCGCTATCAAGCTTTTCGTCACTCACACGGTTCCTGGGTAAAATACTATACACTATTACATATTCTGACCCCTGGTTATGGTATGTAATGCATATTTACATATCTTGGTTTATGTCTTCCTTGCAGTAATGTACATGCTGCTACCACTGTATCTGAAACCGTGTCAATGCTCCTGTGGAGGTAATGCTACAGACATGTACTTTTGTGTCTTTACTTGAAAAGTTTTCTTATAAACTGTATGTTTGTCTTTCAGATTTATGACGAAGGTGTGGACGCTTTTAGTTGACTTCGATTTTTCCAGCACTTTCATAAAGCAACTGGATTTTTTTTTCCTGGGGCTTCCTCTGCCTTCAAACTCCACATTGCCAAAAAGGTAACAACACATACATGTGCTGTGACTTGGGTTTGGAAAAGCCATGCACTTTTTGCTGCTTGAAGAAAATTTCATCCAAGATGATAATTTCAGTCATCATTTGCTCCCCTTATGTTTTAAAAAAATGTTTCTGAGATTTTACTTAATACAATAATTGTTCTTGTGTGGTCTGCCATTGTTTTGTTGTTTAATGATTAAATTGTCTTTTCTTTGGTTGCAGTCTGAGTGTGCTTCCTTGGGATGACCCCTTGCTTTCTGGCGTGATAAAAGGTCAAAATATCACTGGAGAGAGGCAGGTCAAAGGTCGAAAGCCTCAAGTCTTGTATGAACCCCTGAGCGTGATTCAAGCGAGAGTCTGTAAACTTCAACAACAAAACAAGTAATGACCCTTAGTGTTCTTTTTATGCTTTATTTACTGCTTATCAAACATCTTAATTTACTTAAATGATATATGCAATAAACCTGCACAGAATCTGCACATGCAGAATTCCACAGAAAGAATTCATACATCTGTCATCCACAAAGTTGTATGCATATTTAAAGGAGGTGAGGCCTGGTTGAGCTGTTTTAGTAGTGTGTTGAAACCGGTGGTTTTAGTACGGGCTGTGACGTTTCTGAAACACGCTCAAAATGGTTGACCACACAACACACTAGTCCAGCACATTTTGCTTTTCGGAAGGAGGGGCTTCATGGAGACAGAAACTAATCAGAGCTTTACTGACAGTCTGGGAAAGAGAGGTGCTGCAACAATCTAATATATGTGGAAAATTTTGTTTTTTGAACATACCAGCATGAAAAACTATTTTAGTAGACCCCAAAAACAAAAGCAAGACTTTATAAAAGGGCATCATTTTGCCTTTTTAAATTAATTCTGGGGATTTTTCCTTAGAATCTACTAAGTTTTTGCCCTACATTTTCTGTGCCGTTTACGTGTAGGGCCAATGATTATTATTTGTGCTTATTGTGTTGTGTTATTGCTTAGGACCTCGCTAACCTTAATAAAATAATAATAATAATCTACCCTTTTTTAACATGTTAGGTACCGTGAGCTTGCTCGCTATCTGAAAGTTGTCAGAAGTGCCAATAATCCCACGTGAGTGCCAGCTGCATATCATGAACATTGTTGTCATATAAGCTGAACATTATCATCTTTCATTGTATGTCTGTCTGTCTGGTATTTAGGCTGCAGAGAATGAGAGACTTGGTTCCCCTCTACCTGTGCAAGGTACATCGGAATAAAGCCTTTTCCTTCAGTGCTTTCTACCTTATATATACTTCAGTTTTATACACTAATTTTAGACATTTAAGTCAGAACTCTCAGGAGTTTTCTAACTTTTTGATGCAGAGGATTTGTGGCCAGTATGATGATCTACATGATGATCTACACACCCCTTCAATGACACCCTTCATAAAATATAATTGATCTTAAAAATATAATTTGGTAAAGGTAAATGATCGTGACAATGTAAATGCCCTGTGTTAAAGGAAGAGTTCTTCAAAATGAGAATTCTGTCATTTACTCACCTTCAAGTTGTTTTAAAACTGTATGATTTTTGTCTTCTGCTGAACACAAGGAAGACAGTTGATGGACCCCATTGACTTTTATGGTATTTTTTTTTCCCTACTATGGAAGTCAATGGGGTCTATCAACTGTCTGGTTACCAACATCCTTCAAACTATCTTCCTTTGTGTTCAGCAGAAGAAAGAATTTCATACAGTTTTGAAACAACTTGAGGGTCAGTAAATGATGACAGAATTCTCATTTTGAACTGAACTATTCCTTTAACTGCATTTCTGTTATGTTTGTGTGTTTAGGTTGCAGACTACAGTGGTGCGGTCCACACAATGTTATCGCCAATGCTCGGTGCCTCTTGCCCCGCCTCCCGACTCACACCTCCACAGTTCAGAGCTTACCTCAGAATTTTTACATCAGGCCAAGTCCCTGATATATCACAACATGAATTTGATGCAGGAAATGGCCACATGATCATACCTGATCCTTTACTGAGCACCAAGTGGACGCCCATTGAAGGTAGAGAATTGACAGTGTTTATGTAAATGACATCTGCTGAAAGTTTAGCCTGGCTCTTGTTTACCTGCATTTTTATGGATCTTCCCTTTAACAGATTCTGTATGATTTAAGCTCATCAACAAACAATGAATGTTTATGCTGAATACCAACCCTGTTCCTTCAATAAAGGTTCAAATTCGTTCAAGAAGATGGAGGTGTTGAAGTTTGCACTGAGGGTTCTGGACTGTAACGGTGCTGTTTTTGCAAATGTTGGTAAAATATTATATAATGTTTATTTTATATAACTTAATCCACTTTATTTTTTAATGTAAGAGCAGGCACTGCCATTTGTAAATCTACTGTATTGTTCCGAATATAAGACGACCCCCCCCTTTTCAAAATGTACCTTTTGGAAAAGATTTTTTAAAGACCAAATCTTGTTTTTTAAAGAAAATACTTTATTTGAAAATACTTTTCAAATAGCACATTTTTCATGGTTAAAATTAATTTTTCTGGTAAGATACTGGTCAAATGTAGCAACAACAATCAAATTCAGAAATAAATATCTTATAGCTACCATAACAATAAACTGAAGTTCTCATTTAGTAGATTTCACAATTACTGATTTCTCACCTTTTTTTAACGTACAGTGACAGATGTTGGCATGTCAAAAAACAGGTATTTGATCCGTATTATCCGTATTATATATGAATGTTTTTCCCACAGTGCTGAAAAGACAGCAGTTTCTTCCTGAAGTCAGAGGGCAAGCGCTAATCCATTACGCTGCATCAAAGCGGCCGCTTCGAGGACATTTACAGGCAGGTGCGTCAATACATAGCCGAAATAAGAAATGATGGGCCCCGCTGTGGGTATGTTCAGCTCTTTGACAATTTCCAATGCCTTCAGCTGGATGACGGCTCTGGTTATGGACAACCCCTCACGTCTTTTTTCGGCTATGTATGACACACTTTTCTGTCAGTTTCTTTGAAGCGGACGCTTTTAGGACCGCGGTGAGCTTTTCTTTGACTGTTAGCATTTTTTAGACTGAAAGTGTAATGTTAGAAGATGGCGAGCCCGAAAACAGTTAAGTTTTAAGACTGATACATCATATTTCTTGGGTGCTTAGAGTTGTTTGACTCCTCTGCGTTTATCAGTCCAGGTGGAAACACTCGTTTTACACCTATTTGGCACTCACCATTTTTGCGGGTGTATTATTGCCATTTAAAATTTTAGACCCTGAATATAAGACAACACCATTTTTTTAGATGTATTTCCAAGAAAAAACAACATTGTCTTTATATTCAGAAAAATACAGTATATTTATCGCTGGCCACCAAACTATATTTTGCATTATTTATTAACATTCTGTCAGTTTTAAAGGCAGTGTTTAACTGTTGCATACTGAATGTGTGGCAAAACAGTTCAGCATCAAATGCCACCTATCATAACATCAAAACCCATTGTGATTTCATATTAACTCTTCATATGTGCTTGTGAAGTCTGTCAGTGTGTACTTTTCAGATCTGGTGTCTTTTATGACGAATGTCTCTTTGTTTGTAGTCAGAGACCTGGGTGTATCTGCTAAGTGTTGTCAATTCCAGTTTTATTACTCCAGATGGTCTTGTCGTTGGTGCATTCTATGCCGAGCCTGACGTCACCTTTCAAGTGGTGAGAAGAGTGTTTATCTTGTGTCTGTCCGAATAGAGAACATACTGAGATGTTTTGGAGACAGATAGTTGTGTTTCTGTTCAGGTGACAAAAGACTCTGCCAATGCAATTCTCAAGGAGCTGACACTGACTTCCCGTATACAGATCCCCAAAACCTTTGAGAATGTGAGTATAATTAGTTCTCTGCAGTTTTTTTTGTTTACCTTGGATTATTCTTTACTGACATTTATGTGGTAAATGTCATTATCTATAAAGCAGTGTGTCTAATGCCCAATATTATGGCAGTATATTTATGTGTATATAAGGATAGTAAACGAGAAGCACAAAATAAATAAAAAAAACATCTTCTTAGGCCTCTGAATATGCCTGGCACATCTTAAATAAAATATGATAAATAATTATCTTTAAATGCCAAATGGGGCAGATCAAACCAGTTATATATTATATGTTGTTTTGTCTTATTGGTGCGATGTTTTTTTTTTAAATTTTCTTTCCATTAGAGTTATCCTGACCAGGCTAGACTGCTGTTAGCAACTCAGGCTTTGGTGCTGCGCATGTTCCACTCTCAGCTCAGCCCCATCCTCGATGTCATCATTTCCTTCAGGGTGCTCATTTTCTGTAGTTATTAGTTACATTTAGTACTTTAGATTTTGTGTAGATTCATGTGTAATTGTGTGTATGTGCCATTTGCCTTCAGTTCAACCACTGGGCGCTCCGTTGGTTCTTTAACAGTTTGCTGGGGAGGCCGGATGTGCTGCACTACCTCCTGTGCTGTCTTCTGCAGGAACTTTCTCATGAGGAGCAGTACCAACTCATACAGGGGTAAGTCTGTGTGCTCTCACACACACACCAAAACTGAACAAAACATCTATGATAAGCATGTACATGCTCTATATCCGTTTCAGAACATGGAGTGAAACTGAACATTCCCTAGTTGCATCCTTCATCTGCTTGTACTTCCTGGAAAACAGTGTGGTTCTAGACTCCCACACCTATCCCATCAATAGCTTGCTTGCCACTTGGAACGAGTAAGAAGCAGCAGTCAATCACTATAGTAAATTCATGATATGTCATGATGTAGATTTACTGTACATGCATGCATATTAAAAGAGGTTATTTCTAATTGAATATTGGAATTACATTGGACGATCAGGAATAAAACATGAATTCCACTATAAAGCAATTGGATAATTTTGTTCATATTTAATACATATAAACATAATATGACGTTTAATTAGTCAATAATTTGCATTCTATTTGATTTCAGATTGTACTGCCCTTGGCAATTAAGCTTGAGACTGCAACTTGAAAGCAATGTAAGAATATTTTCCATTAAAGACTTGTAACACATTTTTTACAAAGATATAATTAGATCTCAATAACCCAAGTGTTTTTAAGGTGAGCTGCTCTTCTCTCTCTTGCAGGTGGCCAGACTTACTACAGAAAAGCGTAAAATCCTGCAAAAAATCCAACGCCAAGGAAAATAAGCCTGACCAACATCCTGAACAAATGAACATGCACTGCATTTCATTCCATGCAATACGCTTGGATGATATCAATGTTTTATTTATCCTTTATTATCTGCTGGGGAAATGTTTTATCCCAATGTTTTTGTTTGGCAAAGTGTGTGAGACACTTCTTGACTTCTCTGTGAGACTCACTTATAATATAACGGATCTTGTAAATTGCACATTTTTCAGTCAATTCAGTTATTCAGAATTTTAAAACTAAAAATTAAGAACTATCTTTATGTATATATTAACATTGACTTTTCGACAAAATGGACAAACCATACAGTTTTAAAGTACAGAAAGTGTGCCTCTAATGTTTTCAAAGGTTAAAAGTGGTAGTTCTACGTTTTTCATTGCCAAGTGTTTTTCTTTTTTTTGGGAAATGACCAGTATTTTGTAACATTACAGTACTGTGCATAACAGCTGGAGCATGTAAACCACAATTATATTCAGAAACAGAACAATATACAAATCTTTGAACATCAGCAGTAATGCAAATAAATGACAGTTTAAAATACAACACTGACAAGCTGTTTAATATTGCTTTGTTACAGATCATTTAAGGTTGTGAACTATGATGGTTCTTAGGGATCTTTGCAAAATATTACTGTAAATATTCTATTCTACTGCCTTTGTAAACAAGATTTCAAAGCATGCAGAAAATGCAAAGACTATACTGTTACAGATGGGCAAAAACAACTAGATGTGCAATCTAAGGTAAGTATTACTACTGTACAGTGCACAAATCGTTAACTAGTTTGTTTTTCAGTGTTTGAAAATAGAGGTTGTGGTGTAGCTGAATCGGAGGACATTGGGTGGAATCTCCATAAAGTTTAGTTTAATGAGCTCAGACAAGTAGTTGAGGATTTTCTTATCATCTTTGTGAAATTCAGAAAGAAAACATTTTGTCCATGTACTTTCTCTAGCCCTTCTGGGTGTAAGGCGACCATGTAAAAATGTTAAAAGGAATGCTCTGGTGACAAGCTTGCTTTGCACGCTTTGAGCAAACATGAAGTAGGTGTTTCCACGTTTAAAGTTGCTCCTTGGATCCACCAGCAGGTTGATTAGAGTACCACTGTAGGTTGGGCAGCGCAGTGTCTTTTGATCCACATCTAGGACACTGATGTATCGGCTATAATGGCCCAGGCAGTGAGACAAAGTTGTGTGAGTAAAACAGCACACCCTGAGTAAATATAAAAAACAAAAATATTGTTAAGGTTGCTTCAACTTAGCTAACGGTGTTTATCCTAATCTCATTGCTGAAAGGGTAACTAGATTCTTGTTTTCATGCATCCCAAGTAAAATGCCCCCTTTAATAGTTATCATTTAAGCTCATCAACAAAGCAATGAATATTTATGCAGTATATCAGTGGCATAAAACCCTGCTCCTGGAGAGCTGTATTGTCAAGTTATGATGTATTGATCTTCCTATAATACTATTTCTGGGTCAAGCCTCTGTTTCAAATGAGAATACTGTCTCAGCCATTTGAGCACTTCTTTTATTGCACACTTCTCTAAGCTAAGTTTCAAAGCTCATGATTTACATCAGTCTCCAGGCTTACAATGACCCAGACACCAATATCTAAATGATTCAGAAAAGATGAATCACTGGCCACCTAAGAATATGGCAGTAAAGGTTATGATCATGATTTGTGAGTAATAATACAGCCGCCCGTTTGTTGCTTTTTGTTCCAGGAGCAAGTGTGATGTCAGACTTAAAGTAACACCATGTAACTTTTGTTTTCGGGGTCCCAGTACAGTTGCGAAACAGTATTGTCTTCTACTAATGTCTTAAAATCTGTCATGGTTACACCAGGGGATACACGTACATTTGTTGACAAGCCGATACAGTCTTGAGTTCTCGCGGGTTCTCACGTCTTGGGCAGACTGCCGGGGTTGCGTGTGAAATGTCTTCATCCCAGGTACATTGGCATATATTTCAGCATGTCATATGAATTTAATTTCATGGGTTTTATTTTTATTTTTTTTAAATGCCAAAAGATTGCGTTGCTCACATTTACAAGCCAGCGTCATTATAGCAGCCTATTGGCTACTGTTTTACATAATGAATATGCTAATTCACTTCAATGTTTTTGTGTGGTAGGTAATAGCTATATATCATCAATATTATAATATCAAGCTACCATAGATGAAGCTGCAAATTTGAAAAATTGATTTGCATTATAGCCTGAGGCAAGACACTTTCACCAGAAAAATAAATAAACAAACATGACTCAGCCTGCTGTCATTAGGATAGTTATCCTAAAAGATGATTTTGTCCGTCTAATCATGTATTATTTACTTGCAGGAATGTAGCCCCTACCAAACTTGTACACGCCGTTTAGACATAGGCTTACTTATGACTTTTTTTGTCCTAAAAAAGGGGCTTCATCGTAATACACTACTCCAACATTAGGCTGTACAAAGCCTTACTAGTCCAACAGCATGACGGCCAGGTCAGCATAGGTCGGGCACACCTCCTCCTCCTCTAGCTCACGCCAGACGTGTCATTCAACCTATTATTGTAAGTTGATGTACCATAAATATATTATGAAGGTTGAAAACTACATAGTGTTGCTTTAACTGGATACTTTCCTGTTTACCCCCAATAAATATGTCAGAACTAGCTAATTCAGATATTTGAGTTAAAAACAGGCATTCAAACAAGATTATGATGCTTAGTAAAATGTTACCTATTAAAGCCGATGAGTTTCCAGTTGAGCAGGTCAGTAAGCTGCAGTGGTGTTGAAGTCCAAGGTTGAATGCTGTCTCTGTATCTACTCGGATGTGGCATGTACACAGACAGTGCTGTAACTAGTCGTCTCACTGCAGCCTCCTCGCTGCCTACTACCACCAATGTTCGGCCAATCAGAAGGCTATATACTGCATGCACTGCAAAGGGAAACTGTCGCAAGAACTGCAATGCTGCCCGCCCTACTCTGCCACGCCTTCGTCTTGTCCCACCTTCTTTTTTTTCCCTGGGAAGACAAGCAGAGAAAGGGCATTCGGAGGTTGTGGAGGCAGTGGTGCTCCGATAGCTGAAGCAGTCTGATAAATCATCAGGTACTGTCCGACAGGGCTCATCTGGCAACAAGAGAGGGATCGATTCTGTTGCATGACAAGCATCTTGGAAGCTTGACCCACCCAGGGATAAAATATTAGGACAGTCAGGTGGAGTCAGGGTGACAGCAGGATAAAAACCTTGCGAGTCCTCCAAACAGGCACCTCCATGATCTCCAGGAACATTTCCCTCCCCGAAAACACCTTTTTGACACCGGTCTTTCTCATCATTCTCTTGCTCTGGGCTTTCCTCATAGATTGCGCAAGGGTATAAGGCACGCAATTCTTCTTGTAGGATGGATTCTGTCGTGCTAAGCACCTCAATGCTGTCTTCACTGCAAGTCCGTCTGGTAGGTACCCTCCCTTGCCTTAGACCCTCCAGTGCAGCTGTAGTGGACAAAGGTGGTGGACTTTGCAGTGCTGCATCCATTGGTAAATTTGAACCTTGGGATCTGAAGGACTTCTCCGTCCCTAAGACCTCGATACTATCTCCACTACTAATACTGGTCTTCATCAAAGCTGAAACATATTCCACATTTTCTTGACAATCCAGAGCTGCAACTACTCCCTCATTTTCCATTTCAGCCTCTACTGGGGCGGTGTCGGATGTCAAGGGTAGGTTATGCTCAGAAGGGGTATTTACAGAGCTGGGTACAACTGGAGATTGGCTAGATCCAGCCAACTCTAGTTTGATTGGCACCATTTCAACACAGGAGGCATATGACTCAAGACTGACAGGTTCACTTAGAATTGAGGGTTCAGGAAGAAAGGATGGTTGTCGCAATGAATGTTGACCAGCTATTTCAGTCTGTAATCCAGCACCCTCTTCCAAGTGACATGGATCCTCAAATAAGAAATTGGTAGATTTAAGGTTGCGGAGAAGATTACGGCAGAGGAGTTGTGTGTAGAGATGGGAAATATCTCCTCTGAATGTCCTCTCTATGGAGTACAGTTGCTGTAGAGCCTGTTGGTGGAAGTAGTCGTCACACAATTCCTCGAGAGTTTTCAGACGCTTGTCAAATCGGCAAGATGAAGTGGAGTTAATCAGCTGCAGAGAATGCGAGGATGTGTTTGTGTAAGGAAAAACATTGCATTCTAGCATTGGCTCAGCAAGCTGACCGTGCCTTAAATGATCCAGGTCAAGTTCCAGAGAATGAGGGAGGTCATCTGGTTCGTAAGGGGAGTACTCAGAGTTTCTAAGCTTCCTGGTTGGGTAGCAAGTGACCTGTTTTAAAAGGCTTTTATAATCCTGAATCGATTTTTCTACAGTGGCCAACTCCTGTTCTTTGTTAGCCAATGGCATTGGACAAGATCCTTTATCCTGCTTATTCCTTCGATCCCCACACAATTTATCTTTCTCTTGTATAATACATGACCTATTCTCATTTTCAGACTCTACTTCCGCCTTTCTTGAAATCCCAGATCCGTCTTTCTCTTGTAATTTCATTTCAGTTTCACACTCTTTCAGTTTCACATCTTCTGTATTTCTATCTAATGTAGGCATACCATTCAACATCCGTTCCCTTTCATTGGCGCACTTCACAGATGCATTATTGAACTTACTCTCTATCTCTCGAAGTAACATGACTCTTGTATACTCCAGATCTCTTAGTTTTATCTCCAGTTCATTCGCAAAGTTTTTCCTGTTCCCCGTTTTCAGACATTCAGAGACTTTGGAGAACTCTGTGGAAAGCTGCTGGAATTGTTGTATGATTTTATTCTCATCAGATGACACATAGGCAAGGCAAAGTGGTCGCACAAACCCTCGAGCCTCCAGGTCATAGAGCGTAAGGTGGTGCACATATGCAAACGCTCCTTCTCTAGAATCCCCTAAAACTACCTTTGAGTCTTCTACGAAGTTCAGTTTCAAAGAGCCACAACCTACCGAGCTGGCGAGAGAGGACTGATAGTCCACTGACATAATCCGAAGAGAGAAGTGGTTCAAATCAAATGTCCCACAAGCTTTGGTTTCAGGTGGAACAGTAAGCAAAGGTTGGGGCCCAACTTGTTCTGAAAACTCTGATAAAAGAATAAAGTCCTTCTTAAAATTAGCACCAGACATCCTGGACCATGGGGTGATATCCCCAGTGTAAGGATACATGGGCACAGATAGTTCCTCTGGAAGAGCTGATGGGTCTATTTCACTGAAATCTGTTTCTTTAGTAAAAGCCACCAAGTCTGGAGAGCCAATCATGGTGGAATTTTTTTCCCCAACAAACCAGACAGGGGTGTAAAAAATATTGTGAAATTATACTTTAATTAAAATATGAGGACGTTATCAAAATGTTTCACAAAATGAGTTGTGATTGTCTTGTCTTCAGTAAGGCTATTACATGTTAAAAGTTAAACTGCTAGTTAAATTTTACATTCAGCAAGACCTGATTTTATAGTAGTTTTACAGTAGGCAACATGTAGATAGTTATTTATAGACTGATCATCTACCGTATTTCAACAACATACTTACATTTTTCACTATGGTTATGGTTTCATTATGATTAAAGCATTGTTTTAGTTAAACCACTATGTTGTGATGACTGCTAAAATTTCTTCGCGAGAACAAATAGACATAACTGGCTAATTAAGTGGATTTCATTGGCTGTTTTAAATAAAAATAGCAGGATGTCAATTTGACAGGCTTGTTACTTTACTGGAAAAAAACCTAATTAAAAACTTGTTTAAGCTATATGCACTTTGTTGTACACTTATTTAATGAATAAACATTTAGATTTCTTTAATTGCGGAAATGTCATTAAAAGTATAAGCATTAAGTTTAAATAGTACTAAAGTACAAATTCCATAAAATAATACTAAAATAATTAAGCTTGTCACTCACATACTTTACACCCCTGAAACCGGCATCGTCAGTGCTGTCCCTCAAGTCTAGGAGGTCTAGTTTTACCACGTATATCCAAGTAAACTGATCTGTCGCCAGACCTGAGAATAATAACTACTTAAAAACCACAACAAGCATGAAATTATCCAGTTCTCGCTGATTTAAAAATTACATGCCAGATACAAAATACAAACATGACATAAACGCAATGCCATGAAAACTGAATACGTATAAATCCGTTCGCTGGCGGCAGCGCGAGTACAGCAATTCACGAGAATAGTTGTTGGCTAATTTTTAGAAGTTAGTTTAAGTCGTGGTTCAGAAGTAAACAAACATTTAAGCGCTTCCCGGACAGCAGTAACTGAAGCAGCCTTTGCCATAGTTAGCCATGTGACGCCTCTGGTTGGCGGGGGTGGGGGTGGGTGTGTGTGTCTGTGTCTGTGTGTGTGTGTGTGGGGGGGGGGGGGGGGGGGGGGGGGGGTCAAACTTGTTTCCGCCTCAGACCAATTCCTCAAAATAACTGTGGAAAAATAAGACGTGCTCGTGCGGTTTTTTTGCAGTGTTGTTGAGAGATGTATTTATATATATCAAAATATTACGAACTGTAATTAATTGATAGGCAATGACAATCAAAGAAAATCCTGTTAATTCATTTTAGAAAACAAACTTCATTTTACCAGCCAATCCTTTTACATCTTAAAAAAAAACTTTTTAGAAAGAGAACACTTCAAAAACTTTACAAAATAAAGTAACCCATCTACTTTATCACTTTATCTTATATCGACTTTAAAAATCCTCTTTTCTCTGGGTCATTCAAGGAAATGTAAATATGAGTGGCCCAAAGAAAAGGATTATTAAAATAGGATTCCTTAAAATGTACCAGTCCAAATATCATTAATGCAGTTAACCTTTTTTCCATTCAGAAACATTAACTTATTACAATTTTAAGGGAGGTGCTGTTTACTGTTGAGTTAAGTTCAGTAGTAACGTGGCCATGTCTTTTTTTATTTGACCTTTCATAAACCGTGACTTGTGCTTATTGTGTTTTCACATGATAGCAACACAAAGGGGAAATTTCATAGCATACAAAAATCCATGACAAATGGGCTTGTAATCTCTTCTAATGGACATGAAAAGCAGAAGTAACACCACAAACAAATGTGAAAATTGTGAACAATCTCTTTATTCAGACATGCATCCCAGTAATAAAGAAGAAATCATATAAGATTTCATTTAACCTTATTAGTGGGGTAGGTTTCACCAAAGTGTGATATTTGACCCTACCAATATTTGTATTGTTTTTGCAATTTATTTTTTAACCAAATTTGTTTGGCAAGTTATCATAGGTTGTATACGAACCTGCATAACATTAACTTTTAATTTATTTCTGTCCTTTTTAGCCATTTATGCTGCTATTGTGAGCAAGTAGGAAAACAACCCTTATAAAGGTTTAGACAACCCTCAGTGCACATTTCCCCCAATCAAACACACAGTATTTTTGCTACTTTGTAAGCAAGACTAACTGACAAAAATGTATATAAAAAAATTTTGGCATTACTGCTTTATTGTCTTAATATTGAGTATTTGCTTCTTCAGAGTCAACATAGCTTCACACCGTCTATGATTACTGCTATTATATATATATATATATATATATATATATAATCATGTTCAACACAGCTCATAATAAAACTATATCTGAAGTCACAGACAAACGGTCTAAATACCCTTACGCGCACGCGCGCACACACACACACACACACACACACACACAGAAGCTCAGAATAAAGATGAGATATTAAATCTATCACTTCTTTCAAACCTACATCTAAGCAAAGTGCCTGACTAGGATAGTGCTGCATAGTAATATAATGCCTGTCACTTCAAAATCCCCGGGTAGGTAAGCAGAAATTCACATCAGAGGACTGTGAGGAGACATATAATATATAATATTACATTCTTTGTTTAAAGATGCATTAATGCCAGTTGCCATAGAGATAGATGTGATACTCTGTGCACAAATATAGGAGTGAATCAAATAAGTAGTATCTCAGGTTCAGTTATGGCACAGTAGAGCATGAAGCCCATCTCGTCAATGTCGTCCTCAGTAAATCCCTGCAACAGATTCACATTATGTTTAAAGAAACTAGGCATGACTCCAGTCTCCAGGTATCCGATTAGCTCAGCAATCGCCTGCAGGAACCTATCAGCAAACACCGATTCCGACCAATCAGTTTCCTTTTCACTCATGTGTAGAATGACATTGCTAAGATGGCTGCCGTTGAGCTTGCGTAGTGCAGGGCAGTTGCGGCACACAGCCTTTAGTGTTTTCAGACACTTCTTTCTGACCCCCGAGTCTGTTTTGTCAAGCGCTGCTAGTCTAGTTGTTTCGCTGGTGTATAGGCTCTGGTACCAGACGTAGTCGAATGACCCAGTGATCTCTCGCTGCGCCGTAAGCATCATCTCGCTAAGGCGCACTGTTGGCAACACGGTAATATAGAAGCGTTCCCCACTGTCACAAATGCTTTGGGTTAATCCTTGAATCTCCAGTTTGAGCTCAGGAGACCCAAGCACCGGTCGCACCTCACACTCCAGGGTTCCGGTTAGCGAAGGCCAGTTCATTGATTCCATCACAGCCTTGCCTAGTTGCTCAGAAACAAGCCGTGACGACAAGTATCCACCCAGTAAATGTCGATCCCAGTAGCTCCGTCCCCTTGGGAAGTACTCGAGGTTTTCACGCCGCACCATGCAGTACTGAGGGTGACCCAAAAATGTGTCCTCTCCGGCAATAGGCATCCACAGACTGGACTCCAACTGCAAATTTAAAAACAGCTTCAATCCAAGTCCAAAGATCCAAATGGTGACATTTAAGAAAGTTAGTTTGAATATGATCTAAATCAAATTTGGCCAATAATTGACAAATATTGTAGGAAGAGTCATCAAAATCTCCTCTCATTTAAAAATTATGGAAAGGCTTACCGTATCAAAAATTTTTTTTTTTGAATTATTACTACTACATTACATCATCCTCTGAACTCTGAATGACCAAGGAAATAAAAAGAAGAATTATATTTAAAGATTGTGAATGTTGGTCTAAATATGATCTAAACCAATGTTGGTCAAAAATGCTGAAAAAGCACATGAAGGACCTAGAAATTATTATAATTAAAAAAAAAAATATATATATCCACTGAAATCCTAGGTAATAAAAATAATAATTTTAATAAAAAATAGCAATGGCTGGTTTAAAAATAAGCAAAACCAATTTTGGTCAACAGTTGAAAAGTATTGTAGAAAGGGAGTTTTTCACCAAAAACTGAAATGGCAGAACGGTTTATGGAGTATAATATAATATAATATAATATAATACAATTCAATAGATATTAGATTAGACCCAGAGAATCAAAATAATATGTAAATATCTTGGCATGTAAATAAACATTTGAACAGCTGGTGGCGCTAAAAGGTTTAAGATACAAACACAAAAATACAATAAATATATGAATTACATTATTAAATATATAATTTATATTTATTAAAAATAAATATAATCATCAACATATAGTATATGTAACAAAACTCCAGGCAATCTCCGGATATCATGAAACTTAATTGGTCTTTAAGATGTATGGAATAGCAACTATCGGAAACTAAAGGATAAAATTTGCACACATGCAAGCTCAAAGATAGTGGTCCACATTGAATCTTGATACCTGTAGAGGCACGATCAGGCAGGCATGATCGGCTTTAACCACTTGCAGGTCGTCGAGCAGAGACCCCGCCAGCATCATGTCTCCCAACGGCATGTCTGGGTGTTTGGAGTGCAGGAAGGCCTGGATCTCTGTGGATATATCTAACGCTCGCTGCTGTGCGACAGACACCTCCTCCGCTGACAGACACACTCGTGTGCTGAAGTACTGCTGCAGACGCTCTGCAAACGTCAGCACACACAGATCCAAGCGTTTCCGGCGTTGAGGTGGGTCAGCGTCACACCGCCGGGGTTCAGGTGAAGGTAGGGGGATGGGCTGAGACAGTTCTGCTAAACACACAAAAACAGGTTTTCTACTTAAAACCGCATTCACAACCCATTTTACTTCCACATCATGATGTGTTTTAGTGAAACTGGACGTTCAGTTTTATCAATGCCCACATTTACGTGGGACAAATGGGACAACAAGGTATATTCCATTCTATTCTATTCATTAAATAGCCAATTGACATTCACCAGTAGTTTTAGAAGTTGAGCAAGTCAAAACATTCTGATAAAAGATTACAAAACTTTTGGTTTGGACTGACATGCACTGACGAATTGTGCACAATGAGAGTAAATACGGTCAATTTTGATTTCTTGTCATTGACTTTCAGCTAGATGGGAAATACCTTCATTTGGAAGACTCTTTAAATATGCATGTACCTTTCTTGGTTGCGGCTGCAATCTGTTTCATGACTACTCCTTCAATACCCTTGTGGAGCAGTTTGGGGGAGGCACTAACCAAGCCTAACTCCTCCCAGCTGTCCGTCATCTTCTTGTCAGGCTTCTCATCAGGAGGCCTGCCAGCACGCTCTATCAGCTATGACAAGAAGAAATAAGAGATTAAAAAAAATCAATAAGTAATCAAAATAAGCCATAATAGAGAGTAAACGTTGGGTTCCGGAAAAAATAATCCTATACATTATCCTCCACTGGCAAATAGGCTAGTTTTTTTTAACAATAACTTAACTGTTAAAGACAGACCTACTGTTAGCTACAAGTTTTTTTTTAATTAATTAATGGTATATGCTTCTGTTGAAGCCTACATTTTTTTCAAAAAAAAAAAAAAAGAAAAGTTAAACAGTGGAATTCCTGGTGAAAAACTACATTTCCCATGATCAGAGAATCACAATAACACACTAGCTCCCGCCCACACCCTTCAAACAATGCGAGTCAATCTCCCTAGACTCTCAAAACACTTATATTTGTGTGTGTGGTGTGTATATATATATGAAAAAGAAAGTACACCCTTTTGAATTCTATGGTTTTGCTTATTAGAACATAAAAAAAAAATCATCTGGTTGTTAGCAGGTCTTAAAATTAAACAACCTCAGATGAACAACAACACATGACATATTACAGTGTCGGTGTCATTATTTAACAAAAGTAAAGCCAAAATGGAGAAGTCATGTGTGACAAACTAAGTACACCCTATGATTCAGTTCCTGGGCAACGATTAATCGCATCCAAAATAAAAGTTTGTTTACATATGCTTGTGTGTATAATTATTTTGTATGTATGTATATGTATATATATATATATATACACACACACACACACACATGCATGTATATATTAAAGGAAAATGTGTTAATTTATATTATATATACATATTAATATTGTATATATTAAGAACACATTTTTCTTAATCCAGGTCCTGTGGCTGCAAAACAAGCCCAAATCATCACCTGTCCACCACCGTGCTTGACAGTTGGTATGAGGTGGTGCTGATGCTGTGTTTGGATTTCACTGTGCATTATGGCCAAACATCTCCACTTTAGTCTCATCTGTCTAAAGGGCATTGTTCCAGAATTCTTGTGGTTTGATTAGTTGCAACTTTGCAAACCTAAGCCATGCTGCCATGTTCTTTTTAGAGAAAAGAGGCTTTCTCCTAGTCTGGGTTTCCCCATCCTGCCTTCCCGCAGCGCGACTATTCACGCTGAAAGGCAGTATGGATACTATGGGCCAGATTTCCGCCTCATTTAGGAAACCAATCACAGAACGGGGAGGGAGCAGCAAGACGATGACGACATCTATGCGACACACCGAAGCAGTTTGTTTATTTCTATAGATTCAACATGGCAGCAGACGCGAAGCTATCGCATTTTTATCGCACAAACGGCAATAGTCGCTGAACGTCATTGTTTACACAAAAATATCTTACCCATCGTCTTCTTCCTTGTCTAATTTCTGTCGCTCTACATACGTCATCTGGTATAATTGAAACGATTGCATATGAGCTACGTACAGGCGCATTTGACAGACATTCTTAGCACCCAATAAACGGCGCCGGGCAATCGTAAACCACGCCTCAAATACGAGAAAATGTACATGTGGTTCCCAGACCCAAGTCTCAACGAGAACTGGGTCTGACGTTAGCCAGGCTAGCTTTCTCCTGGCAACCCTTCCAAACATGCCATACTTGTTCAGTCTTTTTCTCATTATACTGTCATGAACTTTAACATATTAACTGAGGCCTGTAGAGTGTGAGGTGTAGCTCTTGGGTTTTTTGCAATTTCTCTGAATTTCTAGAATTCAATAGGGTGTACTTTCTTTTTCACATGACTCAATATATGTCACAGGACATGTCGTTCCAAACCTGTATGCATTTCTCTCTTCTGCAGAACACAAAAGATATGTTGAAGAATGTTGGTCAATGATAACTGAAACTAGTTACCAGCATTCTTCAAAATATCTTTTGTGTTCCACAGAAGAAAGGTTTGCAATGCCATGAGGGTGAGTAGATTATGATAATTGTCCATCCATCACTTTTATTTCAGCCATGTCATTTGCAATGCTAGTGCAAAGCAATTGTAATTCTTTAAAGCAATTACGTACACAATATTGTACCCTTGTCTTTTTGTCTGATTTTCAAATACTTGATTTGCTTGAAATCAAAGTTTGTAACGCTGTGTGATTGACCTCATAGTTGGTTGGTTTGATTCATGGCTTCTAACTCTTTAAAAGACTTTAAAATCTCTATGGGGAAAATGAATTGAAAAAAAAAATACTTGTACTCTATTAAACAATATTATTTTTGACCAATCAGAATTGTGTAGTGTGTAATAAACTAAAAAAAACGAATGATCACCCGTTTCACTGCTAATGTGGCGATGCCCAGCATCGCAGCTCCGCCCACCCCGAGCACCAGACGGGCATTGGACAACAGAAAGTCAATGACAGCAGCAATTCCATCTTCTCCTCGCCTTTTCCCAGAATAATACATCACTTCCTCTGTGACAGTGTCTGAAAATATCAACAAAGAATTACATTACCATTTGATTTCACACATGATTCCTCAAAGTCTGATAGCTTTTGAGTTTAGAGACTTGAAACAAATACATAATTGTAAGAATATGTTTTCTATGATTTTTGGACATGTATCATAATATTCATGGTACTAAAAACACCATGGGGCACTTTAGTTTACAAATAGTATACATACAATAGTATATATAGTATATAGCACATAAATAGTATACGCCACAGTATATATATATTAAAGTGCTATTATTATTGCTTTAGGCATTTTATACCATTTAAGTCACAATGAAACAGAAGTAGCGACAGATCTTTACTTCTCTATTGTGACATACATTGTAATGGATTATTTTGAGATGTGGGTGTTTAACTCATAAGTGGAGGCAGATGAATGCAAGCTTGCAGGGGTGGTTTAACTGGTCTAAATGATTGGAGAAGTCCTGCATACATCACAAGAGAGAAACGTGTCGTTTTCACTGGAAGGTTCAGTTATGACATTGTGATTAAACATTTTGAAGTCAAAACATAAACATAAAAAAGAGAAACATTCATAAATGAATTGTACACAATAACATTTAGACATTTAAAAGGTGAATTTTCATTTAATTCTGGCTTTAATGTACCACCACAGCACTCTTTTATCAAGGTTATAAGAAAACACATGGTGCTCGTGTGTGCTACGTGACAGGCCAGGCATCTGAAGCTTCACCTTACACTCACAATGTCTGTGGATCAGAAATAGCTTTGGTAGCTTCATGAACTCGGCACCAGCAGGGTGGTGTACCAGGTCTAAATTTAGACCCATGTGGCTTAGTAACTCTCCACTTATTCATATGATAATTTTGAGACACTGACTTAGTCTTCAGTCTCTGGCTGTGATCTACAGATTAAAGCAGTCAACGGCTCGGACATGGATGAATACAGTATCACATAAAAAAAATATTAGGCCTAGAATGTAACTATTGCAAAAGGTGCTTGAAAAGTAACAGCATGTTATTGGCCAGATCAAAAAGAGAGAGAAAAAAAATCAAACAAAACCGTTTACATACGTACAAGTAGGCTATATTTCTGGTTATTGGGTAAAGGGACAACTGGGTTAGTACACATTAAATGACACAAGGCCTGCATACAGATGGACTTTAAAACCCAGATAACATTAATTGTGTTTTCCAGAAAAGACAGCTGATGTACACAAAACTGATTAATGCTATCAGTGGTTTAAATGTTAACAGCACGCCTGCATATCACACGTATAACAATGTATGACGTTTTTCCTTCCTAAATAAATATTATATTAAATCCCATATGACTAGCAAATAATGGAATAACAGTTACTTATTTTCAGTAGTTCACAAAGGGTATGAATTAAACTGAAAACAACAGTGTTTTGTTCTGTTAGCGTTTGCTAACTTAACTAGCTGTCTGTTGAATTCAGAAATCCAACCATCTTGGGAATATATTAAGCAGTCAACAATTTATAAACACTAATTAAACAGTTAACTTACCTTTTTAAGGTAGTATCAAAGCAGAGCCATTCGCGTATAGTATCGAATTCAGTACTTTTGTCTAGTACGCATTTGCGCTTACCTATAACAAACACATCTTACGTCACTATCCCGCTGATTGACGTACATCTAGACCAATGAGATGACGGTATCACCCGACGTCAGAACTTTATATCGAATTTCTATGCATGTATGGCCAAAAGAAGTAATAAGCATATCTTTTTACATAATTCACACACATTTTTTAAATTGTATTTTCATAAATTATTTTAAATACTAACGTTATTTGTGTAACATGTAAATGCAGAAAGTTATGATTTTGATAAATTATATCGTTTCGTATTTTATTTTCTTACACTATGACACTTATTTTACCGCTTCAGTATTTGGTTCTATTGTTGAATGCAGAAAATAAATGAAACGTACGTTGTTCTTGAAAATAGAATAATAAAGATGCATTCGCCTTGAATGGAGAACCAAAGCACTCCAAATTGAATAGTTAATTTGTGCATTAGCACTTGATTGTAAATAATGTAGTTTGTGATATTCCGCGAAATAATTTAAAACATTCCAATTATTATCAAGCAACATAGTGATCAAGCTAATATCTATGAAGAATTGGTGGAAAGTTAGCTCACACCATCTAGTGGACAGCCACATCCTTTAATTTACAACCAGCGATTCCATGGAAATAACCTGTGGGATTTTATTAGGTAACGATTCAAGGTTGCATAGCCACACGAAATATTTACATTTTGATTTCTGAACCAAAGAAAACAGCGCATAGTGCAATTTATGAATATCAGAACTGGAGCATTTTTTTTTTTTTACTTTCTGATGCATGTGAAATTAAGTGTAAACTGAAAATGTTCCTATTCCATATGAATGGACAAAGCAAATTAAACTGAAAAAATGACCTTTCTCAAATATGAAGTAACATTAGAAGTAAGCGTTTCAAGGAACATTGAGTGAGAATGTTTGGAATTTAAAAGTTAACTACAAAACAATACAACAAATATTAAGAACTAGAAAAATAAAGAATGAACATAGAACCTCCAAAACACAGTGCCTTTTAATCTTTTATGCAGCCAAATCTAATCCATTTGTTTTCAACCTTTAAACAAAAATAGTCTGGTGTCAGCCTCATGAATACAAAGTAAAGTCTTTTGTAGCCAATCGCATTTTTTCTATTAAACAACTGCAATGGGACACACTTTATCGTATTTTCCTACTTGTTCTCCACTTCCTATCTCAAAACTAAACAGCATGAACATAAATAAAACATGAACTGTTGCCATTATGAGTCTCATACAGCTCTTGAACACCAGCTGTAACGTTGGCATGAACAAATTCTTTTCATCAGAAGTAAAGAATCTAAACAGCATGGTTGTCAAACAGAACCAGTTACCATGGATATACCACCCTTCACTGGGGGAGAAGCTACAGACACATTTCATAATAACTCAACTGTCAGCATTAACAAAACGTGCAAATTATTTTCCCTCTCGCTTTCTCTCTTTTAGGATTTTGCAAAAACAAAACATTTCTGTAAATTATTATTTGATGGCCTGTTCTAAGCTTCTGTTTTAGAATTTATCCAACAAAATTCTTAAAGCCAGAAAAAAAGAAATCACCCGTTTACTTCTCAAAAATCTACCTTTGAAAAAAAGGACCACAGTTTATTTGATATTGTTTTGTGAATAAGCTATATATGCATGAAACTGGCACATGAAGTTGCGAAATGGTGAATTATGATTGAATTCCATGTCAGTTTATATGTCTTTTTATTCCATACATTTCCTTTAATCACACAGAACAAAATATAGTGGATATTAAAGTATAATTTTTGATATGTCTGAATAGATAGATCAAGCAGCCAGCGTCTAACGTCCTTGAGTCCACCCTCTCCAGAAGCATCTCTTCTACTGAGTCACTGTTGGCTTGAGCAAACGTAAAGGCGTCTGAGGAGATAAGCAGTGAGTTCTGATTGCGTCTCAGTGACGTCTCATCTTGACTCGTCGAGTGGGTGCGTGGTCGTGTGTGTGGCGTGAGCCCGGCTCTCTCTCTTCAGTTCTCCTCCAGGAGTTTTCTGAACTGCTGTCGCCGTGACGTCTCTGTCGGGAGGAGAGGGAACGCCTCTGCAGCTCTTTGTCCATCTCTAAAATACGAGGCCTGAGGGAGGAAAAGAGCAAAATGCTTTTTAGCTAAATGCATGTGTGGAATGTGACAACTTCGTTAGTCTTGAAGGAGTAGTTCACGCAGAAATGGAAATTTTATCATCATTTACTCACCCTCATGTCATTACAAACCTGTATGCTGTTACTTTTATTTTTTTTCAATGACAGTTCATAGTGACCCCAGCATAAAGGTTTGGAATGACATGAGGGAGATGACAATGACCGATTTAGTTTTTTTGGGTCACTATTCCTTTACAGTTGCACTTAAGCATGCAAGTTCAGCAGGGTGATTTGTTTTTGGACTTTATACTGCATCTTGCAAAAGGAAAAATCTGTAGTTACCAAACACATTGTAGAAAAACCCTACATGCTTATCTCTCTCCTACATTATCATTCAAAAGTATGGGGTCGCTAAGATTTTTAAAGAAATTTCTTATGCTCACCAAGACTGCATTTATTTGACCAGAAATAATAAGTGAAAAATAATTACAATTTAAAATAAGTTTTTATTTGAATATTTTTTAAATTGTAATTTATTCCTTTGATGGAAAGCTGAATTTTCAGCATCAGTAACATGAGAGCAGTAGCACTGGTGCAACTAAGCTCTACAGATGGTGACACCAGCACCGGATTTGGTAGTGCTGAGAGGGGGGATGTTCATCATAACATTTCTATTGTTTTGCATTAATAAGAGCAGTAAATAATAATATTACGCGTTTATTTCTTGGATATGCACATCAAACGCTGAGCTTGAGATGCAGATAAAATTAAAATGTAAATATTCTACTCTTATTAAATATATCATTGTTCTTCTATAGTATCACACAGAACTGACCGACAGCTTCAGTTCTGTGTAATTCTTCACAATTGGAAGATTGTTTTTCATGAGACTTCTTGACATTTCCTACTTCATACTTCAGAACAAAAAGCATCAAACTTTGACAAGTTTATTTCTTGATGATTTGATATTTCATAATATTTAAATGTAAATTTAAAAGCAAAACGTGTGAAAAAAGCTATATTAGGTGGAAATGGCTAATAAGCCAGTAAGTGTTTCTTTACCACTATAATCTGTAGATGGGGGCAATTACTTGCTTTTTTTAAAAAAAATTTTAATAAAAGTGTTTGCCACGTGTTAGATTTCCTACATCTTGAAACTTTTAGTTTTACAAATGGTGTCAATCTCCGATAGAAGAACTAATATATGTATATGTATGTTTTTGGTCATCAAATTAAAAATAACATTTAAACTGGATAATATTTAGAGCTTTGTAGTGCTGGAAAAAGTGAAGTACTTGAAAGTCCTTGAAAAGTGCTTGCATTTCTCTCAAAGGGTTGAACGAACACGAAATAAATAATATAAAAAACAAAAATAAACAGACTATTTCTGCCACAATACCATGGTTAACACAGTTAGCTGCACTACATGATTAAATCCATGGTGAAGGTTGGTGATTTGTGGATTGAAAAGCCTTCTATTACTTGTTTTTTCATGTTACAATGTTTCTCCTGATTTCCAAATCAGCGCTGTTTGATCTGATATCTATGGTTTACATCAGAGAATTCTGCACTGAATTTGTGTATTGAATGTTAATACAGCGGCGAATGCAAACACTTTCTCACTGGATCTCCCAGTGCTGTGTAGTACAAAAATGTAGTCACAGAAAAGTAGTCTTAGGGCCGGTTTACACCTGGTCACTTCATGTCTTTACTGATCAGATAGCTATCTGATTTATCAAAACAATTCCATTTACACTTGGTCACATAAATGTGTTTTCGCAAAACGGATATAAATCTGATCTTCAGTTCCCGTGCTATATGCAGATTAAATGGAGTTCACGTCACCGATAGCAACAGATATAAGATGCATTTTATTGATCATCAGCTAACTTCAAAATCAAAGACCGCAATAGGAGAGAGCGGCATCAGCAGTGGTAGGATCAGTTAGTTTGTTAACTTTTAATGAAGATGATTGAGTCACTCTTTCCGTTTTATTTGCGATATTTTGCACTAGGCTTGATGAAGAAAAGATACTCAGCTGCTCATCTGCAGAGATGCGTGCTGCAGTAGCGCCATCATTTCTGGCTATAACATGACATATAGCCTATGACATGCTCTCACACGTTTATTTTGAGCATTGTTGGGAGGAGTAAAATTTACATACGTGGTTTCAACAACCAGACGCATTTAGACTTCTTTACACTTTCTATTTTTTCCTTTTTATTTTACTTTCGTCTGTAATGTGGTCCAGACCACCTCCTGAAGTGGTTTGAGCGATCGGATTTAAATCCGTCTCGATTTGAAAAGAAACTGTTTAATTGAATGCACCCTTGCTGAAAAACAAAAAAGGTTTACAAAGATAAACCTTAGTACAGCTGCTCATGTGATCTCTATACTATAGTATAATAGTAGCACCTCTATATAAACAGCATGAAAGACTTTGCAAGTACCTGTGTGCAGCATCTGGGTCAGCCTTGCGGTGTGAGCGTTTGGCTTTGAGTATGTGTCGTCTCTCAGAAGAGTGGATGGACGGGCTCCGTGAATTGGAGTCCAAGCGAGGGGCATCCGGCCTTGTTCTGCAATAAAACATACCAAGACAAATTATACACCCCCACATATGCTTCCAGAGCTTTCAAGAACAACTCTGACTCAAAACCAGAACAACTCACTTTCTGAGAATGATGACAGCTCTCCTCTCCTTGATGTCCTGTGGGCGGATGCAATGTGTGATGTCATCCGCTGCGTAGTCACTAAAAAGAATCAAAGCAGAGAGCATGAGCAAGTATTTAACATTTTACTATAAACATGGCAGTACTACGGTACTCTGTGAGTTTTATCCTTTCAAGTTCCATGTACACTCCATGGCAAATGAATATGGCAATTATATACTACCATAGTATAAATCACCATGGAATTACCGGTAACACTTTACAATAAGGTTTCATTTGTTAACATTATTTAATGTATTAACTAACTAACATGAGCAACACATTTGTTACTGTATTTGTTAATCTTTGTTAATGTTAGATAATAAAAATCCAGCTGTTAATTTTTTTGTTCATGTTAGTTCACAGTGCATTAACTAATATTAACAAACACAACTTTTGTTTTTTATTAATGTATTAGTAAATATTGAAATTAACATGAACTAAGATTAATAAATGCTGCAGAAGTGCAGTTCATTCTTAGTTCATGTTAACTAATGTAGTTAACTAATGAAACCTTATTGTAAAGTTTTACCGAATTACCTTATCGCACATATCACAACAAATAATAACATGAGAATGTCGTGAACATGAATAGTAATGCAGTAGCAACTTCTAGCAAGTGTCCGTACTAGTAATGTTTTAACTAACATGAACTAAACATGAGCAACACATGTGTTACTGTATTTGTTAATGTAGTTAACTAGTGTTACTAATTAAATCTTATTGTAAAGTTTTACCTCATTGCACATATCACTACAAATAATAACATGAGAATGCCATGAACATGAATAGTAACACAGTAGCCAGTGCCCGGGCTGGTAAAGATCCCCACCTGAGGACGGTGACGCTGCCGCGCTTCACGGGCAGGTGCAGCACGGGCTCGGACACCCGGATGGGCTTGAACTGGAACTTGCAGCCGAAGCAGAGCGCGCTATCGCTGAAGAACGACACGGACACGATCGGTCGCTCGAAGATGTGGATGGGGTCCACGTGGGACACGATGCAGCCCCCGGGCTGGTAGTCATTAATCACGGCGCTATTAACGAAGCCCTCCGGTATGACGCCGTGAGTCACGAGGCGATCGATGACCAGCTCGTGCACCCAGTCCGGGATCTCGTCCACCTCGCCTTTGGAGTACAGGCGCTCCTGCCCGGGGCCGCGCTTCTCGAGCTGCGAGCCGTACGTGTAGCCCTCCCCGAAGAAGTACTTGTTCCGCAGGGGCGCCCGGTCCACCGTGTGCTCCCGGTAGAGCCCCTTGTCTGCCTTGGCAACCACCTCGTCGATCTTTGCCTCTATGCGCGCGCACTCCTCCTGTGTGAAAATACTCGCTTGCTTAATGCCGCTCTTCACTTTGCGCGCCTCCGCGTCCCGCCGCTCCTCGTACTCACTATCATCGTCATCCGACTCGCGGTATTTGCGCTTCTCGCCGTTGCTGTGCTCGAAAACTGTGTCCCTGTGCGGTGTCATCGACTTAAGCTTCTCCCGCAAATCCGTAAAACCGGCCATTTTAAAGAGCAAAGTCCGAAATTTTGCGGCTAAATGTTGTTTATCCTGAATTCACTTCAGGTCCCCATGTTATAATATTAGTATCGGTCACTGAAGTCGTGCGCGACGTGACCGAAGGCCTGGAACGGTGCCTCCTGCTTCCTCTTTCCCTGCTGTAACAAATTAAACCAACCAAAGTTTCCACTGCCCCATTCCACGAACAACCTGGCTGAATGTGTAACAGAACGCAGAGAGTGTGCTGTCAATCACAGACGGCGTTTTCCTGCGGTTCAGTCCCATAACATTAGCACGTAGCACAGCTGCGGCACCGCTAGCTTCCAGTGGACACAGGTAGGTTTACAGCGGCATGTTGTTTGAATAGCACGCCTTCTGGTCACTACAAGCTGTGCTGATCAGTTTATTATAATGTATCCAAGAGATAGTAGTTATTCTCTAGCTGTAGGATTGTACAGAGCCGTGAAAAGAACGTAAACTCGTGTAACCAAAACTGAGTAGCTGCGCATGCGCGCCATGCCTTGCACGTATGCAACTAGGCATGAGGGTCTGGTCCAGTGACAGCCAATGAGCGACGCGATCAGCTGTCACCAAACCCCTTCAGCTATATAAGGCATATTCGATTAAATGAAAGTATTGCCATATTTATGAATTATTTGTATTATTATAACAATAACTTGTAGACAGAAAAAATACGGGTGAGAGTGGGAATGGAATGACCCAGAACAGACTCGAACCTGGGTCCTTAATATCTCACCAGCTCACATGTCCGGAACACGTGCTGCTGACATTTTTATTGTATTTTTATAATTTTCATTTAATTTTATTCAATTATAACAACACAAATGTTCCATAAAACTAGAACAGCATTCAAATATTGTATTATTGTTATAACAAAACGTATATTACGTTTCCTTGTGTATTACATGTACAAGCCTTACCCCTGATTATTTCAATTATTACATCTTTAGCCATGGTAAATGTCCGCATTTTTTATTTATTTTGAGCAGCATATTTTGTCATAAAAAGGGTTATGTAACAAAATAATTGATGTGCAAAAGTTGCAAGCCTGTTAAAAACCCATAATGTACAAGAGATCATTATGTTTCTACCGCTCAAATCTGAGGGGGTTCCTTAGCAATCTCATTTTGCATAATGAAAACATAATAATTTTAAAGCAGACAGCTTATGAAGCTACCAATTTGCTGTATTTTAATCTTTAATTCATTTATTAGATTATTATAGAATACACAAATGTGAACATCATATTCCAGTTTCTCCAAAATACTGAGAGTTATAGACAATTACAGTAGGACAATTTATAAACTTAGGCTCTAACCAATAAATGTATTAAGAAATCTATAAAAAATACAAATTTAACAACCCACAGGCCCCATATGTTATCTAATAGCTAAATATACAAAGCTTGACTGAAAAATGGTCATTACATTACTTTGAAAACTACCATTTCATTGTCATTCTGTGTGAGATAATGAGAGTGAAAAATATTACATACATATTGTGTTCTCCTGAGTAACATCTCTCTTCATTCTAATTTATATGTGCATGTGTTAAAAGATGAATATAAAAACATTTATACCTTGATTACTTTCACATCTAAGGTATCAAGGAACATTTTACATTACATGTTTTGATGCACAAAAGCAAGGCAAATAATAATCCATCTGTATAAATATTACGCATTCAGTACAAAAATAATGCTTTTCATTCACTGCGTGTGTTCTATACATAACATGTGAACAAACACATGATTAGTGCAAACATTGCATTAAGTGGTTTGGTTTGTTTAGTTATGATGAGATAAACAATAAATAAAAAATTACACATACAGAATGCATGAAAATGTGTTCTGTTACAGCATGGTGATTTCACTGGGTGGCAGCGTCAGCCTCTTCTCTCGCACAGAGAGCATACTCTCAATGTGCATGGCGATAACCCGACACAGCTCCAGACCCTACAAACAACATATGGTCATAAACCACTCGTTAATACTTGTCATACATGGTTCTAGTGGTGTTGAATGTGCGTTACCTGTTCCAGCTGTAACTGTGTGACTCTGTGGTTGGTTAAGTCTCCTATCAGGATGTCTACATAAGGATAACTGGATCCAGCGCTGGGCCGCTGTGTGTGAGCTGACTGAACCAGCTTCAGCTGGAACTTCACCTGCACCTCCTGCCAATAGAAATTTAAAGTGCCCTTATTATGCTATTTTAAAGGTTTCTATATTTGTTTTGGAGATTTACAAGCATCCAAGGTCAAAAAACACTTTAATTTTCTCATAATATACATTGCAGCACCACCTCATTTCTCAAAGTGTCTGAAAACGGTTTGTTTGTTGATTCAGTCTCTCTTAACCCCTCCTTTCCAAGAGCCTACTCTGCTCTGATTGGTCAGACAGCAAAGTCTGCTGTGTTTGGTTTGCCGCTTACAGTGAGTGCTGGAAACAAAACTCCTATTACCGAATCTGAATGTCAACTGCTAGAAGGCTTACTCAGCATTTGATACACAGTGATACCAACAGTAACGACGGCATAGGCTTTTCAGTATTAATTCCAGTGTGAGTCCTCATCTTTTTAAAGCGCATGCAAAGTGGATTCGCAGCGCTGAAAACAGCATCTTCTCACACATCGACAACATGAATCAAACTCTTACAGTTTCAGCTACAACTACAGTGTTTTAGGGCGGGTCAAAGTAGATGTTGTTTGCGGGCAACCAATGAAGACCATAGGATGGGCATTATGCAAACATTGTTACAAATAGGTATGTAACAGGAAGTGAGGCTGGAATTTCTGATGACTCATTTCGGCAGTTCAGAATCGATTATTTCTTTTAGGAGACAATTATTATATTTGTCATGCACTTTGATCTTTCGAACTTTGCAGACCTTTTACATTCACAAACAGCTGTATTACACACTACATGAAAGGTTATATTCGAAAAAGCACAATAGGGGCACTTTAATTTGTAAAACTGAAAACCTTATCTTTTGTAAGTCTGTGTGTGTTTGTAATACGCACATGAGTGTCTTTGTGCAGGAAGTTCAGTCCGTTCTGATTGACAGCGAGGATGCATGGTGCAGAGATGGTGCTGTTGCTGCTGCTTTGGATGTAAAAGAAGGACGATCCAAACATGGGAAATGCACACACCAAACCTGAAGTACACACACAAACACAATCCAGCAAACTTGCTTTTTATCATAGTATTTTCTGATAAAAAAAAAAAAAAAAGGTGAAAATTTGAAATGAGGGTGTTTAGCCCGGTGAGAATAAAATACCCAGAAATTGGGATCTGGCCTGGTGAGGGTTCAGGCTTTGGACGGCATGTACATGTTGGGCAACCAGTTGCATCCACTGCTGAGGCCCCTGTCTGCCAAAGATCTCAAGCGGGATGTACTCTGTCAACTCATGACTGTAGAGAGAGAACATTTCAAGTCATTATGCTTAAATTGAATATATGTGGAAAGATTTTAAACTAGAAAAATCCCAAAGGAAGTGCCCTTTTTCATAGCAGGACTCTTATACTTATAAATATACTTAAGATAAATAGACCACTGTTTAAAAGTTTGGGGTCAATCTGCAGAGATTGATGTTGATTATTATATCATATTCAGATTCCAGACATTATTCATAGGGTGAAAATTAAGTTAAATGTTAGTAAATAAAAAAAAAAAGACAGTTAGTACAAATAAGGTTGCGTAAAGAATGAAGGATGTCTAAAGTTGTAACATACATAGTAGGTGTGTAGAGACTGTCTTTGGCTCTGTGTTGAAGAGCAACAAGTTTGGCAAACTGGTTAAACTGCTGTTCACTGATCTTTCCCTGAGGTATGATATTCAGCAGACCCTTCACGTAGTCTGGCAGAACCTGTGCAAACACAAACACATACAATTATGATAGGTGCAGGTACATTTTATTTAGAATATGATTGTGCACATTTTGAAAATTTCAATAACATTATTCATAAAATGTGCTCCAGCAATTTATTATATTTGCTGCTCAAGAAACATTTCTGATTATTATCAATGAAAAAAACAGTTGTGCTACCTAATATATTTGTGGAAATATATTTTTTTCAGGATTTATTTGAAATATACATATTTTGCAGAATTAGAAATGTCTTTACTGTCACTTCTGATAAATTTAATGGATTCTTGCTTAATAAAAGTATATTTTTTACAATCGAACCCCAGACTTTTGAACAGTAATGAACTGTATATGTCATTCTGCGTTCACGCCATGTTGTAATTACGTTAAACATGTGATGTTCTTGGAATTATGCGTTTCAATGGCAACACTATCAACACCAAGCTGTCGGCAGGCTGTCCAAAATGATGTTGCCCTCATAACAGTCGGAGCTTCCGAGTTGTAATTACAAGTTCTATGAGGACGTGAAAGCTTTTTACAAGATGGAATCGTATAATAACGGTAATTCCGACATGGCATAAATACACCTTAATTTACTTTTTCTTAACACTGTCCTGGCCAGATGCAATGCCTGGAAGTTTCTAGCATCAGTCATTTTTCTGTCCTTACTGAAATCCAAATAACATGGAAGAGACAGGATTGCTGGTTTGATGTTTTAGTGCATTGCAGCTGGTAAGGACGCATGTGAGTAATGGCACATGATAAGACAGACATGTCGTGCCTGGTTATAGTGCATGGTGACAAAGAGCTCGTTGTCAAACTTGAGCGGATGGGCCCAGATGACCCGTCTGAACCAGAAGCTGTAGTTGGTATCAATTTGCTCCGCTTCTGTTGCAATGTCTAATATGTACTCTCTCTTATTGAGGGGCCGCACATTCTGACCTGTGTGACATAAAAAATATGAGTGAATAAATCTGGTAGTGAAAGCAGTAGGGTATGTTCGGAATGGCATACTACTAATGCTATTTTCAGAAGAATGCATAGTTATATTGTGCACACTACAGAATATACAATTTCACGCAGAGAATACTTGAAAAATGTACTTTTCCAACATTTGTTAAAATAAACAAGCATAGCATGCTGTGCAGAATAGCATATCCCACAATGCAATGCTCTTGACTTGACCTTTCATTTCCAGTGTGGTAAAAGTAGCAGGTATTTTTTTTTTTAAATGCCCCTTTTGACTCATTATTCGGTCCAATAAAATTTACCAGTCACTGAATTAAAAATGCAAGCTGAGGTCATAACATAATAAAGAATACTTGTTTTTTAAAGTTTTTCTTTTGTAAACTGCGTATATTGCATTACATACCAATTTTTATGTATAAATACAAGTGCAGAACAAAGTGTGTGTTCTATCCACTAAACCACAGGTTGGACAATGCAGTATACAGTATATAGTGAGCAATATTCAGTGCTCAGTTCGCTAATATTCTACTCTGAACATAGTCTTATAGAGGTGTAAGGACATCAATCTGTACCTCTGTTGGTGACTATGAAAATTGTGTACTCATCCATTCCTTCCAGCCTTTGTACTGCCATCTCATAGCACAACTCCTCTATGATATCCAGTGTCACCTGCACACACAACAGATCAACATTTATCTCAAGTTACCTTACAAATATAAATCATATGCAATAAATGGTATGAACTGAAGAGACATACAGAGCAGGTTTTGATCTTCAAATGTGTCTCAATTCCGCCGGGAAATAGAAACAGTTGCCGCTTCGAGCTTCGACCAGCCTGAAAACACATTCACAAACATAATTACATTGTAATTCATATTACATATTCTACTGATCAACAGATCAGTAGATTTTTTTTTACAAACAATCTCTTTTGCTCACCCAGACTGCATTTATTTGATCAAAACTACAGTAAAAACTGTAAAACTGAGAAAGTATTACAATTTAAAATTACGGTTTTCTATTTGAATATATTTCAAAATGTAATTCATTCCTGAGATGCAAAGCTGAATTTTCAGCATCATCACATGACCCTTCAGAAATAATTTTAATATGTTGATTTGGTGCTCAAGAAACATTACTTATTATTATCAATGAAGAAACCAGCTTAATATTTTTTTGTGAAACGGTTTTTGTCAGGATTCATTGATATTAACAATTTTTTTGTATCAATGTAAAAGTCTTTACTACCACTTTTGATCAATTTAATGGATCATTGAATAAAAGTATGAATTATGTGTAACACGGTTATTGACCATTATGGCTTTGAGCTCCATACTACTGGGGTAAACACTCCTGCCACCAAACTGAAAGGTCTTTCTCAGATTCTGCTCACAAGCTTTAGCAATTCCTGGGGATCACACATTAAATATTGTTAGATCATCATGCGTCATAAAAATATAATTTTAATTGAGAGACTAACATAAGTTAAATGTGTACTGTATATGTGTGATGTATAATTACCATGAAAAAGCACTACAGGACTTCTGCAGACGTCTCTGAGGAACTTGAGTAAGAATGGTTTGAGCACTTCAGAGCAGCGGTAAAAAGCAGTCAGAATGTAGAGCAAGCGCCAGCCCTTCTGACAGCTGTCACTGCAACACAACACAACACAACACTAACATACAGACCAACAAACCCTCTGACAGCTGAACACAGATTCCTATCAAAAAAGCAAATAAACAGAAAACATCTCACGCTTTAGAGCTGGTGTTGGCTGTAATCTGTCTGAGGACTTGACAGTAAGCCTCATCCTTCATCAGTCCATATTCACCCGTTAACTACAAAAACAATTGTGCATTTTAGTCAAATTAAATGTAAAACTAAAACATATATCAAACACAACTGGGGATCTATGAGCCATATGGGGAACAGTACAGCTGGTCCTATGGACGAGAGGTTGTGCTTTACCTTAAGCAAGGTGCAAACCACAAACTGCTCTGATTGGCCCCTGAGTGGATGATCTCCCATGAACTTCATTATGGCTACACACAAACCAAACCCAGACAGAAATAAATCTTGAGATATGAAGCATTCCAAAAAAGTAATAAACAAACAAAACCAACTGAGTGGCTGTGATTTATGTTTCATCTCACCTAGGAAAATTTCAGAAGCAACTCGGTTCATGTTGGGGTCAGTGAAGTCTATGAGGGACTCTATGATAGGGTTCTGGAGAAAACAAGAGAACATCAGTTTTATATGTGTGTGTGTGTGTGTGTTTGTGGTGTACATATTGTGTGTGTATATATATATATATATATATTTACACATGTATATGTATACTACTGTTCAAAAGCATTTTTTAAATGTTTTTGAAAGAAATCTCTTATGCTCACCAAGCAATTTAGTTGATCAAAAATATAGTAAATCAGTAATATATATTACAATTTAAAATAACTATTTTCTGTTTTAATAAACAATTTATTCATGTAATAGTAAAGCTGAATTTTCTTCACATGATCCTTTAGAAATCATTCTAATGTGCTGATTTGGTGCTTAAGAAACATTTCTTATAATTATTAATATTGAAAACAGTTTTGCTGCTTAATATTTTTGTGGAAACCATAATACATTGAACATCTTCTGAAAAACAGCACATCTTTTTTAACATTACAAATGTAAATCTTTACTGTCACTTTTGATCAATTTAATGCATCCTTGCTAATATTGACCCCAAACTTTTGAATTGTAGTGTATTTTCACATGTATTTATATGTTTGTGTACATATGCATATAGTGAACGCAGTACCTTGCTGAATTTCACCATCTCTGCGGGGTCTTTGTTTCCTTTACCTTTTTTGGACTTATCCCTGAACGAATCACTAGTAACATAAAGAAAAGTACAACATCTGGACTCAGTCCTGTGTTTAACTGTGTTGGACTGACTTTGAATAAATAGTTTTATTTTTATTCTAATAGCAGTAGAATCACTTTTACCTCTTGTTTCCATTTGACTTCCTGAAATATTTCTTAGCAAACTCCACCATGTTGTACTGGCTGTCCAAAATTATGTTGCCCTCAATTTCAGAGTCACCAAAATCCCCTAAACCATCAGACTAGCAATGACAAAACAGACATAAAAACGAGATATTAGTAATACACCGTCAGACACATTTTGTTCAACTTCAACTCCAATATCTACTAACAACCTTGTAGTAAATAGGAAATTCACATTTTTTATTTTCAAAGATCAAGAAAAAATGTAATACTGCATAAAACATTTTAACAGTGCACTTTCATTGTTGAATCATTTGCTAACATTAAATGTTATGACATATAGTGCCAGATTTGCTAAACAGGGCAAATTATTGTGAGAGCGCAATTCCCAAAAAAACACAGATAGAAGTGGAATGCCCAGTGCGTGATCTACAGACAATACACAAATTAAAGCACACAGACACATCGGGATTATTTCCATAACGACCAACACAATCTACCCAGAGCAGCACAAATTAGCGTCTGGTTTAAGACGTGCTTTTTTGGGCGGTATATAATGCCACAAATACCAGTAAATGACGAGCGCAAACCTTAGTAAATCACCTTGCGTGATTCCTTTAAATACTCTCCTCCCATAAATTTTGCGTCTAAAAGGGAAACTCCTAAAATGCATACGCAATAAGGTCAGCCGCAAAAATAACACTGTTCATGCTATTCTTGTCTAGTAAATCCTGACAGTATTTTTTTAATACCAAAAGAGTGTTTGTGCTGGAGCAAGCTGTTTGTAAATCTGACCCATATATATTGGCATTATATCAGCCATCAAACAGCTTGTCATAGTGATATCAGCATCAGCATTTGTATATGCTGCATGAATGATATTGTGTTTATACACCTCCAGTGAGGGGTCTAGTTCATGTGCAGCTGCAGTGGAGGTCACGGCGAGAGCGATGGCTCCTGATGCTGCCACTCGACCCTGTCTATCTCTCGGCTCGTCTCTTCTCTCTGCCGGGAGACTCAGGAAATCAGGAGCAGCTACAGGAACCACACACTCCATGGGGAACGCTCCACTCCGACCCTGCACTGCCCCATACTTCCAGCCTGAAAAAACACAAGCTTATGACAGCTTATTTCTGCATTCCACTTTTTTTAACATTTAAAAAAAAAAATTGGCATTAATAGTGACATCATGTTTTTATCATGTGACAAAATATATCTAATTTCGAGTTTAGCATCCTATAAACAAAATAATATATATAAAAAAGGTAATATGTTAAATGTCGGACCAAAATCTGGTGTGCCTCTCTTTAGCTCCTCGAGGTAAATTACTTTTTTCTTCACCACACAGCCGTAGCTCTGACCTGAAACACAAATGCACATGCACACCATGAAAATGTCACAATTCTTCCTCAAGTATAGTCATGCACTGTACGGGACACCGACACAACCCCCTGTTGGATTTCCTGGAGTATCAAGGACAAGCCTGTCCTAAGGTTAACTGCTAATCCTCCTGGAAAAATCTTTTCCTGTAGAGTAATTTCCTAATCCTTACGGACTCGAAACTAAACAAATCACTGTATACAAAAAAGTTATTGTCTACCGTTCAAAAATGTGGGGTTGTACAATTTTTTTGCTCACCAACGCTCCATTTATTTAATCAAAAATACAGTAAAATTGTGAAATATTTTTACTATTTTAAACTCTATTCTCTATATTCCAAATTGTAATTTATTCCTGTGATGCAAAGCAGAATTTTCAGAATCACTACTTGAGTCTTTAGTGTCACATGATCCTTCAGAAATTATTCTAATATGCTGATTTGCTGCTCAAAAAAACATTTCTTTATTATAACAGGTAAAAACAGTTGTGTTGCTTAATATTTTTGTGGAAACTGTGATACATTATAAATATCTTTACTGTCACCTTTGATCAATTTAATGCATTAATAAAACGTTAAATATCTTAAAAAAAAACAAAAAAACATTTGAATGGTAGTGTACTTAAACTCAATGGGATGAGATCAGCAATATATTGTATTCGGGTGCCAAATATTTCCCCCTGCTAAAAACTGCATGACATCACTGCTTGTGGGAAAGACCTATAGATTTGAATGTGCGTATATGACTGCATTTCTCACCCTCCTCTAATCCATCCATGGCCTGCAGACGAATGATATCTCCTTTATGGAAGTTTAAAAGAGCTCTGTCCTCCGTGATGAAGTTTCTCTCAGCTACAACATACTCAGAGTCCTGCGGAGGAAGTCAGAAGTACAGCTTTGCATGTTAACACAAAACCAGAGCTGTCTTTGGCAGTGTAACAGCACCTTAAAGTCACCATGAAATCAAAATGGTCTTTTTTTTATTTAATTTTTTACGGAATTTATTGTTTAATTATTATTTAGTATTTATTATAAATTATTTCTCTTTTTTTAAATTAATACGCCCTTGTAATCTTTGTAGCAATGTTCAGGGAAGAAGGAGGCGGGAACCGGCGAACAAGCAAAATATAATTTATTTAAATAAAACAAACAAACGAAATACCACCAGCAGCCCCTCGCGGACGACTGCTGGCTACCGAAAATAAACATAAGGAACTGCTAGCAGCCCCTCGCGGACGACTGCTGGCTAAAATAAAATACAAAAACAAAACACAACTAAAACACAGGCCTGTTCCTCTCTCGATCATCAACGTCGTCGCTCCTCCTTTATGCTTCCGCTCCTCCGTGAGAGATGCGAGACCGGTGTGCTTCACAGGTGTTGCTCATTAGCAATCGCACCACCGGCCTCGCGCCGTTCTCTCACGTCCCTCGGCCGTCCTGTTCGCCACATACCCCCATCGCCCCTCACAGGCCGGGGGGTACCCACGAGCCTGTGCCTACTCCCCCCCCCGGCGGCGGCGATCCCTGGGGAGTATGGACAGACAAACTGAGGGAAACGGAGACGGAAGCATGAGGAGCGACAGATCGAGAGAGGGGAGAGAGGAAAAAAAAAATTGGTCCGGTTCCCACAACGCGCTGCCATCTGGTCGCCCACCAGCTAGGCGATCTCCTCCGCGGTGCCTGGCGGTGACGCTGGGTAGCCCTCGGTGGACGGCTCGACGCTCCTCCGCCGCCCGGTGGACGGCGACGGCTCCTCGGGTGCCTTGGGCAGACGGTAGGAGTCCCCCGCTCCCTGCTCCTCCCCTTCACTGGTGGACGGCAGCAGGCTCCGGCCCACGGCGAGCGGCGGCGACTCCTCCTCTCCCTCCCGGATGGCAGCCGCCCCTCCAATACCCAGGCGGCCGGCAGCGAGCTCGACCGTCCCACCGGCAACTCACTCCAGCGCACCGCCTCGAGCGTCCGTGGCCGCGAGTCCCCCGCTCCCTGCTCCTCCGCTCGCTCGGCGGATGGCAGCAGGCTCCGGCCCACGGCGAGCGGCGGCGACTCGCGCACCATGCTCGATGGCACCGCGGATTCCCCACACCGGCGAGGACTCTCTGACAGCGCGTTCCTCCCTCTTCCCGGGTTTCGGCACCAGTGTAGCAATGTTCAGGGAAGAAGGAGGCGGGAACCGGCGAACAATCAAAATATAATTTATTTAAATAAAACAAACAAACGAAAATACCGCCAGCAGCCCCTCGCGGACGACTGCTGGCTACCGAAAATAAATATAACTGCCAGCAGCCCCTCGCGGACGACTGCTGGCTAAAATAAAATACAAAAACAAAACACAACTAAAATACAGGCCTGTTCCTCTCTCGATCATCAACGTCGTCGCTCCTCCTTTATGCTTCCGCTCCTCCGTGAGAGATGCGAGACCGGTGTGCCTAACAGGTGTTGCTCATTAGCAATCGCACCACCGGCCTCGCGCCGTTCTCTCACGTCCCTCGGCCGTCCTGTTCGCCACAATCTTTAATCAAAATAACTCCCTCTTGCAGAGACATCTCTTCTCTGATGACGTGTTTAGTGGCATGAGGGCGGGACAACCTGTCACTCACATGAGATCACAGTAATAGCAAACCACAACCATCCAATCAATTCCTGATAGACAAAATCAAGTCCCGCCCTACATTTTTTCTTGTTCGAGAAGCCGTTTCACTCACATTTCCATCACAATCGGGAAGAAAATACAAAATCGCAACTTCCGTTTCATGGTAACTTTAAGAAATGATACCTTCTTAAGATGAGAGATGAAGAGATCAATCATCTGTTTGATCTGAGGAGCTTTGGCTGAAAACAGAATCAGTTTCTCATTCATCAGATTAAACTCCAGCATGTTCTGAGACGGGATGGTCACAAACAGGATGTCTGTGTAGCTGTGGGAGAGAGCGAGAGTTGTGGTACTCAATCTTTATGAGGTTTCTGGCTGACAGAGGGTTAAATGGCTGGATGGATGACGCACCTGTACGGACGGAGCACTCTGAAGTAGTCTGGAGCTGCAGAGCTGCTTTTCACTGTCTTTAGAAGTTTGATCCCAGAGTGAGACACTGCCAACACCTGCACTCCAGTACCCACACTGCCCTACACACACACACACAAACACACACTGGTGATATTTCAGACATAAACTGAATTCATACTAAAAGTCTACCAGCAAAAGGAACTCACAGAGGCAGGAAAAAGGCGAGAAAAATAAATCTCCCATGATTCCCTGGCTGCAGCAATCACAGCTTTCTTCACACTCTCATCCGGAACATCTGTGTTCGGCTCGATGCCATATTGAGCTATGAAATAAACACACATATCATAGTAACAGATCAGTGTAATCATCAAAAACATTAAACTAAACATGCCATGGGAAATGATTCCACATAGAAAATAAATATAACTTTAAATTAATTCCTTCCTCACCAAACAAGGATTTCATCTTCTGTCTCTCCTCTTTAGTAATACGCACACAGGCCTCGGTAAAGGTGTCATTGACAATCTGAAAAACATAATTTAAAGGTGAGAAATAAATTACAAAAATATGGAATGAAGAGAGAAAATGAAGAGAGAAAAGCAATGTATTTGGCAAATTTTTAAATATTTTAATAAAAATGTTTGGGATCAGTACGTTTTTATTTTTCAGCGTGTGCATTCAATTTATCAAAAGAGTCAGTAAAGACCAAAAAAAGTATTTCAAATAACTGCTATTCTTTCAAACGTTTTATTCATCGAAGGAAATGATATTATGAAGGCAATGAGTGGATCTCGCCTCACCTGTTTGAATATGAGGTTCAGCACTAACGGGTGGTTCCAGCTGTCTTTGGGGTAGAAAACCTACAATAATTTGTACAGCGGCATTAGTGCTGAAACTGTTCTGTGTTCAAGATGATCTACAAAATTTACAAAATACACACACACACCTCCTTCCTGAGGCAGATTTTCCAGGGGACGTTTGTGTAGGTGTAATGCTCGTCTGTGCTGCTCCTCTGCAGCTGTGTTTGGATGCACTCAGATTCCACTGGAAGATCTCGGGACACTGGTGTGTGTGTGTGTGTGTGTGTGTGTGTGTGTGTGACAGATGGAGAAATAGAGATGGTTGAGGACATACAGCATGCATTATATTCAGTATGTATACTTCTATCCAAAATGTGGGGTTGGTAAGATGTTTTTTCTAATGTTTTTGAAAGAAGTCTGTTATGCTCATTTATTTGATCAAAAATACAGTAAAAAAGGTAACACTGAAATATTAGTACAGTTTAAAATAACTGTTTCTATATTCATATATTTTAAAATGTAACTTATTTCTGTGATGGCTGAATTTTCAGCACAATTACTCCTTCATGATCCTTCAGAAATCATTCTAATATGCTGATATATAGATCTATACATTTTTGTTAAATATTTGTGCGAAAACCATGAAACTTTTTTTGAAATTCTTGTATGAATAGAAAGTTCAAAAGAACAGTATTTATTTGAAATAGAAATCTTTTGTAACATTAAAAATGTCTGTCACTTCTGAACAATAGTGTGTATCCCTAACAAAAAGATTGTTGTACTACAATACTTTGTTATCGTACCATTGGAACTATATCATTACCATATTCATTTGCTATAGTATTTAGAGAATACCACCGTAATACCATCAAGGTAGTGCTCAGAAAGAAATAAAACTGTGATAATACCATAATATCAGCTGTAAGCAATGTGTGTGTGTGTGTGTGTGTGTGTGTGTGTGTGTGTGTGTGTGTGTGTGTGTGTTGTTCACCTGGTGGTGGTAAAGTCAGTGGTGGTTCTGGTGCTTTCTTCTTGCTGCTTTTAGTTGGTTTGAGGCCTCCATCTCTGGACACAGCGGCTGGAGTGGGAGGCTTTCTCTACACAAAACAGTTACACACAGACAGAACAAGATGTTATATTTTGCAAAGACAAACATTTTGTGCACAATACGACCAGGAATGTAGGAAAACACACACCTCTGGAGGAGGTGGATTGTCCATCTGTGTTTTTAGGATCTGCATTGCCTCATCATGTGGGTTCAACTTCTTGACAAAACCTTTCCCATCTCGCCTGTCAACAAACGCATGCATCTTCGAGTTAATAATAATAATAATAATACAATAATCTGATTGCATGATACATAGGAGCAAATGCACAGGTAACCCACCTCTGTCTCTGAGGCACAGGTTCTGGGTCCGGAGTTTGATATTGTTTAATGATGTCTTTAATGTTGTGGCTGGGAACAATGTGCTCAGAGTTAGAGACAGAATATTTCACCACATCTGTGGCAGGAGCCGGAGCAGAGCGCATGGGACCCGTGACCGCAACAGGAGCTGAGAGAGAGAAAGAAAAAGTTGGAATATATACAAGTTACAGAAAATGGATTTATTTCAATTGTTGGGCATTATTATATTAAATGCCATCATACCATGTTTTTTAGCAGGCCTGCTGTCCAGTTTAATTGGTGCAGCGGGGGCTTGTTTCTTCCCTAATGTCCCATTAGATGATGCAGCCTGAAAATCATATAGCCAAAGACAACAAATCATCAACAGTTCTTATATTAAAAACTACTCAGCAGTTAAACAGATACACAGATTAGATAAATATTAGTGACTAAAAGTGAATTACAATCAATCAAAGGACAATTAGAAGCAACTAAGTTGCAGCGTAATAAGAAAAATATACAGTATTAATAACAATAATTAATCAAAGACATGCACTTAAAAATAAAAAAGCACCACTGTCAACCATATTATATTAACTTTCATGAACCAGTTTTTAAAATATATTCAATATAGTCTTTAACTAATATAAAAATATAAAATTAATAACACAAACTGATATCACGCTTGTATACAGTTCAAAAGTTTGGGGTAGGTAGGATTTTTAAAATGTTTTTGAAAGAACTCTCTGATGCTCACCAAAGCTGCATTTAATTGATACAAATGTAGTAAAAATAGTAATATTGTGAAATATTATTACAATTTAAAATAACTTTTTTGTATTTTAATATATTTAAAAATGTAAATTATTCCTGTGATGCAAAGTTGAATTGTGCACATTGTGAATTGAACACATGATCCATCAGAAAACATTCTCATATGCTAATTGGCTGCTCAAGAAACATTTATTGTTATTATTATTATTAATGTTAAAAACAGTTGAGCTTGTTATTTTTGAGGAAACCGTGATGCAAGTTTTTCAGAATTCTTTCATGAATTGAAAGTTCCAAAGAACAGCATTTATTTGAAATCTTTTGTAATATCACAATTTTCACAAATTTCTTTGCTGTCACTTTTGATCAATTTAATACTTCCATTCAGAATACAATTTCTTAAAAAAAAAAATCTTACTGACCTTAACCGTTTAAATGGTAGGGTATTTATATTTACATTACATGTATAGATTTAGCAGATGCTTTTATCCACAGCAAATGAGGAACTTGAGGAAAGAGCCAACAATATTCCTAGGACACAATGTCAAGTTTACAGTATAAACTAGATTATATCAACAGTTGGGCACCTGTGTAGTCTTGGTGTTCTGCGTCTGTTGCGTTGGGGGACTGTTCTTCTTCATGGGCTCACTTTGCCCCTGTAAGATGCTGGGGGTGGCGTAGATCGAGGCGGAGGCTTGTTGAGGGGTCACTGGGGGGCTTGTGTACACGGACAGGGGAGGTGGGGCGTAGGGGCTGAGGGGGATGTTTGCGTAGGGGCTGGGAGGGATGTCGGGGTACGGGCTGGGTGGCAGAGTGCTGTAAGGGGTGGGAGGAGGACTGGTTGGGGGGCTGGTGAGGGGAGACATTGGTGGACTGGACACTGGACTGGTCACCATAGCCATCGCCTGCATGGTCATCTGCTGAGCCTGAAGATGTAGGGACAGTCGAGAGACACAAGGTGACTTAAAATGCTTGAAAACCACTTCACTCCAAGAACAATAACTATAACGATAACTATATTAGCATCCACACCAGTGGATGATATAATTCTGTTTATTATAAGCATGCGCTGCAGTTTTGTCGTTTGTCGCTTTAAATGCTTTAGCTCTTTAAAGTAGGATGGATTCTGACTGGCTGTAATTGTTTTCATTGTTCATCAGCTAGAAAAAAAATGTTTCCCTGTGCCGTTATCTTTTAGTTGTGATGTGGATGTGTGATGTGGATTTTTTTTTATTTTTAAAACAATTGTTAGAACTAAATCTTTTTCGCTATTGTTATAGTTATCGTCATTGGTGTGAACAGGCCTTTAGTCTTTTTTTTAGTCTTTGGGTCAAAAGGACATTTTTAAATATGTTGTCATGTTGTATTATGTCATGTATTAATTGCAGTCTGATTGAAAAGGCATACAATTTTACATGTCAATTATTTATTTTTATTTTTTTGACATAAAAATATGTCAAAATGTAAGACAATCTGAAACCAAACATTCAAAAGTACAATGAATAATAAATGAAAACAAACAAAATAAAAACTATAATAGTATATCAATGATACTAAATGAACACTGGTTTAGTTTATTTTAGATTAATTAGTTTATTTTTGTTAATATTTCAATTACATTTTTTGTGTGTAATTTTCTTGTTTGTTTTTGTCATTTTTATTATAATAAAAAATATATGTCTGTATAGTTTTTTTATTCTTAATTTATTAGTTTTAATTTATTTAGTTTGAGTTATTTTAATATTTCAAGTTAAACTAAAATAAGAAATGTTGACTTGGAAACTAGATCAAATAAAATAAAAGTTTAAGCTTTTTATATTTAATTTTATTTCAGTTAACGTTTATTTTATTTAAATTAACTAATCATTTAGTTTTAGTTAACAATAATAACTCTGAACTAAACTAAACTAAAAAAAAAGGTAAAAAAAAAGGAGTGTCTATTTACACTAACTCCGCCCAAAATACTGCTATTCACTTTGTGTAAATAGAATGTATCGCTAAGAAAACTTTAGGATGACCATGGCACTCCTTAGAATTAAAAAGCCTTTATTATCAGATGGCTAAATACAAAAAATCTAAAAACTCTCCAACATGTTTCCCATGCCTTCCGCAGGGAGAGCAACACAACAACCTCAACCACAGGTGCAAGCAGTTTCCCTCATTAAGATGTCTGATTAGTTAACAGTTGTCATGTGATCAACATCTTGATTTTTTGGTATGTAGCCATCTGATAACGAAGGCTTTTTCATTCTAAAGAGTGCCATGGTCATTCCAAAGTTTTCTTTGATGGACTACTAAAATACCTGGACCATAGAGCACCTTGACTGGATACTTCTCCTTTAGATGCACTCTCTTCTATTGGACTTTGTTTAAATAAAATGATTGTTTACACAAAAATGAAAATTCTGTCATAATTTACTCACCCTGAAATAATTCGTAAAAAAACAAAACAAAACACACACATCACTTTAAAGAAATAGTCAAATAGTTTGAAACAACATGAGGATGAGTAAATGAGAATTTTCATTTTTGGAAGAATTATTGTTTTAATAAAGACAGTAGTACCATAATGACGGCTTGCTGATTGATGATGGTTTGTTGCTGTTGGGCCAGGACAGTTTGCTGTTGGTCTGAGGGGAAGAATTAAAAGACAATACTGAATACTTGTCCATCACTCCAAGCCCTGTATGCTGATGGGATTTTAATTAGAAATACCTGGCACTGGGGACACCGCTGGCATTCTGGGCCTGACTGAAGTGCCTGGTATGGGTGGCAGAACTCTCACTGCTGCAAAATACACATTACAGAAAAATATCACACACACAGCCCATCACATCATTAAATTATGTACAGTATGTGGGCATTCATAATTGAGTCCAGCTTAAAAGATCAGCATAGCTGGTCCTCAGGTTGGGATTCTGGTGAGCTGGTGTCTCTGCCAGTCAATTTTATTTGTATAGAGCTTTTCACAATACAAAGCAGAATTTTTATCATATCTTAATAATCTTTATGCCTTATAGCCAACATTTAGTAGGTTAAAGCTGGGTGATAATATAGTTATAATATAGAAGATACAAGCAATCAACCAGATAAGATATAATATATATGTATTATCCTACACGAGTATACTGTGCGTACGCAGAAAAAAAGTTTGGCATCTTTAAAGAGCTGGCGAGTTGAGATTAAACCGTAGCCTGGGAAAACCCAGACAACTTCCGGCAAATTTAGATTAGCTCTGAAAGTTAGTCTGGCAAGGAGCTCATTCAAGCCCATTTCCAATCCGTCGAAATCGAGGCACCAATCAGAAACGTTGGGGCGGGCTTTACACGATGACGACAGCGCTGGGATTTTGAAGCAGATTTTGTAGCCTACATTACAAAGATGGATGCCGTCGTCGCGTCTATTTTAAGCGATTTGAACGTTTCCTTTTTGTTAAAAACCGAGCAAAGAACAATATTCTTTATTGTATATTAAGAAACATAAGATGTTTCTCCGCCGCTCTGCAAACGTCATCTCCTTCATCGCTCTGATTAGTTTTAGGTCCATCCGCAACGTCCGTTGGTGACGCCCTCTGGAAATGATTTGTCTATGACGCTTTGCCAGACCATAACTCAGTTACAACTGAGACTGGTCTGGTTTTAACCAGGCTAATTAAACCGATGAATAGCCTTTGAAATGGTCAATATATATATATATATATATATATATATATATATATATATATATATATAACTGTACTACACACAGTGTACTGTATGTATGCAGACAAATTGGATAAGTTTTGCAGGCAGTCAAGCACCAAAACCAGCATAAACCAGCCTGGACCAGCAAAGAAATTATTGCTTTTTTAAGCCGGACTTCTCAGCAGAGAATGTGTGAAAGTTAATATGTGTTTACCTCCAGGCTGAAGAGTGACTCTAGCAGGGGACTGTGCTTCATCGCCACCTACACCTCCTCCACCCTTCATCCTACCAGACAAAACTGAAGCATCAAGGTCCTACATATAAAAAAGAATAATCCAGTTAGTTACTAAAACCGCATACTTCAGAGTACTACAGCAAAAAAAAAAAAAAAAGTGAAACAAAGGTAAAAAAAAATCTAATTAGTCCAGCTAATATGCATTAACACCATTCTGGAGTAAAACAAGCAGACAATGTTGTTTTCCAACAGTATAATTTTTTCAGCATTTTTTTTGAAAATATAAAAAAATCAACACTGGGTGAATAGGACTCTTTGTGTTAGTATCATATAGTTGAGTTGAAATAGTGAAAAAATGGTTTTACATTCTAATAAAAGCTGTATTTGCATTACATGAAAGAAGATAAACAAACTATTTTTTCTTTCAAAATGTATTTCTGAGTGAAACAAGATATTAAATAATAAATCAAATGTAGGGCTTCAGCCACACAGAGTCAGACCATACTTTCACACATATTTTACTGCATTAATCTGTTTCTATAACAGAGATTTTTATTGAATTAGAGAAATCTGATTGATTTAAAAGTGTGTAGTTTAGTGCATGACTCTTGGTTTCCGTCTCTCTGCATGTGGGATCAGCCTCATTCAAAAATTACACACTCATTTGCTTACTTTTTTCCTAGTGCTCTGTGTAAAACGATCATAGGAAGCACAGCCAAACACACACACAAGCAAACACATAAATGAGACTGAGAATTACAGTAACCCTGTAAAGCAATCTTTCATTCTCTCGCTCTCTCTGACACACACATTAGGGGTTAATTGTCATTTGTGTGTGTGAGTTCATCAGGTGTCACCGTACCACAGTTCCATCAGACAGAACTGGGTCGAAGAGGCTATCCAAATACCGGTCCATCCCGCGATGAGTGGCATCATAGGATGGTTCTGAGTCTGATAAAGACAGAAAGAGACAGAGGAGAGAGAGAGAGAGAGAGAGAGAGAGAGAGAGAGAGGGAGAGTGAAAAAAATAAGAATAAAATGGAAGTGGTAACAGGAATTTATCTTTAATAATACAAAAAAAGTATCTTCATCTTGGTTTGCAGTAAGATTACTTAGGCAATTTTTTTTTAAGTATAAGAAGCAAATACATCCCAAGATACACTACCGTTTAAAGGTTTGGGGTCAGTAGGATTGTTTTGTCACCCTTTAGTTTAGGGTCCAATTCTCACCATTAACTATTAACTATGACTTTTACCTCGAATAAACTCATAATTACTGCTCATTAATAGTTAGTAAGGTAGTTGTTAAGTTTAGTTATTGGGTAGGAATAAGGGATGTAGAATAAGGTCATGCAAAATAAGGCATTAATGTGTCCTTTATATGTACTAATAAACAGCCAATACCCTAGTAATATGTTAATAAGCAACAAGTTAATAGTGAGAATTGGACCCTAAACTAAAAGTTTTACAGTTTTTTTTTCTTCAAAAAGAAAATATATGCTTTTATTCAGCGAGGACACATTAAATTGATCAAAAGTCACAGTAAAGACATTTATAATGTTACAAAAGATTCCTATATTTCAAATAAATACTTGTCTTTTGAACTGTCTATTCATCAAAAAATCCTAAAAAATTGCATCACGGTTTCCCAAAAAACACAACTGTTTTCAACATAGATAATACTAATAAATGTTTCTTGAGCAGAAAATCAGCATATTAGAATGATTTCTGAAGGATCATGTGACACTGAAGACTAGAGTAATGATGCTGAAAATATCAAAATAGAAAGCTGTCATTTAAAATAAATGCAGCCTTGGTGAGCAAAAGAGACTTTCAAAAACATTCAAAAAAATATTACTGACCCCAAACTTTTGAACAGAAGTGTATTAAAGAAATAATTTAGTGAAGAATCAAATCTATTGTAAACATAGTAGTTCATTATACTATTAAAATATACTGTAACCTACTTTAAAAAAGATAATTATTGGAAACCAAGCTGTAAAAGCAGAGTGTTTTGAAATTTCTGATGCCAGACAGATTAATACATTGTCACATGACCGTAAGTGAATTTTTTTAAGAGGATCAGAGAAAATGGTAATCAAAACAATATTTCTCATGTGTTCATTATCCCAAAATTAAAAATATGCCAGGTGAAGACAATAACACTGGTAGAACAAGCCACTGCCTCAAAAACATTATTAATGATCAATGACCTGAACATTTCAACCCTGCAAGACCTCTTAAACCTGTATAATGTTACTCATCCTCTGGACATGCACACAGAACAGTTACATGAACACCATCGGGGTAAATGTAGCTGTATGTAATCTAGCCATTCTGTGTGTATCTGATTCTACTTTACATGCAGGGTTGTAGATCTGCTACAACTGATTAAAGCAGGGGCTGTAGTTTAGTGTTTCTTGAGATTATGCTCGGATAGTCATGACTCATGAGACAGACCACTAGGCCTATTGGTGGAATAACAATCACCGAGCAATCAGATCGAGAAGGCAATCAGATGTCGTTTCACTTAGGAACAAGTGTATGTTGTGCTTCATTTTAAAGACTGAAAAAGCAGGCTACCCAGACTGTAGTGGCCTTCAGAAATCGGTAGGCTGTTGGTTGCAACGGCGCTCGTTCGGTTGACATCCGAGAGCGGCCCCTCCTCATCCTCTTCAAATCCACTGCCAAAGAGACTTCTGCATACCAACGTATGTATTAAACATTGTCACAACAATGCACTACAACCGAAACGTGGGAGAGCAACTAAATATTTTGGGATGCATACATACATGCTCGCGTTAGGTCGTGCCTTGCTGGGGTCTTCAGTAGAGATGATGAAGTATGTTTTCTGTTTAGGGAAGTCTGGCAGCAGCTCCAGGTCACACACCAGATCGAGAACATAATCGTGACCCTCTAACTCCACCCACTGCGCCAGCTCCTTCATCAGAACGGACCAACCACATCGACTCTCAGTGGACACGCCCCTGCAGGATGGCCAATACCATGTTACTGACACTACAGGCTGGAATACACTAGACAACACACTAGGCATTATATACTTGCTGACTTTGTAAATGGTTACAGAGAATAACTGGGCATCATACACTAAACAACTGAGGATCACTATTGAACAGACTTTTCAAGTCATTCTGAAGACAACAAACTCAAGCAGAAAAGTGTGCCTCGTTGCTAGAAGATGTGTAATGAATGAAAACAGTGTGTGTGTGTTCTGACATCAGCTCATAATATCAAACATGTTTATAATCTACAGACTGGATGAAATCAAAGTCAGAAGCTGTGCCCATCATACACTACGTGATTTCTGCTAAATCTGTCAACTCCGACTACCTAAAATCTGCCGATTGGCTCTGATTTTCAGCAACTAGCATACTTTGCAATCTTCGTAAAATCTGTGCAAAGAAATCCAGCCTTAAGATGCTGTATTTTCAAGTAAAATTCAGTGGGGGAAAAAAATTCACCTGTGTTGTAGAACGTCTCCTGCAAGGCCCTCTCCATTGGTCCAGGAATGGACAGGACACAGGAAAGAGACACCTGCAAAGAGATAATCAAATAAAACTCAAATCAAAAATGCCCCCAAACCCAATTCCCTCTTTTATTATGGTCTCTAGATACAGCCTGGCTTCCTCCCAGTCTAAATCTATACTTTTTGGATGTATACGGCTCATCGTATGTATATATATACATACGATGAGCCAAAACACCTGACTTATAACCACCTTCCTAATATGCTGTTGTTCCTCCATGTGCTGCCAAAACAGCGCATACCCCGCCAAGACATGCACTCTACAAGACCTCTGAAAGTGTCCTGTGATATCTGGCACCCAGACAATAGAAGTAGATTCTTCATAGTCCTGTAGGTTGCAAGGTGGAGCTGCCGTTTATCGAATACGCCTTGCCATAACAATTTGGCCCTTGTCAAAGTCGCTCTGATCTTTGTTTTTGCCTATTTCTCCAGCAGAACTGAGATCTGTTGTTTTCTTACAATCTATGATACCCAGAGATTAATATGTGGACTTGTTAGAAGATGATATTGTGATCAACACACAGGAGAAAAATCTCCAATCAGAAGTCATTAATACCTGTAGCTTCTAATGGTTATGTAATTGTAAGAGATACTGACGGGTGGAAAGAGTAGTCAAGATAATTTGACTGACCATCTTATCTCTACAAGCACACACACACACACACACACACACACACACACACACACACACACACACACACACACACACACACACACACACACACACACACACACACACACACACACACACACACACACACACACACACACACACACACACACACACACACACACACACACACACACACACACACACACTATCAAATATCTACTAATCTGCTCCAGCCCAAACAGGCGAGGACAGAGAGACAGTGTAACTGGATGAGAGAAGGAGTAAAATAAAGCAGAGTGACAGGGAGAGTGAGCAAGATTAGATGAAAGAGGAGAGGCTGAAAGAAAGATATAGAGAATGACAGAAGAAGAGATTAAATAGATTAGAGGAAAGGATAGACAGATGACACCAGTCCTGATTTGCCTCCTGACCTGACATTAACATGCATTATTTGAGAGACAGTAGGAAAGTGGGACAGGAAACTGAGGCGAGAGAGAGACGGCACTGACACTATTGGACGAGAACAAAAACTCGAACTGAATTGAGCTGGATGATGACACTACTGTCTTCTGTAGAGCTGCTTTATAGCTGAATCAACTTTATTTCATAATTGATGAATTTTACAACATTGACACTGTTATTGAACTGATTTGAATCAACATCGATTGAACTGACTTGATATGAATAACAGAACTATTGTCTTCTGCAGAGCTGCTTATAGCTGAATTGAAATAGTTTCATAATTGATGATCTTTACACAGAACTGAATCAACATTAAACTGACCTCAGCTGAAAAATACACTATTGTCATCTGTAGAGCTGCAAAATTTCAATTTGTCTTATATTTGATGAAGTTTGCATCATTGATTCTGTTATAAATTAGTTTATTACCGTGAAGCTGCTTTAAAACAATGTGTATTGTATAAAGCGCTAAATAAATAAATAGAGGGGATAAGAAAAGAGGGAAAACAGCACCACTTACGTCTCGTTCAGAAACATTGTGGCTTAGTGTGGAACAGTAAAGCCTGCCTTCTGTGATTTGATTGGCATCTCAAACATTTTAACATTGACGAGTGCTGCTGTTAGTATTTGGGACAATTTTGGAAAAATTTGACCATATCTAATGATTGAGGATGTATGTGTACCCTTCATGTATATGGTGGTTATGTCGTGCATGAAATACTAAAATACACTTTTTGAGGCAGTAACATGTGATGCACTTAATGGAAAACATATTTAGTTTTAATTTTTTTGATATCTTTGTGTTATTTATAAGTAATGTGGCACCGTCCTAAATGAATCTGAACAGGAAAAGATGACAGGAATCAGTATTAGTCTGAAATCTGATTTTGGTCATAGTTAACTATGCTGTTTTGGTCACGGTGTACATTTATCGTCTTTACTTTGTTACACGTGTAAGAAAACATTAATAGGGTCTTACCATCAAAACAGTGCACCTGGAGAACCATGTGTGCTTTCTTGCGGGTGGCAGTCCACTCTAGCAGGGATGGAGGGTATGTTCGAGATGCTTCAGGGACTAGGTGGGATTTCTGCATAGCTTGGATGAGTTTGTGTTGGCACAGAGCCTTAAAGCCATTCAGAGCATAGTCTGACACAAATCTAACAGAGACAGAGGGAGGGACAGTTCTTTAACTGTTAAATCTCATATTGGCTCTAGCTTCATGTGCCTGAACAGAACTTATACTATGTTGTACAAAATATGCATCAGTGATATGCTTTGACTTGGGTTCAGTAAGATTTTTTTTTGAAAGAAATTAATACTTTCATTTGGATTAGATTAATGATAAGTAATGTTTCTTAAGCAGCAAATCAGCATAATATAATGTTTTCTGAAGGATCATGTGACACTGAAGACTGGAGTAATGGTGCTGAAAATTAATTTTTGCCATCACAGGAATAAATTATATTTTAAAATTCATTCAAATTGAAAACAGTTATTTTAAATTGTAATAATATAATATTTCACAATATTAATGTTTTACTGTATTTTTAATTAAATAAATGCAGCCTGGGTGAGCATAATAGACTTCTTTCAAAAATCTTAGTGACACCAAACTTTTCAATTGTGTGTGTTTGTATGTTCATTTGTGCATTCTCTCACTTTAGCAGATATTTCTCCATCTTCTCAGATGGGGCAAAGCAACTTAAACAGGCAGCCATCAACAGCCAGCCTCTCTCTGCATTTCTGCTGTTTTCATTCCGCCACACCTGATTGGCTATCTGCGCTAGGATCTCGTCTCTGATTGGTGCAGTGGCAAGGGCTCTCTGAATGATGTAATTTCCAAACAGGTTTTCTTGAGCTCCATTCAGGTTTGGATCTCCCATGAACCTCAAAATCTGTCAACCAAAACAGATATGAAAATTCACCAACAAATTGCTAAGAGAATTACAAAGGGTGACTGATAATGAGACTGGATTTATGGTACAGGTAACATTACCAGTATAAACACATCTAGAGCATCCTGTTTCAGATCTTCTTCTAGACGGGTTAGTGAGTTCTCCAGCGGTGCTGTTAGCATCCCGAACTGCAATTCCTACACAAAAGAAAGAAAAAATATAGACAAAATGTACTGCGTCATGTCCTTAATGTGAGTGAATTGTGAGTATTATGAATGTGTGTGTGTGTGTTAGTAGGCAGGACATTCACCCTGAAATGCGTGCGTATATATTTGGTCATCAAATAGTTGTTGATGTCCAGTGGGAGAGTGAGTTGAGGGTCCGTCTGTATTCTAGGAGCCTGAACCAGAGCCAAGCAGTCTGAATGGCGCTCCCTTCCAGCTAAAAACAAAACAAAAGGTAATATTAAACATATAGGTTTAATATTATTTCAAATTGATTAGGTAAAGTTATGCCTAGTTTTGCATCGTCAGTGCATATTTTTTTAATTTCAACTGCAACATTACAAACTAGACAGCTTTGTTGATTATAATGTGAGCAATGCGACATCTGATTGCTACTGCATTGTTTTATTTAATATAATTGAGATACTAATATAGTTTTTATTATTATTTTGAATCAGTTTTCATTGTTATATTTTCTGATTTCATTTTAATTTTTTTTAGAAATTTTCGGTGTATTTTTGTCAGTTTTATTTTTTGTTTAATACAGGTCCTTCTCAAAAAATTAGCATATTGTGATAAAGTTCATTATTTTCCATAATGTAATGATAAAAATTAAACTTTCATATATTTTAGATTCATTGCACACCAACCGAAATATTTCAGGTCTTTTATTGTTTTAATACTGATGATTTTAGCATATAGCTCATGAAAACCCCAAATTCCTGTCTCAAAAAATTAGCATATTTCATCCGACCAATAAAAGTGTTTTTAATAAATAAAAAAAAGCCAACCTTCAAATATTTATGTTCAGTTATGCACTCAATACTTGGTCGGGAATCCTTTTGCAGAAATGACTGCTTCAATGCGGCGTGGCATGGAGGCAATCAGCCCGTGGCGCTGCTGAGGTGTTATGGAGGCCCAGGATGCTTCGATAGCGGCCTTAAGCTCATCCAGAGTGTTGGGTCTTGCGTCTCTCAACTTTCTCTTCACAATATCCCACAGATTCTCTATGGGGTTCAGGTCACCTTGATTTCCGAATGACAAGCAACCACTGAGCAAAGCAACAGTCCAGTGCTGCTTCTCTGTAGCCCAGGTCAGGCGCTTCTGCTGCTGTTTCTGGTTCAAAAGTGGCTTGACCTGGGGAATGCGGCACCTGTAGCCCATTTCCTGCACACGCCTGTGCACGGTGGCTCTGGATGTTTCTACTCCAGACTCAGTCCACTGCTTCCGCAGGTCCCCCAAGGTCTGGAATCGGTCCTTCTCCACAATCTTCCTCAGGGTCCGGTCACCTCTTCTCGTTGTGCAGCGCTTTTTGCCACACTTTCTCCTTCCCACAGACTTCCCACTGACGTGCCTTGATTCAGCACTCTGGGAACAGCCTATTTGTTCAGAAATTTCTTTCTGTGTCTTTCCCTCTTGCTTGAGGGTGTCAATGATGGCCTTCTGGACAGCAGTCAGGTCGGCAGTCTTACCCATGATTGCGGTTTTGAGTAATGAAACAGGCTGGGAGTTTTTAAAAGCCTCAGGAATCTTCTGCAGGTGTTTAGAGTTAATTAGTTAAATCATCAGTATTAAAACAATAAACACCTGAAATATATCAGTTGGTGTGCAATGAATCTAAAATATATGAAAGTTTAATTTTTATCATTACATTATGGAAAATAATGAACTTTATCACAATATGCTAATTTTTTGAGAAGGACCTGTATGTCGGTACCACTTTATTTTACAGTCCTGTTTCGCATGAACATACTATGTACTTATTGTACTATGTACTATTGTAGTAATGAAACTAACTATGTACTAACCTTGAACCTACCTGTAAACCTTAACTTAACCCATGTTTTTACCTTACACTACTCAGTACTTGTGTGTAAGTACATTGAAAGTGCACGCAATGTAAAATAAAGTCCAACCAATATGTCTATATAGTTTTAAGTATTTTTTATTTGAGTTAACTAAAATATACCTAAGTTGTAATGATTTTCTGGGTGGTTGCTTACTAGATCAATTTTAAATTCATTTTTATCATCTGCTGTCAGATCGCTAGGAAAAGTAAAAGCACATCTTTCCATTTTCTCAATTTCAATTAATTTGCATAATCTGCTGGACAGATAAGTCAGATCACTCAGATGTAAAATAATAGCACATCTCTCCTTAACCAGCAGCATGATTTGAGGTATTATTCACATCTGTAGCATGAACAGTGGGGGAAAAGCTATGTGCCACAGTTTGATATGGGTTAAAGGTTTTGAACAAAGCTTGAACAATAATAATAATATTAATAGTGATTTTGCCTCAGCAAACATTATTAATGATAAGGAAGACACACTGGTAAATTGTTAATAACCTGCAGTGGCCTGTAACAATCCTCCCAACTCTGCAGGAATAACTAGCTGAGTCACATTTACCACCTCCCTGCTTGTTCGCTCCTACAGAAAAGAGAAAACGCATAATATAAACTCTCGTTAAGAAAAGTGGAAATGTTTGGCTAGGTATTTACAAAAACTGAAATCTAAAGAACAGTTTGAAAGTTTAATATATTAAAATTAACTGCAAATGGGCCTTATGATACAACCTCAATCATCATTAGGGTGATAAAATATACATAATTGGTCCTAATTGTTCATTAAATAAAAATGAGCACAGACTGTTCTTTTACCAATTCAATCCTTCTCCTCTCCTCTTCTGCTCTTCTCGCTAAGTAGATGTTGTACTGTAACAAAACCATGAGCAAAAGTAAAGCATTAAAAATGTGAAAACCTGAATGTGAACTTATATTAATTGCATTAGACATTTTAATATTGGTGAAGAAATGATTGGAACTTATTATTAGGTAATAGGGATGCACGATATATCGGCCACCTTATCGGTATCTGCCGACATATGTTCAGTTTTAATGTTATCGTTATCGGACTGATACAAAAATTAGGCCGATATATTAAAGCCGATAAATAATGTTTTTTTTCCAGGTGCACTTTTTGCCATGATTGTTTTGAATTGATTAAAATATGATTGGAATCTGAAATTGAAAATACAGTGCAAGTGCAACATGTGCTGTCATATAGGCTACAAAAAATTATAATGAGAAAATTTTTCTGCTTGGGACATGGCTTTTAATAGTGAGACAATTGTTTTTATAATCAGGCTCTCAATTATTATAATAATTTTTTTATTTAGATTTATCGGCCAATATATCGGTTATCTGATAATTCTTTAAATATAAAAAATGATCGGGTATCGGCCAAAATGTTCATATCGGTGCATCCCTATTATGTAACGTACCCTGATGTATCTTTTGCGATTGACAATAAGTCGGATCATTGCACGGTGCCTGATCAGGTTTATACGCATTCGCAGAAACCGTCGCCTAAAAGGCACAAAGAGAGTGAGGGAAGTTTCAGCCATTTCAATGACATATAACACTCAGTTTCATAGATCTTACTGTGACATTTAGATTTTTTTCTACAAAAATCTCTCTCCCTGCAGAAAAAAAAACAGATCACGTGGTCAAGATCATGGTTAAGAAGCTCAGCCAGTTTAATCAATGTGGTCTACCAATGCTAACAGGTTTATCTGAGTCTGCCAGATCGACTTCATCCTTACTAGCTTGTAATAAGTACTTCAATGAGATCATTGTTTCTGCCTTAAATTAATACATGATGTTAGCAACCTGCATGATTTGTATATGTACATTTCTGAATACATAATTTATAGTAATCTGTTTTCAGAGGTGACTGTGTTCAAGTAATGTACACACATGGATTTTCTATAAAGCTGCTTTGAAATGATATGTATTGTGAAAAGCGTAGTATCTATAAATGGGAATTGAATTGAATTGAACTAGCTGGTTGTCCAAGTGATCAAGCACCTAAACATAGCTTAGACCAGCTAATGTCCAATTTTAACCAGATAGAAATCTTGAAGCAGTTACAATCAAAGGCTGCATTTACACTGCAAGGTTAATGCACAGATCTGATATTTTGACCAAATCCATTTATTTTACTGATATCCAATATCTGCGTTTACTTTAATCCTCGCCCAACTATAGAATGATTTTACTGGTGATCAATTTCAGCGACATGGTTGATCCTCAGGTTTTCAATGTCTGTATATACAGTTTTATTATATTCATGTCAGGTGGTTCTTTTATACATTGATATCTTGCCAGCATGGAAAAGTTACAGCTGTCATTTATGTTCGCAGCACAAATATTTGACTGAACGCATAAAAATAACAGTAGCTTTCGTTAGATTTAGCTTGAGTTTAATTCTGAAGTGAAATAATTTTTATGGGGAAATTTGTTTCCCTCGCCTAGTGGTGGCTTGGAATTATAATGGCAATCGGATATATGTGTTTAAACCTAGATGTAAAACCACACGTGGAGGTGGCTCAGAATGAATGCGAAAAACCCCGATATCTGATCCGTGTAAGATGTGAGCAAAAAATCTGTTTTTTTCGTTCCAGTGTAAACACAACCAAAAGCTGGTGTTAACAAGTTTTTCCTGTTGGGTTCAAATGCCTGAACTTCACATCATGACCCAGACTCATTTGGATTCTCTAGATGTAAACCACATTACAAATGACACAGCATTAAAGTTAAGTTACAGGCGATAGGTAGAAGTTTACCTGGCCAGGTAGCCTTTGCAGTGAGCCTGAAGATTTGTCATGTCCAAACGGATCTTGAGGAAATTCTTCCGGACAAAATATGTCCGTATGTAATGCTGAAGGGTCAGTGCAGCTACATGCCTCATACGATCACGTTTACTCTCCAATAACTGATTCACTTCTTCCTTTAGAAAGATCTAAGAATAAAACACACTATTAAAACTAACATTATACAACGTAAAATTGTGTTTTTTGAAGAAAGACAAATTTTGGCATCTTTACAAGTGCAATGTTTAATTATTCTGCTTACCTTTGACACACCCACTTGATAATCTCCTTTGTTGATTGGGCAGAGCTTCATTAACATAATGACACAGTTATCCCCATCTGGAGGTGGTGGCTTCTTCAAACCCAGCAGGGCTTTGTACCTGGGGACACATTGGCAGAGATCATTTATTATAAGATCTGTATTCTATACACTGGCACGCGTACGTCTATTTATAGCACTAGACTATATTTCACACCATATGTCACTGCACCCATAAGTGACAAACAGCTGTTGAGTAGGATACCTGTTCAAGAATTTATGGAACGGCACTCTGACTGGATAGCCTTCCTTCCTGATGCGGATTGTGTCCCAGATTCCTGAATATCTGAGCTGAGTCATGACCAACTCAGGGTCAAATATACCAGGTTCCTGAATGGACACACAAATACATTTAATTTAAATACACATTAGAGTGGTAACACAAAATATATGAGTAAGCAAAAATAGAAATAGCAAAAATACACTAAAATACACAAACATTCACCACTGTTGCATTAACCACTAAGATTTTTTTTAACATTAAACAATGTCATTTGATCAAATACAGTAAAAACAATGATGTTGTGATATATTATTATAATTTAAAATAAATGTTTCTATTGTAATAGATTTTAAAATGTAATTTATTCCTGTGATGGCTGAATTTACTCCAGCCTTCAGTGTTACATGATCCTTCAGAAATCATTCTAAAATGCTGATTTGCTGCTTAAGAAACATTTTCTTATTAGTATCTATGTTAAAAACAGTTGTGCTGTTTAATATTTTTGTGGAAACTGTGATACACTACAATTCAAAGGTTTGGGGCAAAATAGTTATTTTAAATTGTGATAATATTTCACAATGTTACAATGTTCAATAACATTAATATTAATTATAAGTAGTGTAAATTGTCTGAAGTAAATGTGGGTGCTGCAGTGAAGTTAAATTGTTAGGGTTAGGTGTATGTTCACGTCCCTAACCTAACCTAAGTACCTAATAAAACAGTGATAGTGATGCTTGCCTAATGTCTGCCCATACCTTGTTATTATTTGGCTTTATGCAGCGCACAAAAAATGGGTTGCACCTGAAAAAAGTGAGAAGAACAGGAGATATAACTAAATAAATTCCGCCAAAGACACATAATCAGGAGAAACAAATATATGAATGTATGTGTATGTGCTCATGTGCATGTGTAATATTGTACATCTCTTTGTGTTTATGAGTGTACAAGACCTCTCCATTTTGTCAAGGAGCTCTTGTAGTGATTGCTGGAACTTGGCGGCCACAGTGGAGGGCTGATATCTCCGAGTCACTGTGCTGTTCCTGTTCATTGCTCCTTTTTGCTGATTCAGCATCTCAGCATGCTTTATGAAGAGATTGGACACTATCTAGAAAACACACCCACATATGTATATTAGAAACATACATTCCCATTCATAAAAAAAAGCATATGCATAAGCAGAGGAAATTGTGGCTTCTAATTCATATTGTCTCTTTTTAAAATTATTTTAGAGAAGAAAAATAGGATATGCTTTCACATACAGACAAAACACATACTACAGATGCATGCATGGAGATACATAGACTCACTCGGTTCTGGCTCTGCATAAACAGATCCAATACTTCCTGCCGAACCTGATCGAAGTTTTTATCCAGAAACTTATGGATCTAAAATCAGCATGAGATTCTCTTTAGACAGGCTGGTACCATTAAAACCTCCATTACTAATGGTAAATTAATTAAAATTTACAAGAAGCATTAGAGTAGAGCTATGTCCTTTTAGCTTTGGCATGACGTAAATGTCTAATTAAAACACTGCCTGTGCATTTTGTGATTTCTATTACCTGGTAAGTTACACGGCCAGCATAGTGACAGACAGTAAACTCTGGCAGTGGCATTTTTGGCTTGGAGTAAAGGGGGTTGTTTCCATGATGATAGTGGCACTTCTGAAGGAAGGTGTTGTCAGTGGCCTGTCAACAAATGTTAAAACATGTGGTGTTAATATACCAGGTTTCCTTAATTTATCCCAATGCAACATTGAAATACCAAGTGTATAACCTGTGGAAAGCAGCTCTGATCATCAAGGATGCGGAATATCCCATGGGGCTTTGCAGCGATAAGGTCTATGCATGCCTGGTTGTCAGTGAAGATCATTTCTTTCCAGTTGATTTGCTCTCGAATGTACTCTTCCTGCAGAAACATGCAGAAAGAGAGTGTGCTGTTATATTTTTGGAATTAAAGGAGTAGTTCACTTTTTAAAAAACTTTTGCTGATAATTTACTCACCCCCATGTCATCCAAGATGTCCATGTCTTTCTTTCTTCAGTCGAAAAGAAATTAAGGTTTTTGATGAAAACATTCTAGGATTTTTCTGCATATAATGGACTTCCTTGGGTACCAAATGGTCCAAGGTCCAAATGACAGTTTCAGTGCAGCTTCAAATGGCTTTAAACGACACCAGACGATGAATATGGGTCTTATCTTGCGAAACGATCGGTCATTTCAAAAATAAATAAAAAAGTTTAAGTTTTATAAGCACAAATGCTCGCCTTGCTCTGTTCTGTGATGCGTGTTTGTGACGTCATGTAATACGCAATTACGTTGAAAAGGTCACGCTTCTTGACGTATTTGTGCATTTGTGCTTATAAAACTTAAACTTTTTTATTTATTTTTGAAATGACCGATCGTTTCGCAAGATAAGACCCTTATGCATCGTCTGGTGTCGTTTAAAGCCATTTGAAGCTGCACTGAAACGGTCATTTGGACCTTGGACCGTTTGGTACCCAATGAAGTTCATTATATAGAGAAAAATCCTAGAATGTTTTCATCAAAAACCTTAATTTCTTTTCGACTGAAGAAAGAAAGACATGGACATCTTGGATGACATGGGGGTGAGTAAATGATCAGCAAAAGTTTTTTAAAAAGTGAACTACTTTAATATTTCGACATATACTACTGTTCAAAAGTTTGGGGTCAGTGAGATTTTTGTTTTAAAGAAATTAATACTTTTATTCAGAACTGATACATTAAATTGATCAAAACTGACAGATTTCTGAATAGATTTCCATTTAAAATAAATGCTGTTCTTTTGAACATTCTATTTATCATAGAATCCTAAACAAAAATAAATAAATTATTAATGAATTAAAAATGAATGTAAGCAGCACAAACATTTTTATCATTGATAACAATAAGAAATGATTCTTCAGCACCAAATCATCATATTACAATGATTTCTGAAGGATCATGTGACTCTAAAGACTGGAAATTCAGCTTTGCCATTACAGGGATAAATTACTTTTCAAACTATATTAGGTAGAAAACAACTATTTCTGCTTTTACTGTATTATATCAAATAAATGCAGCCTTGGTGAACATATGAGACTTTCAAAAACATCATATGACCCCAAACTTCTAAATTATGGTGTACACAGTTACTCTCACCTGCTCCAGTTTGAAAATAATTTTGTTGAAGAAGAACTGCAGTGTCTCATTGGCATAGTTGATACAGAGCTGCTCAAAGCTGTTGAACATCAAGCTCTGGACAATACAGACCAAAATGACATGGATATATATGCAATTTATATGCAATTTAGAAGGTCTAAATTCCTAAAAAATAATAAAAACGGCACATTTGACCTTTATGTAAAAATGTATCTAATATAGAATTAGCTTCTGTGTTAGCGAAAGTGCATGGGAGAGTCAGTGTATACCTCAAACCCATATATATCCAGTAAAGATATGGACAGCGCCTCATTCCTGGGGTAGACCCGGCCATTGATACGTTCTGTCAGCCATTGAAAGAGCAAGGAATAAAGGATCTTGGCAACTGCATCTCTGCGATTGAGAAATAAAAATACATACTTAAAATGCAATGAAAAATCAAGCTATTGCAGATAACTAGAAAATGTCTCATAATGAGTACCTGGCATCCATAGCACTTTCTACTGAGAGGGGAGTGTATATCTTCTCTCTCATAGCCTCCTGTGGCAAAACCAAATAACACACTGCTTAGTTACTGTATATGTTTAAAAAATAATTGAATAAGTCAGAGAAAGCAGAAAAGCTAGTCTGACACAGACAGACACACACACACACACACACACACACACACACACACACACACACACGCACACGCACACACACACGCGTCACTTGTACTGTCACAGTGAGCGTGTGCAATTGAGACAGTGTTATGTGACAGCTGATGTAAGTGGTGTAAACACAAACCTGTGATCTCTGGATCAGAGCTTTACTTATTAAATGAGCAACATGACACAAACCACAAACACACTAACAAATCACACTGTATTCATGTAACACCTCTGTTGAATAAAGCTAACATAAAAAATGCTTAGAGCGTGTTAAAAATGACAAAATGTGTTTGGGTGAATTTCAACAACAATAAAAAAAACCTCCATGTCACATTTTGCCCCCAAAAATGAAAAAAAATATTATATATTATTTTTATTTTTTTTGTATACGAAAACTATGATAATTTTCATGCATCCAGATATATTACTTTGTAGTGTTTTTAGAATTCCTATTATTGTAATTTCTTTTCTTTCATTACTATTAATCCATTTTATTCATTACTATTATACAGTCTTGCTTTTTTTTTTAAACATACCAGAATAATTTTTTAAAAACTTATTCCTTGGCTTGATTTTTTTGTGTGTGAAAAATGAGCCTAAATTAAAGGTAGTACAACAAACACTACCATGGCGTATGAATATTATACAATTAAATTAATTAATTAAATTAATTATAATAATTATACAGGCAAGTTGTTATCAGGGCTGAAGCTAAACTCTGCAGGACAGTGGCCCTCCAGGACCAGAGTTGCCTATCGCTGCTGTATAGTTTACAGCATTAGTTGAAAGATAAAAAAATTTCTTTGAGGATATTTGCCTGGACTGCACCTGATAGGCCCAAAAATAATAGAAATCGAATCAAAAAGCTTGTGAATCAAAATCGAATTGAATTGTGAAATTTGTGTCAATGTCCAGCCCGTGTTTTGTTTTTTTACTTGAAGTAAATGTTGTCTTTTCCCTTTATGTTCTTCTCAGGGTACACCAGAATGCTTCATTTACATGTTAAAATCACAAAAGTTTTCTTATGGGAGAGGATGTCCCCATTTAATTCGTAAACATGTAAACTTTTTCACCTCTTGTGAGATTGCAGGTCTGACAATGCTATAGAAATACAACTGACCTGATGTTATCTCGTCTGTCCTCGTTAACCTTCATTGATCTTTGTATGATGTAATGTCAAGCTAACCTGGCAGTAAGCAAGCTATTAGGTGTTAAGATTACTCAAGTCCTGAGCAACCCTTGATTAGATTACTGTGGTTTCCATAGAGCTGAACTCAGGATAATTAAATTAGGTTACTGGAACTCATTAACAGCAACCTGCTTACATGTCATTACAATGTTTCTTTTTCTCTTCATTTCTGCCCCAGGTGTTCGCAAACGTGACAGAAAATATGAAAATGTAGGATCTATGGGCGAGGTGAGTCTAAGTCTGGCTTCCCCATGAAATCAATATGTTTAAAAATGAAAGTGGCCAAAAATATTACACTTAAAAAATAAAAGTGTATTTCAGCAATGCCATAGAAGTTCCATTTTCAGTTCCCCAAAGAACCTTCCAGTGAACAGTTCTTAAAAGAACCAGGTTTGTTTTCTTAGTGTGAAGAACATTTTAAGAACCTTTTGGGCAATGGAAAGATTCCATGGATGTTAAAGGTTCTTCATGGAAACACAGATCTAACAGTGTACAAGCTGTTTTTCAGAGCACATTATGGATTTTTGTTTATTTAAACGTGTATGTACCGTCACTTTGAAGGTGAAGGCTTTCTGCAGACCCTCTGGAGAAATCTGCAAGAGATCGGCTACTGCACGAATCTCCTGAGTGCTCACCACACTAGCTGTCTCCTGCACTTCTGTCTGAGACCGAGAAACCAAAGCACATGGTCCACAAGACTCTTTACATTGTCCATATATGTTTGCTATATTCACATAAAAGTACAATCAAGAAAACTGCTATTTACAAGGTACATTTTTTTAATCTACAAACATCTTGTTGTGTGACAAATGGGAAGAGCTGGAACACAGTGAAATTCTTAAAATCGTGAATTTTTTTATTATTATTATAGGCTTGGTGTGCAAACAAAAGTGAAAGGAAATTTTCAAATGTTAATTTGCACAATACCTCTACTCTATGGAAAAAGACATTGCCCAGGTGCAGTATGGACGACAGCACTCTGAATATGCTGCTCTGGTCTTCAGGACTGAAGTGGAGAATTTCCATGGCACTCTGTAGTCTCCTGAAGTCTTCCCCATCATCTTTCCCAATAATCTCACAGTTACCACCCTAACATGAACCATGATAAATGATAAATCAACATGACATAATTATACAGTACCTAAGATAACGTCTCAGGTTACGTATGTAACCCTGGTTCCCTGAGAGGGAACTAGACGCTGCGTCGAGATGCGGTGGGAATGCCCTGAGTGATTGCGTCGTGAAGCAAGTGTATAATCAGTTCAATGGAAAGACGAGACGTCATAGGCGGGTGACGTCATCGACCAGGAAGCTATAAAGCACCCCTGAAAACAGACCGCGTCAGCTTCTGAAAGGCCGAAGCAAGTAAATCACAGGCATGCAGGGAGAATGGCAAGGTGACGCAGCGTCTCGTTCCCTCTCAGGGAACCAGGGTTACATACATAACCTGAGACGTTCCCTTCCAAGGGAACTCAAGCTGCGTCGAGACGCAGTGGGGACCCTATACCCACGACGCCATATGACAAATGCCTGTTCTGTGTGAAGTCCGAGCGCACACTAAGAAGCAAGCAACCTAGCCCCAGGAGTGGAGCTAAGGTCAACGTCATAAAACCTGACAAATGTAAGCGGTGAGGAACAGCCTGCCGCATCACAAATGTCATGAAGGGAAACTCCAGAGATTAATGCCATAAGGGCAGCCATACTCCTCGTAGAATAAGCCTGTACAGCCAAAGGTGAAGGCTGTCCGGCCGCTTCATAAGCAAGTGAGAAAGCCTCAACTACCCACTTGCTCATCATCTGTTTAGTATGCAGGGCAACCTAACTAAGGTGACCCGAAGCAGACAAATAATTGCTCTGATATACGCCACAGAGAGCTCTGTGGACATAAGCATCCAAAGCCCGAAAAGGGCATAACAGATAAAGTTCTTCCTGATCTGGGGTATTAAAGTTGGAGGACAGAAGGCCTGCAGCACAAAAGACCCACAAATTTTGTAGGGACCTAGGAATACAACCCGAACTGGGGTGAAGGAATACTACCACCATACCAGGTGAAAATCCAAGTACGTGCAGGCTTCATCCTCATCTACCACGGAGAAGACGAAATTAAGGATCTCTCCTCAGAGATAACCCAGCAAAGAAACATTCATTACAGAAATCAAGTACTGTACCAACAGGTCAGAAACAAGATTCAGAAGGCGTTCTCCGCACCAGGCAGAGAACAGTTTTCATTTCAATGCATATTAGTCTTCTCGTGGAGGGAGCTCTAGACTGGAGTATGTCTCCATTACCTCGGTTGAGAGACCTGAATCTATGAGCTGGGCCCCCTCAGAGGCCACAGTATCCATAACTCTTTTTAGAACTCCCGGAGCAAAAGATATCGGGAAATGCGTACAGGTGTTGCTGTAGTTCTCCCAAAGAAGCTCCACCACCTCGGGGTGAAGTCTCCATTCCCCGGGCCTCAGCCCTTGCCTCAACAGGATATCTGCTCTGATATACGAGACCATCAGTGTGTTTGTCCGAAAGGACAAGCACATGGTGACCTCTCGGGTCTGGCAGGAAATACTGCCGTTACTTTTGATGGTCCTGCCAAACACCCTTTGCCGAGCGACCACTCATGATCACCCCAGACTTGTGAGGGAAGCATCCGTCGATAGCATTATGCATCGACAAGAAGACCCCAACACTGGGCCTGGGCGAGGAACCAAGGTTCTTCCACATGACCGAGGCACGTAGGCGTAGCCGCGTGACCTTGATCATGCGAAAACGGATTTCCCCTCGGAGAAAACCCCTTGGTCCAGAGCCACCACTGCAGGGGTCTCATGTACAGAAGGCCAAAAGTAATTATGTTGGACGCAGCTGCCATGAGACCCACCAGTCTGAAACTGCTTCACAGTGAGTGACTGGCCTAGATTTACCCCATTTACGGCTGTGAGAATCGCAGAAATACGTGCTGGAGACAATCGTACCCGCATCGTTGTCGAATCCCATTTTACACCTAGAAAAGTGATCCTCAGAGCTGGGAGGAGCACACTCTTCTTGGCGTTGAGCCGCAACCCCAACATCTTTAAATGAGACAGAACGACATCTCAATGCCAAACTGCCATATGCTCAGATTGAGCTAGGATCAACCAATCGTCGATATAGTATAATACGCGAATGCCCTGGAGTCTCAGAGGAGCCAGAGCTGCATCCACGCATATTGTAAAGGTGTGGGGTGTTAATCCTAGGCCGAATGGAAGAACCCGATACTGGTATGCTTCGCCCCCGAAAGCAAACCTCAGGAACCTCCTGAGATGAGGATGGATAGATAAGCAAGCGTTCTTCAAGTCTATTGTGACAAACTGTCCTCGGACTGAATCTGTGACACAATCATATTTAGCGTAAGCAAACTTTGAATTTGAGATTCGGAAACCTGCTGTTTAATTGACGCAGGTCTAGAATACGACGCAACTCCTCATCCTCTTTCGGAACAATGAAGTAACGGCTGTAAAACCCTGACTGTCTGCTGGGAGGAGGAACCCCTTCCACAGCTCCTTTTGCAGAAGTGTCAGTACTTCCTGCTCCATAACCAAAGCCTGCTCAGGGTCCACCACTGTGGGGAGGACCCCTAGAAATCTGGGCGGACGAGAACCAAACTGAATTCTGAAACCCTTTTCTATAGTGTGCAGGACCCACTGAGAAATATGTGGCAGTAGTTTCCACGCTGCCAGAAATTCTACTAGGGGAACCAGTCTCTCAAGACTGGCCTCTGGATTTGGTTGAACAGTCACTACGGTGCCCTGAAGCGGCGAACCGGCAGGGAACAACCGAACTGATTGTTCTACGACCCTCCTCGGAGGATCGTTCGGGAACGCTAACACCTCGGTGCCCTGCAGCGGCGAACCGGCAGGGAACAACCGAACTGACAGCGGTGCGACTCCCTTCAGAGAGTCGCTTCCCAGGAATGATAACATAACCAGAGCCTGCTCGGGGTCCACCACCATAGGGAGGACCCCTAGAAATATGGGTGGATGAGAACCGAACTGAATTCTGTAACCCTTTTCTATAGTAAGCAGGACCCAACGAGATATATTTGGCAGTAGCTTCCACGCTGCCAGAAAATCTACTAAGGGTACCAGTCTCTCTGGATTTAACCGAACAGTCACTTCGGTGCCCTGAAGCGGATAACCGGCAGGGGACGACCAACTTGACTGTTCCACGACCCTCCTCGGAGGATCGTTTGGGGACGCTGACACCTCGGTGCCCTGAAACGGATAACCGGCAGGGAACAACCGAACTGACAGCGGTGCGACTCCCCTCGGAGAGTCGCCCCCCAGACGGCGCAGAGGAAAAACAATTTCTCGAAACCGTTTCTCCCCGGAGGGGCCACCCTCAGAAGCCTGATAGCCTCGGTGTCAGGGCTTCTTCTTTGTCCAAGCTATATTTGAGATAAAACAGTCCTCAGATCTTGCATATCTCTAACTGGCTAGACTGCGACCGCCACCCAGGTCCCCCTCGATTGTGGAGGAGCCCAAATGGCGATGCTCTCTTTTGCTCTCTGTGCTGCGAGGAGCTTAGTAGGTCGAGACTGCTCCCACCCAGCAGTCTCAGGAACATTAGATTGGTGAGGAAGAAACCTCTGGAATGCCGCTGAATGGTTTATTTCTTAGTTTTTTTTGTTTTTGTTTTTTTTTAAAGCGGAGCGTCCAGAAGAACAGACATATTTCATCTTTTTTTTCCTTTATTTTTATATCAGAAAAATTTATATATATATATATATATATATACATTTTTTATATATATATATAAATATATATATAAATATAAATATATATAACTCCGTGGCCACCAGCAGGAAAACAACCGAACTGGCAGCGCTGCGACCCTCCTCAGAGAGTCGCCCCCCAGAGGACGCAGAGGAGAAACGATTTCTCGAAACCGTCCCTGCCCGGTATAGTTTATCTGTTTTTGCACGACGCAATTCTCGAATAGCGTCAGTGCTGACATCCTCACAATCATCCATGTCCTATATACTTTACCCATCAGCGCTGCCTAATAAAATGTATTTATTATTTAAGATGGCTGGTGGGTAACGTCGGGGTTTATAATGATGACGCCGACTCGGCAGAGAGAAAGCTCGCAAGCGTCTCTTTAACCCGAGGCACTGTCATACCATGATACTTAATACCCATAACATTACTATAGTTAGACGTTTGGGGATTAAACACATAAAATAGAAACCGGTTTATTCCACGATCTCGACACCTCAGTGTGGAGATAGGGAAAAAACATCAGTCCCCGACAAAGAGGCTGAGATACAGAGTTTTCCTGTTTTCTTAGATATATTTCATCTAATAAACTCTTTTAATTTTCACTCTCATAATGTTCAGCTGGCCAGTAAATATTAACTGGCAACAGCATTAGATAAACCCTCCTTTTAAAAGCTCCTCTTAATTCAGCAGAGTTTTGAGCTGACTTATTTATTAATTAATTGAAAACTCAAACATCTGCCTCATTCTTAATATCTTTATTGGTTTTGTTCGCTTTTTCTTAACAAAACACTACGATACCAATTCCTCGGAATGAAATCGCAGCACACTGGATCTGGCAGGTGAAAGCTGAGATAGGGCGGTGACCGTCCCAACCCACACTGTCAGATCCGTTTGCGAACCTCGAAATGCGACTCGCCGCCGTGCCTCGGCAACAGCTCACAGACAGCTTCTCGCAATGCTCACAGTCAGCCCCCTCGAGAACTGACTGTTGGCATGCTCCACTCCTAAACAGCAACACAAAGCTGATGTGTGTGTCCCTGACCCCAGCCGTGATATAACGTGGGCAAGGAACAACACAAAGCTTGCTTGCTCTCTTTTGCCATAATATTTATATTTATACTGTATATATATTGCAACTTGACAGACAACAATAAATATGACAAGGACAGAACACACAGATCGCTTGCTGAAGGCGCAGAAGCTGACGCGGTCTGTTTTCAGAGGTGCTTTATAACTTCCTGGTCGATGACGTCACCCGCCTATGATGTCTCGTCTTTCCATTGAACTGATTATACACTTGCTTCACGACGCAATCACACAGGGCGTTCCCACCGCGTCTCGACGCAGCTCGAGTTCCCTTGAAAGGGAAGCACTTTTATACAATACGAGGTTCACCTTTGATTTTGCAAATGAGATCTAGATAATAATGATATTAATAAAATATAATAATATGATATTCTTAAACTATACCAGAAATATACACTACTGTTAAATAGTTTGGGGTCAGTAAGAATTGTTTTTGAAAGAACTGTTTTTTTTAATCAAAAAGGACACATTCATTTGAAGTGACAGTAAATACATTTCTTACGAACTTTCAATTCATCAAAGAATTCAGAAAAAAAAATATATTAAGCAGCACAACTGTTTTCACCAGTGATAAGAAATGTTTCTTGAGCAGCAAATCAGCATATTAGAATGATTGCTGAAGGATCTTGTGACTAGAGAAATTATTAAATTGTAGTTCAATTGAAGTTATTTTAAATTGTCATCATTTTTCAAAATTGTACTGTATTTTTTATCAAATAAATGCAGCCTTGGAGAAGCTTACCAATTTTTTGTATATGTTTTGTATATGTCTGCATGTACCTGGTTCAGGTAGTAATACGTTTCAGCCTCCTGTAGGTAGAAGGCCCGTTTCACGTGAGTAGGAAGTCCAGCCAGCATCTCATAAAAGATGTGGTAGTTTCTCTCATCTTTGGCCTGCACACACACACAGATACAGTTCAGATAAAGTCCCAAATGTCAGTGATAAATACAGGGCTCTTTTAGCCTTTTCAAAGTTAAAAGGAAAAGAAACAACCAACCTGAAAAACGATCCTGGACTTTTCCAGTAGATACTGCGAGGTTATGGCACCACTGATCACCCCTCTGATACGGGCAACAATACACACAGATTGGCCTTGTGTATGAACTATATTTGGCCCTACCTGTACCTTCTCAATTCTCTTTCCATCTCTCTTCCTCACTTAGCATTCAGAGGTAAAATAGCAACCTTACTGTCCTACTTTCACACAAGGTCAGGCGGTACAGTTCTATCCCTTACAGTGTCGCCTCTCAAGCAACAATTTCAGGCTTGAGAGACGTTAAAGAGTTACTCAATGTAACATTCAAACAGTCTATTTAACATAGCTTGAAATAGTTTTTCACACTTCAGAACAGAAGTCATTTAAAATATATATATAAATACTCACTCCTCCAAAAAGACCTCCACAAATTTCCCAAAGCGACTGGAGTTATCATTTCGGACCGTCTTAGCATTCCCAAACGACTCTAAAAGAGGAGCTGCCTCTAGAATCTGGATATTAAGAAACTAAAACTTACTTACATCTGTATGCAGCAATATTTACTAGGTTAGAGTTTTTAGGCTATCAGCAAAAACATAAATTTCACAGTTTTACCTCAATCTGTATAGAGGAAAGCATTAAATAGAAAAACAAAAAGACAGATTATACATTCATGAACAAACACTGCATACATCATATGCATGGATTCAAACAAAATTTTGTAGTTCCAGAAATGTACTCTATAATACACACTTGCTGCCTATGATTTTGCGAAGTAGAACTTGTTCCTGGATCAACATCTTTTGTAGGACCTGGAACAACATATCTACCAAAGATACCCTATCACTAACAGTTTTATTTTAGTATTATTTAAATACTTTTATAGAATTGATTTTTATTTTATATTTTTCAGGTTTGCCAATTTTGTTAATTCATTTTTCATTCATTCATTTTAATTTTAATTACACTACCGTTTAAAAGTTTGGGGTCGTTAAGATTTTTTTATGTTTTTAAAAGAAGTCTCTTCTGCTCACCAAGGCTGCATTTATTTGATTAAAAATACAAAACAAACCCAGTAATATTGTTAAATATTATTTCAATGTAAAACAGCTGTTTTCTATATGAATATATTTTAAAATGTAATTTATTCCTGTGATCAAAGCTGAATTTTCAGCATCATTACTCCAGTCTTCAGTGTCACTTGATCCTTCAGAAATCACTCTAATATGATTATTTGATGCTCAAGAAACATTTATGATTATTATCACAGTTGACAACAGTTGTGCTGCTTCATATTTTTGTGCAAACAGTGATTCATTTTTTTCAGGATTCTTTAAAAGTTCAAGAGAAAAGCATTTCATTAAAAAATAAATATTTTGCATTATTATAAATGTCTTTACTGTCACTTTATATCAATTTCATGCGTCCTTTTTGAAGAAAAGTATTAATTTCTTTAAAAAAAACAAAAAAAACTAATTGACCCCAAACTTTTGAACGGTAGTGTATATAAAATATTTCCATTTAGCTTTTATGTATTTTTGTTAATCATTTTTTGTAAATTTAAAAAAAAAATAAGTTTATGATTTTCATGTAACATTTATGTTATTTTATTTCAGATTTATTTCAATTAATGAAAAGTATTAACAACATCCAAGTGAGTTAACATTAACAGCCCTAACCATCCCTAATCATATCAATAATTCAAACCATTAACTACCCTTAAAATCAGAAGGAAATGAAACAATAGGTAAACACGAATGTTGTCCAAGCCCCAACTCCATCCCTCTCCTTATCCCTTAAAATGTTGTTCCAGGACCAAAAAGGTTGTTGATCCAATAACATATCCTACCTGGCGAAATCACAGCAAGTGTACAGAGGTGTACGCGGGGGATCACTGTCTATTAAGAAAATTCAGTGTGTACTTTATAATCCTACACACATACCTGTTGTGTAATGTTCCTCTTATGATGAATAGCAGTAAGGTACCTCAGAACCAGTTTGGTCGCCTCTGTTTTTCCAGAACCACTTTCCCCACTAAAATACAAACATTTCACTGATACAACATATTAGTGTATTATTACATCCTCTGCAATGGATACACACATGCTATCACCTGACCTGATAATGATACACTGGTTTCGCTTGATGTCCATCATTGTTGTGTAGGCAATGTTTGCAATGGCAAAGAGATGACTGAAAATAAACATGTATAAGAGAGTAGGTCTACATACTGTCAATTTTTGGAGGTAACTAATCACAAAGTATTGTGAATGGATGCAGGATGAAATCTTCATCTTAATTTTCTCACCCCTTCTTTCGCAGACTATTAATGTACATTACCATTCAAAAGTTTAGGGTCAGTAAGATACTGTACTTTTATTCTTTAGAAAGAAGTATTTTATGATCACCAAGGCTGTATTAACTTGATCCAAAATACAGTAAAAACAATACAATTGTGAAATATTATTACAATTTAAAATAACTGGGTTCTATTTGAATATATTTTAATGTATTGCTGTGATGGCCAAGCTGAATTTTCGGCATCATTACTCCATTCTTCAGTGTCACATGATTCCTCAGAAATCATTCTCTAATATGCGGCTCAAGGAACATTTCTTATTATTATTGTTGAAAACAGCTATTTGAAATAGACATCTTTTGTAACATTATAAATGTCTTTAATGTCTGGGTCTGCATTTTCTTCTAGCTTGTGTAATTTCATTCTGAGAATGAAAGCATGTTATCTTATCTGCCAGACTGGGCAAGCTTCTACCAGGAGTTGACAAATAAGAAAATGTATTGAGAATATAGTTATGATAGTGTTGTTGTGACTCACGGTGGGTTATCTCCCAAGCCATGGCCCTCGTACTGCAGAACCATGTCTGTGCCATAGATGTTAAATAGCTGGTATGGATTCACAGATACCAGAATACTGCCAATGTATGTCTGCTTAGAAGACAAAGGAAATTCATATTGTAGTTAGGTTCACAAGCGATTTGAATAAGAGTACTAAAGGTCTTTTCACAGTATTGAGAAAAACATATAATCAAACATTTCATTTCAAAATTAAGTCAAAGTTATTCTGCTTAGTGGCCTGTCCTGTGAAGTATTTTCTGTAACGTAACATTATTGCGTAACATTAAGTGCTTCTGTCGAGAATTTTGCAAAGGGACTGTATAGTCCCTAATGACACATGTATGTGAGCATGTCTATTCTTGTGCATATTTATCTGGAAACATTTTTAGAGCATAAGAACATCCTTCAGCAGTTGTTTATAATTTAGATTGTATGTGAATACTTAAAAAAGATATTTATTATATGTTTGTACAAAATAATTAGAACTAGGAGACATTTTGGTGATGTATGCTAACTGGGACATGAATGCAAGACTCACATAGATAAGCTCTTGATCAAAGCGAGTCTTCAGGTTTATCAATACCGCTGCCTCAGAAAGCTCTCTGCAAGAAATGGAGGAATAATTTTTTATTTTGATTCTAATGATCAACTTTACACAACTATACATTACTATGTATATTTATGCTGACATACTCCATTTGTGTCATGTCCTCAACTCCATCCCCTTCCCTTTTTGCTCTGTAGCTGACAGTAGGCAAGCTCCTTATAGAATACATCTGTTTGAGAAACAAAACTTGTGCTCAGCAACAAAAAAATGCAATCTGAGAACATTCAAAGAAATTTGAGAAGTCATTCATTTAAATTACATTAGAAAATATCTTCTCTAAAGAATTAGGTCAAATTGTCTTTTCTAGGGCCTGCACTACAATAATGCATAAATGATTATCACTGGTCAGCAAGGTAACCTAAGAGGAGTTATAATCAGCCTTGTAAATCTCATCTGCCATACAATGTAGCTGCGGACTGCAGCTTAAACCTGATGAAGATAGGTGAGCTTGGCTGGACCTTTTGTTAAGGCTCAACGCCTAATAGACTTGTAAGATCTGACAACTTCATTGCTGTCTGCTTATTTATAATTCCTATAAACATTCAGATATAGAAGTTTTAATATAAATATGATACACAAGCATAATCATGAATTCACTGTTGTATTCCAGTGAAGAGAGGCATCTCTCAATGTTATCCTATATTTATCTGCTTCCAAATTAATATTTACAACAGCAGAATTTGACCAAGAGAAGAGAAGAAAATGAAAGCATGATATAGAGTTAGTGTCTCTGGGGAAGAGAAAATACAATGCATTTGGTAACATCTGTTAACATTAGTTAAATAAATAAGTCAACATTTAAGGTTGGTATTATGTCTAAAGGGATTTACCTTGTCATACCACTGTCCTTTTGGCTCCCCTTCCCGATCTGGTACCCATTGCAGCTCTGTTTCCGCTGGCCTAAGACCACCAGGTGGAGGGGAAAGGAATTCCATTTTCTCATCACGATTCATAGACCATTTGATGAGGTTCTGTACTGTATCATGAGGCAAGACTTTTTCTGCAGCCCACAGGTCCTCTGCAGTTTCCCCCTCTCTGGAATTTTGAGCCCAGTGCTCTTCTGGCCCACCTGGACCTTTCCGCTGTGGTGAAACCACAGCATAACGACCATCTGGCCCAATAATCACCTGCCCAGAGGATGTCATATAGTTGGAGATCCCTGAAGGTAGTTGGTAAGAGGCTTTCTTCAAGTTAGGATTCTTTAGAGCATCCATTAAATATGGTGAAGTGGGGACAGCAAATCCTAGAGTGAGGGAGGATCCATTAGGTAATCTGTATGTGGCATTGCGAAGGTTTTGATTTAGAAGTGCCTTTGATAGATCTGGACTGGTTTTATGTCTTCGAGGATCTACAGAAATAACAGATCCATCTGGTAGCTGGTAAGCGGCCATGCGAATGTTTTCATTCTGCAAGGCATTTGAAATGTTTGGGCGACTTGGTTTATATAAAGCTTGTGAAATAACAGATCCATCTGGAAGCCTATAGGAGACATTCCTCAGATCCTCATTTCTCAGGGCAGAGAACAAATTTGGGGATGTAGTTTTATAACTTGCATCAGCACTTATAATGGACCCATCAGGTAACCTGTAGGTAGCATTACGAACATCCTGATTCCGAAGCGCGCTTGCCAAATTTGGAGACTTAGCTTCATAACCTGGTGCACTTTTAATTGACCCATCAGGTAAACGATAGCTGGCATTTTTCATTTGTTGGTTCTGAAGTGCCGCTGATAAGTTTGGGGAAGTAGGTTTGGATTGTCCATAGTCTGTTGTTATTAATGTGCCGTCTGGCAATCTGTAAGTTGCATTTCTAATGTTTCGGTTTTGGAGAGCATTGGCTAGAATTGGAGATGTTGGTTCCACTGGCTGATCAGTCATTATTATTGTCCCATCTGGCAGTCTATATGATGCCTTCCTAATATTCTGATTCTGAAGTGCACGTGACAGGTTTGGTGAGGTTTGCTGTTGTTGTCCTGCAGTTACAAGAGTTCCATCTGGAAGTCTATAAGTTGTATTCTTCAAATTTGGATTCTGCAAGGCATTAGACAGGTTTGGAGAAGACGGTTGCTGTAAATGAGATTCTGGGTACATTATTGTTCCATCTGGAAGTCTATAAGAAGCATTTTTTATGTTTCGGTTCTGCAAAGCATTTGAGAGGTTAGGTGAGAAAGACTGTTGCTGTCGTGGGTCCATGCCTATTACGGACCCAGCAGGATCAGTACCATATACTAACGTCCCATCAGGCAATTGGTAAGTGGCACCTCGAAGTTGGGGGTTGTGCAATGCATCAGACAGAAAAGGAGATTTCCTAGGGTCCTGCCTATTCCCTGGCACAGGTGCATAAGGGGAGACCATTCCCTGAACAGGTGCTCTGTATGAAGCTTGACGAACATTTTGGTTCTGCAAAGCTGTTGAAAGAACTAGAGATCCTCTTGGACCATAGCCAGGGGGAACACGGGATCCCCTGCGACGTAAATGTGTTCGGTAAGAAACATTGCGGACATTTGCATTTTGAAGAGCATTAGAGAGAAGGGCACCTGGCTCTTCAATGTAATCATAGCCTGTCTCTACCTGAGTATAGGGTGAATGTGGCATCTGAAAGGATGATCTGTATGATGCATTGTGAATTTGTGGATTGTGAATTGCATTGGACAGCAAAGGTGATGCTGTCTGACCTGGAACCTGTTGAAATGCTTCTATTTGAGGAACATATGGGGAAGAAAAGGACGGTTGTTCAGGGATCTCACCAAACTGAGCCACTTCAGGAGCATAAGGTGAACCTGGTCTTTGCAAGGGCGACATGTAAGAAGCTTCTCTGAGATGAGTATTTTGTAAGGCATTCGACAAAAGAGGAGATGCCATCTCTGCTGTATGTTGATCCAGTACAACCATTTCAGGAGAATAAGGTGATTGTACTGGTTGTAATTGGGAGAAATTGTCAGCATGGCTTAGGTTAGGGTTTTGCAGGGCAAAGGAGGAAACTGGTGAAGGTAGTTGAATTGGAAACTGTGGAACATTAATGATCTCAGGAGCATTAGGTGACATAGGCTGTTGGAATTGTGAAGTATAGGTTGCATTATGGACCTTTTGATTTTGGAGGGCATTTGTAAGCATTGGTGAATGAGGTACACCTCTAACCTGATCATTTTCTACAGGGATTGGCTCTGCAACAAAATGTAAAGGAGATGCAAATGAAGCATCATATATTGGAGGACCAGAAAGAACAGAAGTAGGCAGAGCCCTAGGGGAATTGGACCGTGTTGGTAATGGGGAACCATGTATGATAGATGGATGAGGAGAGGCTGGTCTGGAGAGATGTCTAATGGAAGGCTGAGGAGATGGAGGGGGCATGTGTTTTTGAGAAAGCTGTGGTGAAGGGGGCATAATGCCAGGTGCACGCCTAAGTGACTGTCTGGCCATGAGTGGACGACCACGACCAATGGGTCTCTGTGGGTTTCTCATTGCATTGGGTGTTCCTGGAGGATTGAAACGACTTTGTTCCCTGATGCCCATCCTATGTTGACCTGAGAGTTGTGGGGAGGCTGTGAAGTCCTGTGGCATCATGGACCTGTTACTACGTATGGATGGTCTAAATGGCCGTACATTTTGTGTTGGAGTTCGAGTATGACCCCCTCGGCCAGGATATGGTTTCACAGCTCCCATGGGGATGTTTGGACGTCCCCTTCCTCGCAGTCGACCTCCAGGGGATCCGAAAGGTGGAGAATCCTTCATAAGGCGAGTGGACCTGCGGGAGAGGGTGGGAGAGGGGGATCGACCTTGCACTTGTGGTTGCTGGGAGTCTGGTTCCACAATAAAACTTCTCCGAGAGGGAGTAGGTGATGCTCTTTGTGCCATTAATGGTGACTGTGGTCTATGAAGATCCCTCGGCTGAACACTGGCCATGGTTCGCATACCCATCTGAGGGGAAGAAGGAGGACTCATCCGTCTAAGTGGAGATGGAGAGGGTTGAAATTTCTTGGCACCAAATGGACGATGAACTTGTGAGGGTGAAGAGGGTGGACTGGGTCTCCTAATTGAGGCACGAGGGGACTGCGGTGGGCTTCTCCTAATAGATGCACGAGGGGAAGCTGGAGGACTGGTATAGAGAGATGGAGCCCGTGAGGGCATACGGTCAAGCATTGGCTGGGGAGATGGTGGTGCCTCTCTAAAGGATGCCTGAGGCTGTAAATGTCTACGGACTATTGGTGAAGCAGTTGGACCTTCTCTGAGTGGAGCCTGAGACTGTAAACGTCTAGGGAATGTTGGTGAAGTGGGTGGCCCTTCTCTAAATGGAGCCTGAGGCGGTAAACGTCTAGAGAGGGCTGGAGAAACAGGTTGGCTCATTTTGCGTTCAATTGGTGATGGAGGGTGTTGACCATGACTTATTGGAAAGGGCACACCTCTGGCTAGTCTTGGCGATGGAGGTGCTCCCATGCCTCCAATGCCACGCACAGAGGGCTGTGGGGATGGGCTTCTTCTCATAGGGAGTGGACCAACAGGATGCATGGATAGCTGTGGGGAGGCATGGGGGCTCAGTCTACGTATAGGTACAGGGGAACGTCTAGCTTCCATTACCGGCTCTCTAAAACTTGCCATGGGATCCATGGTTACCATGGGTGACATAGGCTTATACACAGGGGAGGCCATCCCTGCTACTGACCTCCTGCTTGGTGTGGGAGATGGTGGAAAACCACCAACTTGAGCCATATGTGGCATATGTTGGTTAACAAATCCCTGGGGATTATTTGCTTGCTTAATTAACATGGCTGTTGGTGTGGGCCCTTGAGGCATTGTGGGATGAAACATTTCTTGCGGATGAAACATCTCTTGCGGATGAAACATTTCTTGCGGATTAAACATTTCTTGCGGATGCATTGCCTGTGAAAAACCATCATTAATTGAGGCTCCAGGCATATATGCATAATTTTCATACTGTATGTCTGACATTTCTTCAAAATCATATTGTGGAGGCAAAGGAGGAAGCTCAACGTCCATCCTTTCCTTACCAAAAATCTTAACCTGGGGTCTTGGGACTCTGAACTCCATGTCTCCGGGAAGGGGCATAGACTCCATAGAAAAACTTCCATAATTCTCACCATATATTCCATAAGCTTCTTCACCTTCCATAATATCTTGCATCGGATAACTATATGGATCATACATATTGTAGGAAGATTGCAGATATGGATCAACATCTGATTCACTGTAGTTAACTTGAAAATCCTGAAAATAAGGATCACCATAATCCCCATAAGCATCCATATATGGATCAGATATTTCACCAGATATTTCAACTTCATATGGGTCACAATAGAAGCCCTGAGGGCCATCATAATATCCAAAATGAGCCTGGGAATACAGATCCATTTCATTCCCATATTGATCATAACTGTTCCTCATTGGATACTGACTATCATCATAGTACTCAATGCCATCATTGAAATATGGATCCTGTGGATGCTGTTGACTATAGTAGCCCATTTCCTGTGGATAATTGCCCATCAGATCCTGCACTTCATAGGGGTCATTGTAGTCCATACCATCATCATAAAATTCGCTGTCATCCTGCATGGCTGTGTGAGGGTTGTAGTATCCATCCTGCATCTCATAATAGCCTTGATCATGTGATTCCATGTCATAATAGTTATTTGGTTCCTCATATTGAGTGTATTGCTGTGGAAATGAAGAGTGTTCCTGCATTTGGGCATAATGTTCACTATACCTTTTAGAATGCCTCTGGACTGACTGTCTGTGAAATGCACCCCTATCCACCCTGCTCTGGTTATTATAATCGTATCCTCCAGTGTCATGTTCATATCCATAATTTTGATACCCTTGAGAAGCTCGGATGCTAGCTTGGCGACTGTCAGCAGAAGATTTATATTTTTTGTTGTTTTTCCGGCCAAAGGCATCACCCCTTCCACTCTGACGCCCCTTAATTGAGAGGAACCTCTTGGTGAGCCAGTTTGTTGCCCCAGCAATCTTACCTAATAATTGACCCCTAGATTTAAAACCAGTCCCATCCCCTGCTTCCTTTTTCCCAAAAAGCCCTTTAAAAAATCCTGTTTTCTTCTCCGCTGTGTTAGAATTTCCACCTAATTTAATAAGCATATAGGTTGGCTTCGGCCCTGATGGCTCTTTTTTTTCCTTCTCCTTTTTATGCTTTTTGCTTTTTTTGAAACGCATCATGAACTTTGGAGCATTTCTCAAGAGAGATTTTCTCCTTTTTTGCTTAAGCAAACGATTCTTCCTTTTGCCAAGTCCAAGAAACAGCTTGGAAGTGCTCTTAAGTCGCTTCTTTGAGCTCTTCCTCTTCTTAAATCCAGAGAACCTCATAAAGAGTTTTGAGGTATTTTTGAGTCCTCTTTTCTTTTTCTCTTCAGGTGGTGGCTCAGGTGGAGGCACTTCCTTCTTTTTTGCTTTCTTCTTCTTTACATCGTCCTCTGCTTTAGATTTATGATGATCTTTAGATTTCTTCTTTCCTTTCCTATCCTCCTCTTCACTTTCCTCCTCATCTTCATCATCATCATCATCATCCTCATCTTCATCAGAATCAGGCTGTCTTGATTTGGACTTTCCCTTTGCAGTTTTACCTTTAGCATCTTTTCCACCACCACGCTTTCTTTTGCCTCCATCTGACTCTTCATCCTCATCCTCCTCGCTCAAATCTTCATCCATCAACTCAGCATCTGAGCTCTCATCAGATTCAATAACCTCTTTCTTTCCCTTGCCTTTATCCTTTCCCTTCTTACCATCATCTTTCCCTTTTCCTTTGGGTGGTTCTTCTTTTCCTTTCTTCTTGTCATCCTTTCCTGCCTTCTTGTCATCTTTTCCACCCTTCTTGTCATCTTTTGCTCCTTTTTTGTCATCTTTTCCTTTCTTTTCTGCTTCCTTTGGTTTGCTTTTTTCTGGCTCAGGTTTTCCTCCTTTCTTGGCTGCTGATTTTGAGTCTTTTTTGGCTGGCATTTTATCTTTTTAAAACCATGCTAGTCTGCCGCCTTTCTGCCAAAACAGAGCAGAGTATACATGAAAAAACAAACAAACAAAAGTAACAATTTAAAACAACTGCTTTGTACAAATTACATTTAAAGACTGAAAAATGACACTACAATAATGTTTTTTCTTTACAAAACCAACATCAATCAATATAAGACCTTCATACACCCTTCATTATCTTTTCTAAAATCTCCGTATTTAGGATGATAAAGCAAGAAAAGTCTTACCTGTAGGTGAGTTCACTTTGTCTCTTCTCAGTACTGTCATAGATTAATTCAACACAGAGAGCATATAAATCTCTGTTCACATGGTTCCACACGCCACAGCACCAGACGTGGTCTAAGAAATGTATCTTTCTAGCAGAAGTTCTAAGATAGAGATCCTCTGTTGAGGTACGTTTGTATGTTTCTATAACCTTACATGCACTTACACACTCCTCTTCTCTTCTTATGTTGATCATCAAGATACTAGAGGCACACCTACCTGTACTTCTCAGCAAAAGAACAAACAAATAATTCCAGCACATGCAAGTCATCAACTATGATATGCCATCCATGAGTGACTCAGACAAGGACTGTGTGTCTGTGTAAGTGAGAGGATGTGCGTCAGGTTTTTAGTTCTGTTGCAGCGCTGTAGAAGGAACCTTAATTTGTCAGCTCTACTTGCCTTGGTGTAACTTAAGCTTGGGTCTCATTCCAGCATAAATAATGTAAGCACAGAGGCCTGTTACTACACAAGCTTGCACACACACTGTCACACTGTCAGACACACACACACACGCGCACACACAAATTTATGGTGGTGAATGCAGGCATGAATGAAAGTGTGATTGCGCTATACTCTCTCAACATTTAAAGAAAATAGCACAAACTTAAGTACACAATGATTTTGACTGGTTAACAACATAAATAAATGCTAAAACGTGCTTAAAAAAGTAGAACACACACATCAACATAAATAAAACAAAAACAAATTTCTTTTGAGCCCATGGGCCAAAGTTGGTACGTGATGACCTTTGATTTGGCCAGCCATGTCAAGTCAAGTCATCTTCATTTATATACCGCTTTTAACAATGTTGATTGTTTCAAAGCAGCTTTACAGAGATAAAAATATAATTTAAGGTAACAGAGATTGTTTTGGCTTTATAGCGGTTCTTGAATAATGTAGTTTTGATTGATTCACTTCCGTTGAAATTATCATTTGTTATTAAATTAGGGGCCGCTAAGACGACGCCGTTCTCTCTGAACAGACTTTAAACGCGAACCTGTGATAAACGCTGATGGCGTTCACATGCGCATTAAGAATTGATTCTAGTCATGTGCATTTGAATATATGTGCGCAGGTTTGTAATTCCCAACAAACCATGCCTAAACAAACTACTTGTCTTGCCTATAAATTTGATACAGAATTTTATTTAATTTTATCACTTCGGGTTAGGTACGCGAACCTGTAGAGCAACAGCTTTATCTGTAGAGTGGTAATGGGATCCTCCTTAGGGAGAGGGTTGGCACTTCAGCACTGCATTGTCATCGGGTCCAGACGAAGGTCCTTCGTCAGATCTGGATACGGCCTGGACCCAGCAGGCTGCGGGAAAACCTCGGGATAAACAAAGACACTAAAATTAGTGCAGATGCCATTCTTCTCATTATGTAACGAGTACATCAGGATTTAAGGGAAGTGTTCCCAGTTCCGGCTGACCTAATCTATGCAGCCTAACATTGAAATATAGTCGATAATGTATTATTTGAATGCTAGTTTAAAGAGATGTGTTTTTAATCTAGCTTTGAACTGACAGAGTGTGTCTGGTTCCCGGACAATGTTAGGAAGATTGTTCCATGCCATTTTAAAGGAGGGGGTGGATGTTTAGAAAACAAAATCGAATTTATCTTTTTGCTTGAATATTTTTTTTTTTTTGCATTGAGATATAGAGAATATAAATGCATGTGTTTTAATTTAAAAATTGTTTTTTTAAAATAATATAGTTAAATATAATGCAACAATTTACTTTCATGCACCTCTGTTAGAAAAACCATAACAATAAGTACTGTGGCAGTACCATGGAACAGAATACCATGGTACATAGTCCAAAAGTACATTATTATGCTCATTATATGGTACTATGACAGAAAATACACTAATAATAATACTGTGGTACTTTATGTGATAAATATTATCAAGAGTATTTAATAAACAGTTTTGGAACAGATCCAAATACATTTGTCGAGATAGCAATAATTATTCCTCATTTAATTCACTTTCAAAGATACGATACACAACCTGTTAAGGACTGAAAAGTAATGACTTGCTGATTTATAGGTTACTAATTAGCAGTTGAATATTTAATACATGATCACTAACAATCAAAGTGTCACTGGAGCACTCGCACAGGAGTAATTAAAAATATTGATGTAAGGTTGTAACCATAGAAGTGACCAGGTCAGCGCCAAGAACTGGTGTTACCTGGCATCTAAGAACTACTTAAAAGCTGGACACTGACACACTCTAATTTCAGTGATTAAAAATTTAGCAGCTTCGTCCCCAATTGGAGTAAGTGCAAAGGTGAATAATGACAAAATCTTCAATGAGCATGTGAGCATGAGAGAGAGAGAGAGAGAGAGAGAGAGAGAGAGTGAGTGAGAGTTTAGGAGTAATGAAAGAATACACCAACTGTACATAAAGAAATTCCTAAAATTAGATGTGTGAAGGCATTAAAAACCTCTTTAGAACGACCCTTTTGCTTAATTTGCAACTTCATAACCAAGTAAAAAAGTATCATTATGATTTGCAGGAAACATATTCAATTCAATTCCAAAATAAAATGTAAACATGACATTATTTATAAGACAACAATAAATAGCCTAATTTTAACTAAATGATTTCAAAACTATAGAATAACTAATACCGTATACAATGACATAACAAATCAAGCTAATATTGGAATTTAGTTCTGACAAAGTCAATGAATGCAATGGAAAACGATTAAAAAAATGTAAGAGTTGCTAAATACTTTTTGGAGGCACCATACAGGAATGATGAGTAACCTAATCACGATGGGTTTGGCTTGTAATTGAAATGCTTTTCAGTATGTTATACTGCCACCATATGGAGTAAATTGGTATATGCCCAAAAACATGGGGATACAAACCGATTGAAGGAGTCAATGGGCGGTAGAATTATGACTTGTAAAAACTGATGACGGAGCACAATTAAAATAACGTGCGGGACGTTATTAGAACATATTAATTAAGGCTATTATTGTTATCTTTCTCTATAGCTCAATAAAAGTCATAGCACCAGCCACCAGGTGACAAAATGATAGACGTGATAATTTATCATCTGCGGGTAAAAGGGTTATGAACCTAAACTCTTCAGTTCTTATTTTTGGTAAGTGAATTTTAGCAACCATAAATTCAAATAAATCTAAGTAGGCCTATAGTCATGCAAACGGTTCGATTACGATTAAACAACTACAGCACCAGAACACGGTCAGTGTTTTAAGTGACACACACACACACACACACACACGCACACACACACACACACACACACACACACACACACACACACACACACACACACACACACACACACACACACACACACACACACACACACACACACACACACACACACACACACACCTTCTATTAACGACAGTATTCTAATGACCTGAGCTGAGTGACCAAACCTAATCTACCGGTAACTCAAGCGCATTGTGATGTAACGTTAGGCTACTGGCTATTTTCATGTGACTTTCAAAAGACGATCGAAGATAGGCTACAGTCGCGGTCTTTTACCTCAGCTGATTCATTTGTTTCGTGGCCTGTTCGCGTCTAAAATGCTGCCCACAATCGACTCGGCTTTAAAAAATAAATAAAATAAATAAATAAATAAAAAAAACTTAAGCGTTGTTCGCCCGGTAATGATAGTGAAAGACGGGCGCCATCTTTAATAAGCACCTTAGTCACTGTCATATGGTCACAGGCGTTAGTTAATAAAGCGCTCGAAAAGCCTACGGTATGCAAGCTAAGAGTCGTAACTGCGGTTATTAAAGGGATTCACCCCAAAGTGAAAATGTTGCCATCATTTACTCACCCTCGTTGTTCCAACCCTGTATGACTTTCTTTCTTCTGCTGAACACACAAAAAAATGTTTTAAAGAATGTTGGCAAGCAGACAGTTAACAGCACCCATTGACTTTCATGGTATTTTTTCCCCTACTATCGAAGTCAATGGATGGCTGCCGTCAACTGTCTGGTTACCAACATTCACTAGTGTAGCCAGAAAAGAGTCGGGCGTGGATAAGAACAACTGGGTGTGCCATATGATATTGTCAGATTAATGTGCAAAAAAAACCCAGACTTTGCATATCACTACCTTTACAGAATAACTGGGTTGATGTGTAAAACTATAGGCCTACTCAGGCTCGCCACATAACCATAAAATACTTAATAAAATATAACTCAGGGCTCGACATTTCATGTCATTGTCCTTTGAACAAGTAAATTGTAGGGGGGGCTATAATATAAATTATAAATTATATTATTTTATTATAAATTATATTATAAATTATATTATTTTATATAAATTATAAAAAGGCTATAATTTATTCTGAAGCAATATTCTCATCAGTGTCCAGTCAGCTTTGATTAAATTTGCATATTTATGATATTTTAACCTTAAAAAACGGCATTTTCCCCTGTTTGTTTTAAATATGCTTAAGCTATTCTTTCATTTTAAATTCTTAAATTTGATCAATAAATTAAATTTGAATAAGACACTATCTTACCAATCAAATTAAATAATTTGCACTGAAAAATTACAACTGCATTAAATAATGTTATGAGATTGTTTTCAATATTTTTTTAATAAACAAATATGAAATATTTGAAAGAATGATACTTAAAAACACGAAACTAAAACACCAGTAGGTGGCGGCAGGTGACCGTCTTAATGAGTGAGTCATCAAGCCATTTATTCAAACGATTTCGTTTCATCAATATTGTGTCTAAAATGTAATCGACTTAATATTGATTTCTTGTTTATTGAACTATCATGACATTATTGTCACATTTTCAATCGTGATGGTAGCCTATTCAGCACTCTTGGTCATGTGATGTTGCTTAGCTGTATCATAGGCTATGTTAAAAACTCCACATTCATTTTTACCGCTGTATGTTCACCGAGTTTCAATGTGTGAGCTGTGCTCATTTGTTTTCATTTCTCCTCATGAGGCGCAAGCCTCAGCAGCACAACCTTGTTACCATCAGAGAGTCAGCAGCTGTTCGCGGATTGGTTGGCAGTCCGAATGTCGGCAGATTTTTTTTTAACGGTAATAATTTAAATTGAATTTAATTTTAAATTAACACATATTGTAAGTAAACAATAATAGCCCAAGTTTAGAAAAACATTTTTATTAAGAATTAAAAAAATAATATGCATCTATACTGGTACACCCGTGGCTATGCCTATGACAACATTCTTTAAAATATCTTATTTTGTTCAACAGAAGAAAGAAACTCATACAGGTTTGGAACAACTTGAGGGTAAGTAATGACAAAATTTTCCTTTTTGTGTGAGCCATCACTTTAACAACAAACTCTAAAGGTGTGTTCAACTTAAAGAGGCGCTGTGCACTGCGCAGACCGATCGTGTATGACATAAAAATACTGTGAGAGCAATTAGAATGCGAGAGAAATGAATACGTGAGAGTGATTAGAATCTGTATGCTTTTAGGTATGACAAAAGGTAGGGGCATGGAGAAGGTCTTTATATTGGTGGACAGCCTTTGTATTGGTGTCCGAAACCATAGTAGACCTTATCGAGTGCACTCCTTCAATCCCACAATGCACCGCAACAACGACTGTAAAACTGATGTACGCTCAACGGCTAGAGAATACACTAATATACTGTGAGAGTCGTGCGCCGAGTGAATTCCTACGTCTGACCAGAAGATGGCGCCCGCAGCTGAATCTTGCATCTACCAATTTTCCGCTGATCCAATGTGGCTGCCTACAGCGTAATATACAGGTGGGGTAGTAGGGTTAGGGGTTATTTCTTCTGTTGTAGTAATTCACCTTTCGGCATGCCTCCAGAACCCCTGTCTCCTTCAAGTCGAAGACTTTCCACCTACTGGCGCACGACATACAGGTTATAAGCTACAACCACATCTCAATGAATCTTTTCGCTGAACTGATTCAAAATCCCAACATTATTTAACACTGACAGGCGCGCGCCCGACTATGGGTGTGCACGACAGGCGCCCGTGAACGCGCCCGGCTCTCCTCTTCCGCAGAGTATCGCACAGCAGCAGCAGGAGTCAGCACAGCAGCAGGAGTCAGCAGCGGGAGGATGGATGGAGCGGGCTCGTTTGGAGCGGGCAGAGCCGGTTCGGCCTTTGATCCGATCGCGTTCGTCAAACAACCTCAGACAATTTTAAGAGTGCTGGCATGGGTAAGAACAGCAAGCTCCTATGAATTATGATTGGCAGATTCGTTTATATTCCCCTTATGGTCAGACGATTATTATAACGGGTTGATTTTCCACCACGCGTTTTATATTTTTATTTTTTGACAATATGTATCAAATTAAAGCCGTTTGTAATCATGTAGGCTAATTTAATGATTGAGTGTTATTATAGGATGCTGTCTTCTCTAGGTGGACGCGCGTCAGATGTTGCTGTGGTAGTGACGCACGCATAGCGCGCGCGCCGTTTTTTAAATGGCTGTTGTTCCACTGGTTGCAATTTGGGTCATTTCTTAAAACATGGTAATAAATATGCGGCTTTTATAATAATATGATTAGGCTAATAAAAAACAAGGTTGATATTTCATGGAAAAAATATTGCAAGGTAGGCTATTCTTCATTCTAGGCCTATCATAACATCTTATGAAATAGTATGAAAGTTAAGAGGAAGAGACTGCGCACATGCTGATGACCCTACCAAACTGTAAAGTCATTGATTCACCTCTAAATGTCATGTTTGCACTGGTGTCTAATCAATAGTGTTTTTTTAACCATTATTTTAAACACAGAATATTAATACCAGCTCTTATTTAAACACTAGACACATGATTTTTCTTCTTTTTCTTTTTATAATAGTAGCACTGTATATACTGTATTGTTTTGGCATAAACTTTTCCCATACAGTTCCACAGTGAGCTTGCCTTGAACTATAAACAAACGTAGCCTACCATAGTAACCTCATGGACTGATATGACCCACCCATTACCAGATCTGTGCCTAAGGGCAGAGGGAGATAGTGTTTTGATTTTTAAATTATTTTCTTTTTTATAACTGGCTGATTTAATTCAATGTCTATATTTATTTACTATTTAAAGGTGCTCTAAGCGATGTCGGGTGGCGTCACTTCTTGTTGACGTTTAAAGTATTGTCAAACAAAACGGAGGCTAGCTCGACCCTCCCTCCTCCTCATCCGTGCACTAACCCCCCAAACCCACCCCCAAATCCTTCTTGTCAGTTATTGGCTGGAACAGTTTATGTTTCGTGGTGCGGGTTAGCCCAGTTTGTTTTTGTTGCGTTTGTGGAGCCTGGGGTGTCTGCAGAGACCGCGTCTTTTTACAGTGTGTTCAGGGGACAGGCAGCCAGCGGAGAGTGAGGAGATGTTTGCTGTATTTGACAAAAAATGTTTGGCCTAAAAAACGCGTGACATCGCTAAGAGCACCTTTAATGACTGAATCAACCTGGCTGCATTGGGTTACACCAACAAAAGGGATCAGATAGGGCTTCCTAGAGGCATGTTTGGTGTTGCTTCTTCCTTTAACACAGTGATTCATCCAGCCAGCCAATAACCAAAGCAGCTGCAACTGTTTCTATGACGACTGCGTGATGTGATGTATGCGTCAGCATATGGAGTTTCATTGCCAAAAATAGCACATGGCACCATGATTCCTGAGCATTGCTACTGATTTTCTCTTACTGCTACTCCAACACACACACACACACACACACACACACACACACACACACACACACACACACACACACACACACACACACACACACACACACACACACACACACGTTTTGTTTGAGTGGGTGCGGTTGAGTGCGTGATCTGTTGCATTAGTGTGAATTAGCCACATTTTCTCCCTGAGGTGTAAATTAAATTCTTTCTGGAGAAATGCCCTCTACTGCACAGCATCGGTAAAGAGATGATGTGTCACTTCCATTTAGCATGTATAATATAAGAGAAGAAAAGCTTTACTTAGATGCCTTCTGAGAATGCAAATAATTGAAGGGTTTTTATTAATTTAACACCAGGAATGAGGTTTATAGACCTATTTCTGTGACTCATGTCTTTTCTCTCTCTAGATCTTCTCCATGGTGGTCTTTGCTTCTATAATAAATGAGGGCTATGTGAATATGGGCAGCGAGCGTCTACACTGTGTCTTTAATAAGAACGCAGACGCCTGTAACTATGGTATCACGATAGGAATTGTGGCTTTCTTAGCCAGCGTCTTCTTCCTGGCCCTGGACGTGTACTTCCCCCAGATCAGCAGTGTCAAAGACAGAAAGAGAGCAGTGTTGTTGGAGATTGTTTTTTCAGGTAAAAATTTTCAGTCATTAATCACGTTGATTTTATGTCTGAAATGCATTTACAGTAATATCCAGTTATGTACTTGTACATTTACAGTCACTGATACAGGCACCCATATGAGATGTGAGGACAAATTATATGTCAATGCTTTTGTGTTCTCTCGCAAATGATTTGCGTTCCCCCGAGAAACATTCCGTTCACTCTCAAAATGTTTGCGTTTTTTATTTTATTTCAGTCATGGACTTTTATTTCAGTTAGATATAGTTAATAATAACTATATCTAACCCCAATACACCCAATAGCTGAAATTGTCAGTATTTTTGCATGATAATAATTTTATTATATAATAGTATTTTTAACATTTTCCCATCCCTTCTCTTTAGGATTTTGGACGTTCCTTTGGTTTGTAGGATTCTGTTTTTTGGCCAGTCAGTGGAGCCGTACGTCCCCTAAGGAGCTGCCGCTGGAGCAGGCGTCAGACGCAGCACGAGCAGCTATTGCCTTCTCTTTCTTCTCCATCCTTACCTGGGTAAGACATCCCATCTTCCCAGATACATACAGTCACAATTACAACCATTTTTGAGCGCCAATGTTGGTGTTTGTGTTTCAGGCGTATCTATGTCTTCTAGCAGTGCACAGTTTTAAGAACACTGCCTTTATGGAGGATAAACAGAGGCTTTTGTCCAAACAGACTAACAGTCTCTCAATAGTGTAGATGTAGATTACCTGTTCTACTCTCAAGTGCACACTAAACTAGTCTGATAGTAGTACAAAGTGCTATCAATACGGTTAATACAAAGCATGCACTCTATAATAACTTAGATTTATAATAAACATTATAAATCCATAAAGCTTAAAACAAGAATAATGTGTCAAAAATATTGGTATATTCATACTTCGCATATATTGATGATAACAAGTAATAAAATTGAATTTCTAGATCTTTTCAGAGAACTTTTTCTTTTGTGTTTTTACTCTAACTCTAACTCAAGCATTCCAACTAACTCTGGCTACTATGCTTGATATACTTCTAAAGCTTGGTTATGTTTCTCACTAACATGCTAATCAGACTAATATGCATAATCCTGGTTATCCTGACTAGGCGGGCCTTACGGTGTGCGCTGTTCAGAGGTTCCTGCTGGGTACAGACATGACACTGTTCTCCACCGAGCCCGTGGGCGACCAGGCACCCAAGCAGCCGTACCCCTCCAACGATGTAATCGGTAAGACTACCGTCCCCGTCAACGCTTACCAGAGTCCACCGCTCATCGAAACCGTGGAGACCCGCCCCCCTGGATACAACATCCCGCCAGCCTTTTAATCCACAACCAATCAGAAGACAAGGAATATAGCAGCGCTAAAGGCCAGAGTAAAGACTGCCGTCAATGTTAGCTAAATGTATTGTATCGTAACGCGTTTTAGTAACAAGGTGGCGAAGGGATGATGCTCGCCTCTGTATTCCGCACTATAATACAGAATTAAATGATCATTTAGTCTCACGTTAACTTGAGCAGAAGTGGATGTTTTGGGACATTGATTGTCTTTGCCTACCCACACATTTTACATGTACAGTCAGCAACAAATTGTCAAAATCACAATGTGCTATTTATTTAGTAAAGCATTTTATTATTATTACTATTTATCTTTAAAAAATGTAGAAAAAAAAATAATGAAAGGTGCACTAAGTAATGCTTTTGGTTACTTTTGCCATGGTAAAAATGATTTTGACCGATTATAAAATGATAATTTATAATAATTCAATTAATATAATGGAAAAGAATTAAAATAATTTATTAAACTAAATTGTCAGATTAACAAGTGATTTACATAAATAATGTTTGTTGTGGACCACCCTTGAATAGAATACATTTTTACAAAAAACATACAAAAATTAATTCCTTTCAGGGTAAAACATTTTTCCAATTGAAAAAGTAAGCTAGTGCACCTTTAATTATGATAAAGAAAATGCATTATACTTATTTTTGTGTGTCTGATTATTAAATAATAGCATCTTGGCATAGATGACCGACAACCGTACCAAACACATCATGTTTACTTCAGTTAAATTAGTGCTGTCCATGTCATTTGTGTCAAAATATGTTTTTGTTAAGAAAGAATGAGCAAATTTTGTTTTTTAAAAGTACTTAGTCACTATCGAGAGAGAGAAATAAAGAGAAATGGTTAGAGGATGAACAAATTAGTGTGTCTCAGCCTCTCTCTCTCTCTTTCTCTCTCTCTCTCTCTGTGTGTGTGTGTTTTATGATGGACTCTTGGAGCAGTCAGAGACATTCCAAATGAGATAACTGAGATTACTGGAACAGACCGTTTACTTTAACAAGCATACTTTTGCATATATGTGTGTGTGTGTGGTTGGAATGTGTGTGTTTGCTCTGATCGCATGATATGGTAAAATGCCTCAAATCCCCCTGAAGCAGAGAGGTAACTGTTATATTTTGTTAATGGAAGAAGTCACAGTGGTTATTAAAGTCTTCAGTGTGACGTACAGTACCATGAGGTCCTGAATAAAGATGAGCCAGACTGCTGGGTGCTGTGATTGGGCTGTGATTCATGCTCCTTCTGACGTTACTAACACATTTAAAAAAAATGAACAAATTCTGTTCCACAGAAAAAAATTACAGTATAATTTTTTAAAACGCCATGAGTAAATGATAAGAGAATTTTCATATTTAGGTGAACAATCATTTGAATTCTAAGGAAATTCTGAGAGAAGGTGGGAAAAGGTCATCTAAATTATAACTTAGTAATTGAAATTATGTTGAAATAAAATAAAATATGTTAATACAAAAATGACTAAAACTGAAATAAAAATAAATTAAAGCACAGGGAAAAAAACTAAAAAAGAATAAAATAAAAGCTAATTGAAAATATGAATAAATACTATAATAGTAGGCTATATAAATAATAATACAATAACACTGTTTAAAAAATGAAATAATAATAAAAAAATTACCCATTTATAATTAAACAATTAGTGGAAGACTTTGCATCACAGTCAACATTTTCTGAACTAAACAGTTTAAGCATAAAAGGATGGCGTCCTATTAAATCATTTCCATCAATCCGGTTTAACTAGCAAACGATCATGAATGTTAGCCCAGAAAGCTAAACACCAGAGGAATGCCCTTGACAAGTTGACAAGAAACTTGAATTTATAAAAAAATTACAGGTATGTATTCATGAATTTGCAACCCAGATTTATAGTACAGTGTGTTATAGTACAGTGTCCCTTATAGCAGTGTGCTTTATTATGGCATAAGAAAAAACAAACAGAAATAAGGGCAAAACACAGTCAGGTTGATTTACATGCTATTATTAGCAGGTCAACACAAAGAAGCTATCTGGTGCTTTTTTTGGTTTATCATTTCAGATATAACATGGTACAGTAAACTATAATGTTTGTGTTTCAAAAACCAGCTATGAATAAGTTTGATAACAAAAAGCTTGCAAATGAATTTGGGGGGATTGAGTTCTCCACAGACAGGTACAATCTGGCATCCGGTTAGTTGTTTTGCAAACCAGATTTTAAAATCTCACGTACTTCTATTAATATACTATTAACTAACATAATATTCACAGCATTCCAAATAGCTAGTTTCAAATGTCAACCCTATTATTTGAGTTTTATTAAGAAAAAAAAAATATATTTTTTATTTTAAGGGACATCACTCTAAACATGGGGACAGGAGAGCTTAATGGGGAAAAAAAGTAACTTGCGTTACTTATTTTAAAAAGTAACTATTTTGTTGTAAATTTAAAAGTATTGGGTTACGTTACTACTTACTTAAAAGTAATCTGATTACTTTTACTTGTAATGCTTCCCATTTTAGCAATTTAAATTTAAATTAAATTATAATACAGCTCATATTACATGTGGTTTACTGTCCTGAGGTGCATAAACAATATCTTCTGAAGGTTATGCACCTCCTTTCACTGACACATGTTATTGTTATTATTGGTTATTATTATTACATTTATTATAAAACATATTTGGTACCCTATTAATATATTGGTTATCCTGCCTTGTTTACACGCTGATCTGCCTCTTAAATGATCAATGAATCACAATGAATTATAGACAGGAAACAAAGCACTACAAGCAAAATAGAAATCTTTTCAAGTAGTTAACAGTCTCTAAACAGTTAATGTCCATATTATCAACAAAATGTTTCTTAGTGATATTCATCTGTAGAACGGCACCCAAAATCATGAAGCGGTCAAACAGCATTCTGGATCTCACACTGCACACATGACACACGTTCCTCAGAAATACTCATATTCATCATATTTATCAGCCCTTGGTTTTCCTGAATTCCTCCATCACACTCTAGTTAATAATCAAATGCATTTTTAAAGATGTATCCATATGTATTAGTGTGGGTTTGAGCATGAGTAAACTACAGTAAATCATTAGTGTTTGCTATTTTTAAAGGGCTTTTCACACTAATTTTTAACCCTGGGTTAACATACGTGACCTTTTTAACAACTGCTTGTTTATTATGGAAATGTGGCCATATACTCAAGTGTACTCAAAAGTCAGTAAGATTTTTTTGTTTTTGAAAGAAGTCTCTTATACTCAGTATTTATTTGATCAAAAATACAAACAGTAATATTGTGAAATATTATTCAGATTTAAAATAACTTTTTACAATTGTATTATATTTTAAAATGTAATTTATTTTTGTGATGGCAAAGCTGAATTTTCATTATCATTCCTCCAGTCTTCAGTGTCACATGATCCTTCAGAAATCATACTAATTTTGTGCTCAAGAAACATTTCATATTATTATCACAGTTAAAAACAGTTGTGCTGATTATAATTTTTGTGAAAACTGATCCTTTTTTTAAAATGCCTGAATATTGTTTAATCTAGGGCTAAAAGTGGCCTTAACCTGGGGTTTAAAAAGCTGTTAACCCAGAGTTAAGTGTGAAAAGTCTATATTCAGATGTTCATGCAGTGGAAAAGATTCACAATTTTGATGCCTTTATGTGAGGAAATGTTAGATACTGAACTACCTTCACGTTGTTGCAAATACCGCAACGTTGAATGGAAATAATATTAATGCCATTCAATATGTGTCCGGACTTCTTAACATCTCTGCGCAAATGTAAATATTCATGTGCTATACTTATTATTGACTTCATCACCTGATGGGCCAAAACACAAATGTTATCAATCCAAAATAAGAGTGTGAGCATCCATGCTACTGTAGCTCATTTCTTTGGAAGCTTCTGTACTTGTGCATATGAAAAAAAAAAACTTTTTAATTTGATCAAATGTTTACACGAAGCACGTTAGTGCACTGCAGTTCAAAAGAATGAACACTTCATGGTTTTAAAATTTAATGATAATCTCTACTGAAAATAATTTTGACTTCTCAATTTAATAAAACCAACAAAAATTGTTACAGGAATGCTCCTACAACAAAAGTCTAAGGGGAAAATATTCCAGAAGGTTTTAAGGCCTCTGCAATTTCAAGTTATATGAGATTCAACTCGATTTTTTAAGTCAGTTTAATATAATTTAAGTTGAATGACTTGTAGAGCCAATGTGATCATAATATAAAAATAGTTGAAATAAGGTGGAAATGTTTTACAGTTTAAAAGTCATTTTCTGGTATCTTTGCAATGACTAAAGTTTTAAACATGAACTCAACAGGTACATCTATTTATTTGTCATTTTTTAATATATATATATATATATATATATATATATATATATATATAATTTTTTTTACTTTTTGGCACTCAGTCCCATAAACTGTAAAAAAAAATTATTGTAAATAAAACAAATGTTAAGAGTTGTCATTGTTAAGAAAAACAAAAACAATTAAAATATTTCTGTTAATTAAAATAAAGCTGAAATAAAACTAAATATAAATATTAGTTGAAAATGTTTAACTAAACATTTGTATTTGTTGCCAATTAATGTTGCCTTGACAATAAACTGAAATAAGGGCTAATAAACTGTTATAGGACTAAAATGATTAACTGGAAATAAAATAAAACTAAGTAAAACCAATAAATAAATAAATTAAACCTAAAAACCTAAATTCTCATTAAATGCTCAGATTAAAAATGAAACTAAAATTAACATGAAAACTAAAAATATAAAAGTAAAAGCTAAAATAACAGATTATTGGAGTACATTTTACAAGAACATACTATTTCTGTTTTCTACTTCAAAATTGCGTTTGTACTATTGTTTGAAAGTAAATCCAACACTAAATGTAGAACTTTGCATAGGGTAAGTAGGAAGGCAATGTTATCATCACAGTAGTGTCATGTCGACACAATGTTCAATTGTTGTGACTGTAGTTTTGAATTTATTTGATCCTGCTGCAATGTTTTGCCCCATAGACTTCCACTGCATCACTGTACACACACTATATTTTACAAACAGAGGAATGAATCAAAATTATTTTCTGATATAGAGCTTGAACACGGAACGTCTCGGTTACGTATGTAACCCTCGTTCCCTGAGTAGGGAACGGAGACGTTACGTCGGATGACGACGAATGGGGTTTCGCTTAGAAAGCCTATCAGCTTCGAGTATTACAAAACGAGCCAATGGCAAAGAAATGCCATGGGTCTGCGGAATTTGCATAACGTAACTCCGCCCCACCTCGTGGGTATAAAAGGAGGACGCTGGCAACATGCAGTTATGTTTTATCGCTGAGGAGCCAAGACTGAACTCGGGCGATCCCCGCGAACAGCGGAAGTGGCAGGAAGACGTAACGTCTCCGTTCCCTACTCAGGGAACGAGGGTTACATACGTAACCGAGACGTTCCCTTTCGTTGTCACTCCGAGTTACGTCGGATGACGACGAATGGGGTTACCAGTCAAATCACGCCACCTTCACAGCTGTCTTCCAGCGCCCTGCGAAAAATCTGAGCCCTCGAGATCTTAGGACGAAGGACTCCTATTTAACACAGGAATACCAAGGTACACTGGGAAGCATATCCCAAGCTTTAAGGGGAAATATGCAATTATCACCAACCCAGTGGGGGGGGGGGCATTTGAAAATACACATATGACCTGATAGTAACATATGGAGAAACTCTGAGGTGTCCAGCCGCAGGTGGAATATTTCAACCTCAGGGGTGGCAAGGTGGCTTGCCGAGGGAAAGACACATGCTCAAAGAGGCTTACAGTGGAAATACACGTGTGGGGGTAGCTCATGGGAGGGACCATGCACACGGAGGCACCTAGCCGATGCCCAGGCAATAGACACTGGCGCTAGCATCAGGGGTGCTGGAGGAACTCAGGGCATTCGGAGAAGCTCACCTGAGCAGAATATCGCACGTATCCAGTCCGCGGAGTGGAATGGCGAGCAAGCGAAGACACCTGAGCGGGTCCGGAACTAGCTGTTTGAAGCGAGAACACGAGAGGACACTGGCTCCACTCGGAGATTATAGAATCTGGCGAATGTGTTAGGTGTCGCCCAGCCTGCAGCTCTGCAGATGTCTGCCAGCGAGGCGCCATGCGCCAGCGCCCAGGAGGATGCCACACTCCGGGTGGAGTGGGCGGTCACACCAAGGGGGCACGGTCGACCTTGCTGCTGGTAAGCCAAAGCAATGGTGTCCACGATCCAGTGAGACAACCTCTGCTTTGAGAGAGCCTTTCCCTTCAGCTTCCCACCATAACAGACAAAGAGCTGGTCTGAGGTCCTGAAACACTGCGTCCTGTCTACATAAGCGCGGAGAGCGCGTACTGGACAGAGCAGTGCCAAGGCTGGGTCTGCCTCCTCCGAGGGCAGCGCTTGCAGGTTCACCACCTGGTCCCGGAAGGGAGTGGTAGGAACCTTGGGCACATATCCAGGCCGGGGTCTCAGGATCACGTGAGAACCGGCCGGCCCAAACTCTAGGCACGCTTCGTCAACGGAGAATGCGTGCAGGTCCCCGACCCTCTTGAGAGAGGCCAATGCGATCAGGAGCGCTGTCTTCATTGACAGGAACTTAAGCTCCACTGATTGCAAAGGCTCAAAGGGAGCACTCCGCAGGGCACTTAAAACCACTGAGAGGTCCCAAGAGGGAACGAGAGGAGAGCGAGGAGGATTCAGTCTCCTCGCCCCCCTCAGGAACCTGACGATCAGGTCGTGCTTCCCTATGGACTTACCTTCCACTAAGTCGTGGTGAGCGGCAATAGCGGCAACAAACTTTGAGGGAGGAGGGAGACAGCCTTCGCTCCAACCCATCTTGAAGGAAGGAAAGCACGAAACTGATCGAACAACTCCGGGGGTCTTCTCGGCGAGAAGAGCACCAATTGACGAATAGGTTCCACTTCAACGCGTAGGCATGTCTCGTGGACGACGCTCTAGCGGAAGTGATGGTAGCCACCACCGCAGGTGGTAGGGTACTCAAACCTGTCTCGTCCCGTCGAGGAGCCACACGTGGAGGTTCCAAAGATCGGGACGAGGGTGCCATAGAGTGCCCCGTCCCTGAGAAAGGAGGTCCTTCCTCAGAGGAATTGGCCAAGGAGGTGCTGTCGCGAGGAGCACTAGTTCGGAGAACCAAGTCCGGGTGGGCCAGTACGGCGCAACCAGAAGGACTTGCTCCTCGTCCTCCCTGACCTTGCGCAGGAGCTGCGCAAGAAGGCTCACTGGGGGAAACGCATACTTGCGGCCCCGCGGCCAGCTGTGCGCCAGTGCATCCGTGCCGAGCGTGCCCTCGGTCAGAGAATAAAACTGGGCGCAATGGGATGAGTCGCGGGAGGCAAACAGATCTATCTGTGCGTCGCCAAACTGGTCCCAAATCAGCTGGACCGACTGGGGATGGAGTCGCCATTCTCCAGGGAGGGGCTGAAGCCGTGACAGCTCGTCGGCAGCACGGTTCAGGGCTCCGGGAATGAAAATAGCACGAAGGGACCTCAGATGCTTCTGACTCCATAGGAGGAGGTGGCGAGCGAGTTGCGACATACGGCGGGAGCGTAGACCACCTTGATGGTTGATGTACGCTACTGTGGCGGTATTGTCTGATCGGACTAGTACGTGTTGACCCATGAGCAGCGCTCGGAAGCGGTGCAGAGCAAGGCGTACTGCCAGCAACTCGAGGCAATTGACATGCCATAGGCGCTGGGGTCCTGTCCAGGAGCCCGCGGCAGCATGACCATTGCACATGGCGCCCCAGCCCGTGGTGGAGGCATCTGTTGAGACAACAACATGCCTCGACACTCGTTCCAGGGGGACACCAGCCCTGAGAAAACTGAGGTTCAACCACGGGGTGAAGGTCTGATGGCAGCTCGAAGTCACTGGAACTCGGAGCTTGCCTTGTTGCCATGCCCACCTCGGGACTCGGTCGCGAAGCCAAAGCTGAAGCGGTCTCATATGAAGCAATCCGAGCGGCGTGACCGCGGCTGCAGATGCCATATGCCCCAGGAGCCTCTGAAAATGTTTCAGTGGAACCGCTTTCTTGCCCTGTATTTGTCTCAGACAAGTCAGCAGTGACTGCGCGCGCTCGCTCGTAAGCTGCGCGGACATGGCGACCGAGTCGATGTCCATACCGAGAAAAGAGATCCTCTGCACGGGGCAAAGTTTGCTCTTCTCCCAGTTGACCCGAAGGCCCAGACGGGCTAAGTGCCGGAGCACAAGGTCCCTGTGTTCGCAAACCTGGTCTCGAGAGTGAGCTATAATCAGCCAGTCGTCGAGATAGTTCAGGATGCGAACCCCGTGAACCCGAAGGGGAACAAGGGCTGCCTCGACGACCTTCGTGAAGACGCGAGGGGACAGGGCTAGCCCGAACGGGAGAACCGCGTACTGATATGCCTGTCCCTCGAAAGCAAACCGGAGGAACGGGCTGTGACGAGGGAGAATGGAGACATGAAAGTAGGCGTCCTTCAGGTCGATCGCTGCAAACCAATCCTGGGGCCGCACACACTCGAAAATGCGTTTGGCGGTGAGCATTTTGAACGGCATCCTGTAAAGGGAGCGATTCAATACTCGCAGGTCCAGGATTGGTCGTAACCCACCGGTTTTCTTGGGGACAATGAAGTAAGGGCTGTAGAAGCCGGACCTCATCTCGGCTGGAGGGACAGTCTCGATTGCACCCTTCGCCAGCAGAGTGGCAATCTCTGCTCGCATGATCGGGGCGTTGCCACCGACCAAAGTGGAGCGGACTCCCCTGTATCGGGGAGGAGACCGTGCGAACTGAATCGCATAGCCGAACCGGACGGTGCGGGCGACCCAGCGGGACAGTTGGGGAAGCTCTAGCCAGGCTTCTAGGAACTGTACCAGCGGGGTATGCGGACCACCGGCGTCCCCCCGGAGGGGCAGCGAAGCGGAGTAACTGGCCCGGACGTGGACGGCATAGCGATCCGGTGTGGGGGCGCAGTTAAGCTCCGCGCCCTGACAGAGGAGGCCAGGGAAGGACCAGCGTTCCACGGGGGCCTGCTCTGCCAGGGGTCTGGCGACAGAGTGGGACAGGGACGAAACGGCCCGTGGGCGGCACGCCGTGTCAACCGACTCTGGGACAGAGGGGGACGAGGAGAGCACGGCTGGTGGGCGGCGCTCTGTGTCGTCCGAGAACTCTGTGTGCTCAGAGACGAGAGAGTCAGTTCTTTTTGAATAAGGATTCTTCCCCAGCCCTCCACCGGGGAAAGGAGTGGCCCTGCTACCAACTCCTGGAAGAACTGAGTCCCATCTCTGAGCAGCCCATCTCAAAAAGCGCCGCTTAACCCGGCGTCTAGCGGGGGGCGGGGCTGGAGAGGGCTGAGGCATCCCCCCACGGTCTTCCAAGCCAGCCCGGATGAACGGGCGGGGTTGTGACCACGGGAGGGCGCCCTCGGCGGTTAGCAGACTGAGGGGCCTGAGCGGACGGCGGAGCTGTCGGCAGAACAACCTCAATCTGCTCCCGGGCGGTTGAGAACTATTGGGCAGAAGAACTCAACCGCACCGCCGAAGGGGCCGACCTGGGACGTGGGGGTGAGCAGACGAATCTACCGACCTCCAGCACATCAGAGCGGTCAGCCCCAGAGTGGTAAACATCACCTGACTCGGAGAGCGCGTGGCCACCTTCGTCGCTCGGAGAGCAAGGTCAGCGGCGTCGCGCTGAGTAGCTCATTAAGAGCCTCGAGTCAGTCCCGCCCTCCTGCAAAACCGTGAGCATCTGGGCCAGGTAGACCACAGAACGGTCACGGAATGCAGTGAGGCGGCTGCCTGTCCCGTGGCACTATAGGAATTCGCCACAGATTAGTGTAGACGAAAAGAACTACAGGCTTCGGACGGGGTGCTTAGGATAGCGCCGGGAAGCACTCTGAGGACACAGTAGCATCGCAACAGAGCGCTTCAACCGGGGGGACCCCAGTGTACCCATGGGCAGCGGCCCCGTGAGGGGGGAAAGGCGGATGAGACCAACGAACGGTCCCGAGAAGACACGGGGGTCTTTCAGGACATCGAGATCTCATCATGCACGTCCGGGAGGAAAGATATTGGGGTTTGCCGTGGACGCGGGTCGGCGGCCTTACCCAAAACCAATCGTCCCAGGAAAGCATGGCCGTCATCTCCGGATCAGACTAAGGCACAGCATAACACACCAGAAGGTGGCAGCTGTGACGAGTCGTCACTTCCAGAAGAACCAAGCCCACCTTATGATGTTACAACAGACATAGCATCTTTCTCTGTAGCTTCAACCGAAACCCGCGGGCCACCCGAAGGTCGACTCGCGGGAATCGGAGGTTCACTAGCGGGCACCGTCACACAGGAGGGAGCTGGGGTCGCGGACAGATAGTCGGCGCCTTGATCCAGACTATAACCCTCAGGTCACCCTGGCCACCAGCCGAAGCAGCACCCCTCGTTCTTTTTTTTTTTGGGGGGGGGGGGGGGGGGGGGGCGCTAGATCGGGGTGTGGATGAGGGGACTCTCACTCTTGCGAGTTCATTGAGTCTCGACCTAAATGACGCGATGATCATGTTCCCAGAGAGAACATGAATCACCCACGAGCGCTGTACAAGCATGATAAAAGCCCTACACACTAGACAGCGCTCGTGCCCATCAGAGTCCGATACCAATCTGCCGCCACTTTTTTTTTTTTTTTTTTTAAAGCACGGGCGAGCCGTCTTTAAAAAGACGTGCCGCGTGCGAGCTCTTTTTGTGAGAGAGAGAAACACTCTGATGTCGAGGCGCCCGGGGAGACACGCACTCTCTGGCAAAACCACTGCACAGATCAGCAGGAAGCGCGCGCTCGCTGGATATCGCCCACAAACACCAACACCAGAGGAACTCGTTTGTAAAAAGCTGACAATTTCAGAGATGGCTTGTGGAGTGAAGAGATGCTCTTGGCTCCGAAGCGAAAACATAACTGCATGTTGCCAGCGTCCTCCTTTTATACCCACGAGGTGGGGCGGAGTTACGTTATGCAAATTCCGCAGACCCATGGCATTTCTTTGCCATTGGCTCGTTTTGTAATACTCGAAGCTGATAGGCTTTCTAAGCGAAACCCCATTCGTCGTCATCCGACGTAACTCGGAGTGACAACGAAAGGGAACATTCCTTTATCACCGTTTCTTCCTGAAGGTCAACAACATGTAAATCTCTGACCCCTTACAAAAATATCACATGCCACACATATATACAATGATCATTTCATTCATTCAGCTACAATCAGCATTATGAAACATGCATATGTTTCAGCTAAAATATTTCTATGTGCCATATACTCTGTATAAGACAATAGGTGTTACAGTTATGGTATGACTGTTAGGTTAATTAATCATGTGACATAAGGGCTTGTTTGAAGATGAGACATATAGCGCTGACATTTAACCCTCATGTTCTGTTGAGATTGGCTAACTAATACAAATTTAAAAATCAACTCATTATTTCCTTACCAATTATTTTACTCCGTTCCTCTGGCCTGATCAAAACTCAGTAGGCAGATATTATTCAACACTTATACTTTAACACTCTGGTTTGCCACAGATTTAATATTATCCAGTTCAGTAATGTTGTTCTTGTCTGTGGTCAATCTGATAAAACACATGAAAACATCTTTAGAATTTTTTTTTTTTGCGAACAAAATATGAAACTCTAATCTAATCTAATCTTTTAGAGAAGTAAAACTACACTTCTCCTCAACAAACTGCATGATTTGAGGTATCATTCATGTCCCGTCACACAATTGGTGTTTGTCAAAGGTTTAAAAAACAAAACAAAAATGACATCAATGTCATGCATGTGAAAATGAATTGCATTTATTCATGCTTATTACCTGGGGTCTCTGGGACTCTAAACATAAGGTACATAAGTAATTTATCATTTTCAAGGTGGATTTCTGAACTATGTTAATTATAAAATTAACTTTTATAATTAGTTCTCATTAGGAAACTCATGAAATTAACTTTAAACCTATAAAGCCAACTGTATCATATTTGACACGTATATTTCTAAGCCCTCTAAATTATCAACATGATCAAAACTTTGTTGAAAAACCAGTTGTACAAAATCTATATGCCATTTGATGTATAGTTTATACTTTTTATATCATTCCCTGTGGTACATGTGTCTTTTTGCTGTGAAATCTCGACTGATTTTTATAAAGAAAACGTATGAGTTTTATATTGTTAGTAATATTTCAAGGTTTTTCAAATAGATAATTTTTTATAAAAATCATGTTAAATGTGAATATCAGATATGGCTTTTTGATTCATCAGGCTTTTGTTGAACGTTTTATTTATCTCTCATTCATTACTGTATTGCATTACATATTTTGCTTCCACAATACAAACTACAGAGCTTTGATCATAAAACGAAGCATTTAAATATAATCGTACATTTTATTGGAAGATATAATCTCATTGACTTACATCACAAGCTTTCAGAATTTCAACTTAATTTTGGCCTTATAAATATCAGCAACTGCACCAAATTGCATATTTTTGCTCAGTTTGGGGCAAAAATAAAATTGAGGTATTTCTCTCTCGATTTTTCTATATCATACTATATGAGTCATAAAAGCCTGATGTATCAAACATGATACTCAACAAAAATACAAATTCAAACTTTTTCCTTTATAAAATATTGTCTAAGGGTTCATCTCAAAAAGTGTTCCATTTTCAAAGATTCTATTTTTTACGATTATATGTCAGCCATTACAGTGTTAATTTAAATGACACTTTTTAAACTATTAAATGATCAACCTTTCAAACCCCAAACAAAATATGAGGGTTAAAATTGCACCGTCATGTGCAGTAATTATATGCCACGATGCAACATGGTTCTGTGATGGATTTTCATATGAATCCACATAAAATGTCACAATATCAACGTGGGTGATGATGAACACTAACAAAAGTTCCCTAATCAATATGATCAGGCAAAAAAAGATCAGTTCCATCAGAAACACATTTGCATACTTTTGCCGACACCGCCTCTTGCTGTTATTAAAATGCTTTACGAAGAGGCGGAATGCGTGAGTGGCTTCCTGCGCGGTGTCCCGGGCCCTAGGCAACCGAATCCTCATTTCCTGGATCCCTAGTGCTCGCCATTCTGACCAACACCTTCTTCCTGAGGTGACTCTGAGCTGCGTCTCCCACAAGCCCCGACCGGGCCTCAGGAGGGAAGGAGTGCGTCGACTGCTCACCACCCGAAAGCAGTTCCGACAGGCTACTCAGGGAACCTACATCTGATTGGGCAAAAGAGAATTGTGGGAGGGGCAAATGACTAGGCAAAAGAGGTTGGTCCTGCACGTCAGGAAGATCTGAAGAGTCCCGTGGTAGAGCGGAGTCAAAGGATGGGGTCCGCCTCCTCAGGACTGTGCTGTGCTCCTGGCCGACCGCATCGGTGGGGGGGTCGATGGAGATGCACGGAGGGCTCATTTTCTCCTTTTTGGGTGTTGGAGAAGGACCAGGTGATGGTGAAATTGTCTGCTGCTGAAGAAGTAACTCCTCTCCGTGCGTTGAGTGACGGCGAGGGATGTGGAGCTGAGATAGGAAGCCGTTATTTTCCATACTGTTGTGCTTCCGTAGACTATGAGCACTGGTGTCCGGTTGACGTGCCGTCCCACTGTGCAATGAGTCCTGAGACTGGGTGTCAGAACAGAAATGTGGGTTGTGGCTGCGTGCCCCACACCGAGAGGCTCTTCTCTGGGTGATGTTGGTGTTGAGTCGGACCGACTCGTTGGTGGCGTCTGAATCTCGTAGCTTGGTTTGTGCATGTGTGTGCAGTACCTCGAGAGATTTGATGGAGTGTGTATGGCGCGCGGTCTTTCGGCAGGGGATGCTGCGCTGGCTGTACACGTGTCTGTTTGTCTGTACGCTCGCGGTCCGGCTGCGGAGGGGAGGGGGGGGCGAGGCCTGGGGGGAACAGGGGGCAGATCCACCGGTGAGGGGCATGATGGGTACTTTGAGAAGGAGATTATCACTGGAGCAGGGCTTGCTCGGGATATGTAAGGTGTCTCTGGAGTCAACGTTTGTGGAATCGAAGGAGTCACTCTTTATTGCTTGCTGTAGGTAAGAACAGATGTAAGATGCATAAGATGTAATGTAATTGCAAAAATATTCATCACACAACCATCTTGAATGCTTTATTGCAGAATTCTGTAGTAATTTTCTTATATATTGGAAAATATGTTTAATGTATTTAAAAAAATATATTATTTAGTTTGATTTTGTTTAAATATGTGTAGTTAAAATCACAATGATAATATTAGCATAACAATTAAAGGAATAGTTAACTTAAAAATGAGAATTCTGTCATCATTTACTCACCCTCAAGTTGTTTCAAACATGAATCTCTTTCTTCTGCGGAACACAAAGGAAGATATAGTGAAGAATGTCGGTAACCAGACAGTTGATGGACAGTTGTGGAAGTCAATGGGGTCCATCAACTGTTTGGTTACAGACATTCTTCAAACTATCTTCCTTTGTGTTCAGCAGAAGAAAGAGTTTCAGGGTTGAAACAACTTGAGGGTTGTGACAGAATTGTCATTTTTAAGTGAACTATTCCTTTAACATTAATTTCAGAATGTTTTAGTATTTGGTTTGTCTCTTGCTTTAACGATGACAGCAGCAGTTTGTGTAAAATCATGATTTGAGAATCGTTCAATGGAAGTAAGAACGTCTGACATTTTATACAAATGTTCACATGATTGACATCTCAAATTTAGCGTTTCGTTTGTGACAAAAAAAAGTGTATTTTACTGAGTTACTGTGTTACAGTACCTGTCTCTTCAGAGGTCTGAAGGCATTGCTAGATCTCGCTCTTCGGTTTAGAGGATGGAGAGCAGGAATAGAGGCCAGGCTTGTCTGAGATGCAGTTCCTGGAACCTGCATTACGGCACTATCTTCACAGGACTGGGTCCCGAGTGAGAGAGAGGAGCCTGAAAACACACCAACAGCTTTAGTCATATTCTCTCTCTATACGTGTGTCATGAACAGCCAGGACTGGCTCAGTTTTGTCACCTGGTAGTGTAGAGTCCTGTTTGGAGAATCTCTCATGAACGGATCCATATACAGGCTTAACAGGATACAGCATGTAACTGTCATTAGGTAAGGACAGCATCCGTGACATAGACGGCCTCCCAACTGTCAGGAAGTTGCCATAATTGGGGTCTTTGCCCTGCAAACACAACAAATCATTAAGATAAAAGCGCTTTAACTGTAATGTTTTGCCATTTCTTAAAAACAGGCTTAAAGACACTGCATATTCTTAAAAAAATATGAAAAATATTTATAAATACAATATATAATTGTAATATTTATAACAAATAATAATATAAATATGATATTTATAATAAAATAATATGTCTATTATTTTAATCAATCAAATCAAAATAGATTGGCGCACTTAAAAATTGCATGTTGACTTTAAAATGTTGCTATACAGTAGATTCATTTTTATTTATGCCAGTAAACATCATCAGGGAAGAGATGCCACTGCAAGATGAAGGGGAAGTTATTTTAATTAAAGATTACAAAGGCACATGAATTAAAAAAAATAAAGATGTGCACAGAAAAACCCTTAAAAATACGGAATAAATACGGAAATATTTCATCAAAAAGGGGAGTTCATGGTACTAGACAATATTCACCTCTAAATTATGCAAGATTTACTTCTATATATATATTTTTCAGTGTCTAAAAGTCCAATGCATGGAAGGCAGATTAGTGCCATTTGGTGGGAGAAATAAAGAAAATAAGATGTAGAATGGAATAATCATGTATAGCCCTAAATATGACATACATATATAATTTTCTTTGCATATAGGGCTATGTATTACTTATAAGAGTATTTTCAGGCATAATTACTTTTATTTAGGTTTTCCGTATGGATACATTTAGACATTATCAAAGACTACTTTATCGTGGTTGATTTGTAGACTGTACTCTGAAAAAACTGCTCTGTATTTTCGTATTTCCCATCACAAGTGCGAATGTTTTTTTATACACCATTTAGCCTTTTTAAGTACAGTATAAAATAAAAATATTAAATGTTATTATTTTTATATTATACTAAAATATTATTTAAAATGGTCATCTTAAACATATCTAAAATATCTTTAGCATTACTCTAATCTAATAGAACTCACCTGTTCATGTGAGAGAGTCTCCATTTTAACAGCTGTACCCTCCAGCCCAATGACTCCGCCCATAGAGGCGGAGCTTTGTCTACGACTGCCCTTAAGCTCCTCCCTCAACTCCGCCTCCATCTCCGCCTCCTCACGGGCATCTTTGTTACTCTCCTCTAAATGTTTCATGAGCACAGCGACCACAACATTCACCAGCACAAACTGTGCCACCAGCACAAATGTCACAAAGTACAGAGGTGACAAAAGCGGAAGGTAACTCAGACATTTGTCATTTTTACATTCCCGCAGGGTATCCTAGACACACAGAAACAGAAATTGTGAGTTCTGCCAAGCTCAAAAAGTCCCGATAATGTACTGTATGTGGGCAACAAACAATCTGACAACCAATTAAGAGCTAACATTAAACATCAGCATTCTCTAATCAGGCATTTACAACATGCAGCATGAATATTTTCATGGTTTGCAAAATACCTTCATAATTCCATTCCAGTTGTCTCCCGTGGAAATGCGGAACAGAGTGAGGAATGCCATGCCGAAGTTCTGAAATGTAGCATGTCGGCTCAAACCCTCACATGGGCTCTCCTCAGTGCATTCTGATTTAAAAATAATAGTTTATTTTAATACTTCATCTCAAAAATGCACTTATTTGTTTTATGCAACAACATACACTACCATTCAAAGCATGGGCTCTGTAGGACAGTACAGACATTTAGAATGTTACTAAAGATTTCAAATACATGCTGTTCTATTAAACTTTCAATTCATCAGACACCTGAAAAACATAAATAATCTTGAGCAGCAAATCAACATATTAGAATGATTTCTGAAGGATCATGTGACACTGAAGACTGGAGTAATGATGCCGAAAATTCAGCTTTGCCATCATGGAATTAATTACATTCTAAAATCTATTAAAATAGAAAATAGTTACTTACAGTACCACTATTTTTACTGAATTTTTTGATCAAATAAAAGCAGCCTTGGTGAGAATAAGAGACTTCTTTCAAAAACAGTTAAAAAGTTTTATCAACCCCAAATTTTTGAACGGTAGTGTATGATAACAGGAAATGAAAGGTATACCGACCAAGTTTACCAAAGAGTTCAACTCCCAGTGCCGCATAGATGAAGAACAGCAGCATAAAAAGCAGACCCAGATTACCAACCTAGAGAACCAGAACATCACCAGAATAAAGCCAGGTATATATCATCTGAGGCCACATACTGTAGTTCCACAATACAAATAACAAAAGATGTAGCACAAACATTTGATCACACTGACCTGCGGTAAAGCTTGAACTACTGTATCCAGAAGAGATCTCATTCCTGTGGCCATCTTCAACAGCTTCAACACTGAAAGGGAATTTTACTGTATATTACAATTCATTCCTATTTTAATCATTAATCATTCATTTCAACATTACTTGCCATAAACCCTCACTGTCCTTAAGCACAATATAAAAAAATACACCACCATTCAAAATGACTATTTAGGGTCTCTGAGATGTTTTAATGCTTTTTTAAAGTAGTGTCTTATTCTCACCAAGGCTATTCATTTGTTCAAAAATACAGTAAAACGTAATATTTATTTTCAGCATCATTACCCCAGTCATCAGTTTCACATGATCCTTCAGAAATCATTCTAATATGGAGATTTGCTGCTCAAAAAACATTTCTTATTATCAATGTTGAAAACAATTGGGCAGCTTAATATTTTTGGGGATAAAAACTAATGTTTACATTTTTTTAACAGAAAGATGTCTTTAATCTAACATATAAATGTCTTTAATATTTTTTTAAAAGTTGAATGTGAACTTGCTGAATAAAATTGTTTATTTAATTCCAAAATGATCTTATGGACCCCAAATTTTTGAATGGTAGTGTAAATAAAAAAATTCTAAATTTCCCATTTTTATTAGAGGAGCAAGAAAATCTGGAAACTTCTTCTCGCTCTTGACGCATCTAAGGCATTGCTTTATTTCTCATACGTCATGGCTGGCATGTGCATGTCTTTGTGTATTTGTTACCTCTGGCAATGCGCAGCACTCTCATGATGCGTATGATAGTTGGGTTGATGGGTAGAGAGGCATTCAGGTCAATTTCCTCAAGTGTGATCCCCATGATGGAGAGAAGAACAATTGCCAAGTCTAACTGATTCCACCTGACAGAAGAAAGACAGAAACACAAAATGAGATGAAGACAAGGTCCTGTTAAACCATTTAATATTCTTGGAAAGCGCTACACTTGACCATTCCGTGACTGCCTGAGGAAAGATCTTTCTAACACTGAGATTTCAAGCTTAAAGGGCCACAGAACATGAATGACAATGGAAGACAATATTAGCATCCAGTATTTTTGATTTATAAAGAGGAATTCATTTAGGGACTTTCTGGGCTCTCACTCTGTGTCAACGTCACAGGATGTTTCACAGTGGTGTCTCATAATTATTCATGAGGAGACCTTGTCTCATTATTATTCATGACACCATGCAACCTTTCTCTATGATAGGCACTTGAAACAGTGAGTTGATACTATAGTGGAACATGGATCGCAAGTATTTGCATTTGCATGACATGCGATTCTGACAGAGCCACAGGCTTTCAATCAATGACTGACAGTTGAAATATTTGTGTGCAACTATCATCTAATTTCATTGAAACAAGACGCAGTTTCATCACAGACACTATCCGTCTTTACTTTAAATTAAGGCTACTTATAACTATGAATCCGTGTCACAGAATAACAATCTCCAAAGTTAGGGTGCATTAGCAAGGATGCATTAAATTGATCAAAAGTGACAGTAGGGACATTTACATTGTTACAAAAAAAAAATACTACAAATAAATGCTGTTCTGTTTAACTTTGCATTCAAAGAATGCTAAAAATGTATCACTGTTTTCAACATTATTTCTTAAGGATCATGCAGCACTGAAGACTGCAGTAATGATCCTGAAAATCAGCTTTGTCATCACAGGAATAAATAATATTTTAATATATATATATATATATAAAAAAAGGTTCTTTAAATTGTAATAATATTCCACAATAGTACTGGTTTTACTGTATTTTCGACAAAACAAAAGCCATACTTTTGAACAGTAGAGCATATTACTGCATTCAGTTATAGCAGTTCTGAACCGCAACACGCCATTAAAGTGAAATTAAACGGAGTGCAGTTGTTTCTCCTCACGTCTGTTATGAGAACAGTCAACAGACCCATGCTGAAATGTCAATTTAAGAAAACTACTAACCAGTGAAAGCTACTGCATCTCTGCATTATGTCCTCAAGAGGGAGCCTTACCTCTCTTTGAAAAATCTCCTAAAGCCAAAGGCAACCAGTTTCAGCACAGCCTCGATCACAAAGACCAGCGTGAAGACATAGTTACAGTATTTCAGACCTTCATCAAGATACTGAGAAGCACAGACATAAACAGTGACAGTCAGACACCAGGAATATTAAACTCTGAATTAAACATGAAATCAAAATTGACCATTTTATTGATATGATCCTGGTCTTATAGTGAATAACCATCAGAGCATGTTATTCAGTTATAAATATTTCATCAAAATGTAATAACTTGCTCTGCCTCTGAAACAACCTTACTTTTCGGTTGACATCACCGAGCCCTTTTATTTTTGGCCTGATGTCATTAGGTGTGTTCAACTTCAGTCAGCGCTGTACAGACAGATCGGTTAGAAATAGAACACATGCCGGTTAGAAATACTGTCTGACTTGAGACAGCGCTGAGGCCATGTCACTGTGATGTATTGCACAGCGAGAGCAGACGGCTGACTCAGTCTGCGCAGACTCTCCAGAGCAGCTGCACAAGCTCTGACGACGACACGCTGCTCCACGATTGGCCGGATTCTACGATGACATCGTGTTTATTCGTAACACCTTCTGTTCCGCTAATAGTCACAAATCCGTAAACTATACAAAAACTAATATTTTGTCATGTTTATCAAAATAACACTGATAAAAATATATAGACACACATTATTGGTATCTAAATAGTATAGGCTTATTTTGAACTTTATTCTTGAACAGATGGCGCCGTATTAAGCAGCGGGGCTTGACATTAACACCAACCCAAATGTGGGTGGATAGCAGGTGGATTTCAGCAGTGGCGTGTAACGCAGTCACTCCTTCTACTCACTTTGGCAGGTTGAATTTTATATATAATATATACATTTTTCAACTGTAGTTTTTTTTAAAAAGGAATCTGAAATAATAATCTAAGTGCAATGTAGTGCAAAAATCATGATTTTTCCAAAATAATGATTTTTCGATACATATTGATACTGAAATATCTGAAACGCTTGCAATACTCATTTTCTACAGAATGGATACACAGTACCAGCTGCGCTTTCTTGCTCTCTTACTCAAAGTGTGCGTGCGCGTAAACCTAAACCGTCTCTTAGTACAAAATCTAGGTTTTTTTGGCTGCTTATTGCGCGTAAACTGTCAAATACACACAAAATAATGTCAAAATGGCGGTCTTGGCAAGAAATTCACATAAACACTGTCAGTTATGTTTTAAATGAACATAAACAGTTGAGAAAGAAAACGCACGTGTAACAATATAATGGATCCGTGTGTCAGGTCCTAAAGTGACAGCAGCCTAATAAACCTACTGCCAAATTATGAGATAATATAAAAAATATCTATATGGCAGCTTTTCCCCATGGTATAGATGTCAAAACTGTGGCCAGTGAAAATGCTGAGTGGCTAGTAACTTTGGAAAATCACTAGCCACAGTGGCTGGTGTGAAAAAAAGCAGCAAGCGGCATCTCTCACCGATCGGTCTGCGCAGTCGAACACACGGTTATGTAACTCCCACTTTTAATAATCCAATCAATTCCAATGCATAAAATCATGTCTCGCCCCATATATTTGTTTCTCATTAGAATACTGTTTCACTCTGAAATACGTCTGATTACAGAAGTAAAGTGGGTGTGAACCAGTGTTGTTATTGTTAACTAAAACCAAAACTAAAAATACTAAAAGTTATTTATGTTAATTGAAATGAACATTAACAGAAATATAAATAAACATATTCTATTTCAGTTAGTTGGTAGAGAAGAAATTCAAATTTTAATTTAAAGGTGAAATAAATGTCTATTTAATTAAATCGACATGTTTTATGGAAAACTAATAAAATGACTAAAACATACATCAAAATTACAAAAAAAAAGACTAAAATAAAAATACTAAATGCTATAACTAATTAAAAATATCAACAAATACTAAGATAGTATAGTAATGATAAAAGACTGAATAACTAAAAGACTAAAATAACACTAGGGAGGCCATATGTTGACTTAAAACATGAAATGCTAATATTCTGTTAGCAGTTTTGCAAACCGGCTTTTCTTAAGCTATTGCTCATGTCACTGCTTTGCAGAAGCAGTGTGTGTGTAATACGCCAAACCTTGGGTTGTCTGTAGTGCTCCATTGACATTGTAAGGACATTGATGGCGATGATGATGGTGATGAAGAGGTCCAGATAATGACTAGTGCAGAGCGTGTGAATATAGAGGCGTGTTGGAGAGTAGTCAGCATAGTACGGTCTCTGCATGGCCTCTACAAGACAACACACACACACAGAGAGAGAGAGAGAGAGAGAGAGAGAGAGAGAGAGAGAGAGAGAGAGAGAGAGAGAGAGAGAGAGAGAGAGAGAGAGAGAGAGAGAGAGAGAGAGAGAGAGAGAGAGAGAGAGAGAGAGAGAGAGAGAGAGAGAGAGAGAGAGAGAGAGAGAGAGAGAGAGAGAGAGAGAGAGAGAGAGAGAGAGAGAGAGAGAGAGAGAGAGAGAGAGAGAGAGAGAGAGAGAGAGAGAGAGAGAGAGAGAACAATAGGGCACCTTCATTAGGGTGTATTCAGGTCATTCACACATACACAAGCACTCATGTTGTATGACGGGATGCTGTGAACATCCACGGCGAACATTTTATGTTTAAAAATACTTTGATGGTAATATTCACAAGATTTGCAACATTTCATTGAAATAACTCAAAGGCCGAATGTGTGTTGTTAGTGTACTGTATAGGCTACTTTGTTGTCCCTGTCAAACACAAGCACACTGACCCAGTTTTGTCTGGCCAGTAAATTGCTAACGTGGCAGTGTGTGTGTGTGTGTGTGTGTGTGTGTAATCACAGTTTGCAAACAGTCGAGTCATCTAAGGGATGTTATAAATGTCCAGCCAAGCGTCCCTCTACATCCATCACTGCTCAAGACTGCTCAAGGTGTCTTTGAGAGAAGCTTTGTGTGCATTTAAGAAAGAGGCAGAGCGAGTGAGGTCTTGAGACAGCTAGCTAAGTCACTTTCCAGTTCAGTACTGTGGCGGTACCATGGTGCAGTGATGGTCTTTGATATACCACAGTACTGTGAGTAAAGCTTACTCATGTAAATCTCAGGGTTCTGGGTTGTTGTTATGCTGCTGCTTACTGTCCCAAAGTAGGCTAACATGTTGACCCCTAAACATGGCTTTGGTCACTATATGTAATGTGTAAGAAAGTTCTAGCTATTGTTTAAAATTTTCCCCATTGTTTTCATAACCTTGTTACATGACACTAGTAAAACTACTAAAGCACAGGATTCAAGTGGGATTTGAGACAAGAGTAAATGTTTTTACTCTCACTTATAATTATGTGTCTCTTGTCTAATTAAATGCTGGTTGAGGTTTTGAATCAAGCAAAGTCAATGTTCTTTTGAAGAACACGTCTGTGGAAATCAATACTAATTGTCTATTTCACAAGCTTAATACACACGGTCAGCACCGTACAGTTTGGTTGCTGTTGTGTGTGATGCAATACAATTACAAGCAATAAAACCAGTCTGTTCCATGCTAGTTTTTATCCTAATCAGCAGTGAAAAGCCACAAAATATTTTGTTGCTCTCTGCTCTGGTCAATATTTAAGTGGCAAAAGTACAAAAATTGCCCAAAATCCATTTAGTTGTTTCGTTCTGAATTTCGCTTTCAGTAACAGCAGGAAAGTGATTGACATTCTGTTGCATTGTCCCATTACGACACAGTCTGCAAAAAACACACTCACTCCTGCGTTTCTTCTCCATGCGCTTCTTTCTCTTTTCCTCCCTCCGTCTGGCCTCCTCTTCCTCTTGGTCTTGTCTACACTTGTGGAAGTTCTCGACCACCACGCCTACAAACATGTTCAGCACGAAGAAGCTGACGATCAGCAGGAAGGAGATGAAGTACAGAAGCATCCAGGGATTATGATTCCTTATGGGCTACAAAGAGAGAAGAAAGAAGAACAGAGAAATCATTTAGATATAAGGAGATTACATTGATCAAAGTGGTGTAATTGTCATAAGGAAATATTCATGTGTACACTTTTTTTTCAATTAAGCCTGGAATATTTATGTGTGCATCAGCACATTTATATATATACTAAGTATATAAACTTTATATGCTATATTAGACTTGCACATATTTTTCATACTATTCTTTTGTGGAAATGATGGAGATGCTAGCTAGCTCTTGCCTTTTATTTAGCTGCATTTAAGTAATTAAACTTACTAATTCAGGTCCCTGACAACAATTTTCAGGAATTGAAAAAAACAGGTAATAAGACTTAAAGTCCCCCTGTGATGAAAATCAAGTTTTTTTTATAGGTCTATGTGGTGTTTTTAATGTGCTTTAAGACAAACCATGTGTAAAGTCATAAGTCAGCACCATTGCAGAGTATTTTTCCTTAAAACTGCAGTGAACCAAAGACAGTCTCATGAAATCGCTGGTGTTTCTGACGCCACAAACTACCTTGTAACCAATCAGGTCAACATGTGATCGTCAACAAGTGGATCTCTGAGCTGGTGTGAGTGAGTGGAGGCGGGGCTAATTTGCATATTCATAGCTCAGCGTATATGAGGCAAGGATGTAGAGTTACATTCAAGCTATTTTAAGGCATGAAGAATTTAATCTAATTTAAGGCATGAAAAGGGAAAAAAACGTTTAAATATGTAATTTTGGTGATCAAAGATGAGTTTTAAGGGATACAATAATTGACTACAAGGGGATTTTAATGTTTTCACTCATATGAACATTAATTAATGTTATTTTGATGGTTCTAAAAAAATAATCCTGTCTGCTCCTGTTTCCAAAAGCGTGTTTCTTTAAAGCTTGATGCTTGATCGTCTCGTAGCATTCATAATTACTTTAGTTTGGTCATGTCATGTACCAATATAAATTAATAATATTCAGATAGTCAGAATATTATACCAGCTGTCTTTGTTGGTTAAACACTAATTAAGTTTATTTTTAAGATTAAAACTATTTAAATGTTGTAGATTTGTGTTTAAAATAAAACTTAAAAATAACTGTTTTGCATTTTACTATATTTTAAAATGTATTTTTTTTCCTGTGATGGTTAAAACTGCATCATTCTGCATTATCACATGATCCTTCAGAAATCCTTCATTCTAATATGCTGATTTGCTGCTCAAGAAACATTTCTTATTATTATTAATGATGAAAATCATTTTGCTCCTTAATATTTTTGTGGAAACTGTGATACATTTTTCAAGATTCTTTGATGAAAGGTACGTTTGAAAGAACAGTATTTGAAATAGAAATATTTTATAACATTATAAATACCTTTACTGTCAACTTTGATCAATTTAATGCAAGATTTCTGAATAAAACAGTATTAAACTCTTTAAAAAATACCCCAAACATTTAAACAGTAGTATAATTCCATAATATTTTCTCTGAAATCAAGTCTTATTATCTTACATTATTTTTTATTTTATTATAAATTAAGTAAATTTATCTATCTACTAAAAACATGCATTTGCATTTATTTAGCATTTTAAAGTGAAGGCACCCTTGTTTGAAATTCTAAAAACTTGAATATTGGCTTAAAGGGATAGTTCACCCAAAAACTAAAATTCTGTCAGTATTTACTCACCCTCAACCCCGTAAGTCCTTCGATCATCTTCGGAACACAAATTAAGATATTTTTGATGAAATCTGAGAGCTGGATCACTCCTCCATACTAGTCCATAGGCTTCTGCAGGAATTGAAACTTGCCGGCCTCGAAAAGTTATTAAAAACATCGTTAAAATAGTCCGAGTGACTACAGTGGCTCAATCTTAAGTTTATCAAGCGACGAGAATACTTTTTGTGCGCAAAAACAAACTAAAATAACGACTTTATTTCAACTATTCATTTCCTTCTGAGTCAGTTAAACTAGTGTAACAGTGTAAGCTTTTGTTGTTGTACGTCACACGCATCACACACATGACCAGCGTCGGCCAATAGTGAGCCTAGGTGTGACGTAGCTCTACGCAAACATACTAGTTTAACTGACTAGAGGCCCACGAGAAGGAAATGAATAGTTGAAATAAAGTCGTTATTTTTGTTTGTTTTTGCGCACAAAAAGTATTCTCGTCGCTTGATCAACTTGAGCCACTGTAGTCACTCGGACTATTTTAACGATGTCTTTCATAACTTTTGGGCCGGCCAGTTTCGATCCCTTAAGAAGCCTATGGAGGAGTGATCCAGCTCTCAGATTTCATCAAAAATATCTTAATTCGTGTTCCGAAGATGAACGAAAGTCTTACGGGTTTGGAACAACATGAGGGTGAGTAATTACTGACAGAATTTTCATTTTTGGGTGAACTAACCCTTTAACACAACAATCAGCATTAACATGATGCATGCATAATCAGTATTGCATTTTTGAATTAAAATTTCTATGCACATAAAAGTAATTACAAGTTGCATTCCCTATAAAAGGTAAATGGGGAAAACCTGTCAGGAGGAAAAGAAAGTGGAGATAAAAAAGCCCATCAGCAACAAATCAAAGACATGAAAATGTTACAGGTTGAAATTGCAGAATGCAATGGAAACTCTGTACTTGTCTTATTGTATATGCAACACAATTGGTATTTTTAACCACACAAAAAGATAAAGGACACTATATTAACCAGTTGTGTTGAGTCTGTTGGACTGGACGTTTCTGTCTGTGTGTGTGAGTATAAGACCTCTCAGTGGAATTAAATGATGAATGTTCTGTGTCTCCTCCTCAACCTGCTCATTTTGGTGTCCTCCACTGTATTTTTATCTCTCTCTCCCTTTTTTCTTTAGTTCAGAGCTGAATCAACCAAACACTCACTTTACCTAAAACCCACTGCTGGCTTTTGTGATTGTGTCACTTGAGCTTGTGAAAAAAAAAAGAAGTAAAAAAGTAAAAAAAAAAACTCCTGGTGCCAGTGCTTTCTTTTCTTATAACAGACAGATTCAGAGTAAGGCGTAAGTGTTTCCACACTGAGTAGTGTTACACACACGCACGCGCACACACGCACACACACACACACACACACACACGCACACACACACACACGCACACACACACACACACACACACACACACACACACACACACACACACACACACACACACACACACACACACACATACACACACACACACACACACACACACACACACACACACACACACACACACACACACACACACACACACACACACACACGTACACATGCGCACACACCTGTTTGTCTACAGCCACGGCATCTAAGCCATCGTACATGATGCTGACCCAACCATCTTTAGATGACAGGACAAACAATGACATCAGTGCCTGCAAAACAGAGATAAAATGGATTCATGTAAATAAGAGAATATTACTGTATCATTGTCAACAATATGAATATCTGTAAAATATTAAGGGGAAGGTGAGATGAACATAATTCTGCTCAGTTGAAGGCTACTGCACAGCAATTTTTTTGGGGGGGGGGGGGGGGGGGGGCGGGGAAATCTTAACATCCTAAATTTACTTGAGAAGCAAGCAACACTTATTTATAGAATTTATACTGAATTAAGTTTTTCCTCTATTGATTATTTTTTCTTGTTTTAAACATACTCTATTTGCGTTGTTTCTAATAAAAATAAGAAACGTATAATTTTTCTGCAAACTGGCAATATGTCCGGCCAAGGAACATTTACATCTTCACCCTTTACTGAAATATTATTCAAACTTTATTTATTTGTAAACATTTTGTAAACATATTGCTTAGTTGTGCTTTTATTTGTGATAACGCAATGAAACATGCCAAATTGCGCTAATTTCTGGCCAGTCTGTCATACAAAGAAATTATGAACACATGCAAAAACAAGAGAGAACCAACAAAATATTAATTATCACACACACACACACACACACACACACACATGAACACACATATATACATGGGTGTGCTGATTTGTGTACAACATAGTACTGACACAGTGTGGACAAAATAAAAGTGTGCATTTATTTAAACTGTCTGTGCTTGACAAATATTCAAATGTTTTGGAAAAAATCAAACATGTTGGATGTCAAACTTAATGTTAATTCATTACATTAGGGAATTAAAGTTAAAGGTCTAAACTAAAACAAAACAAAAAAACTAAACTGAACAGGTACAAGAAACACTGTCCACCAGAACCCTGTCATCTTGATGAAATGTGCTTTGTGGCCTGAATCTGAAATATAATGGGTTTAGAAAAAGGGCAAATGAGAAGGTTGATTTTTTAATAAAAGATGCTACCAGTGGTCATAATTCATTCTTCATGACATTCCCCCTTAATGTCTATGTCTAAATATGTGTGTAAGTGTGATTGTGATTGTCTTACCTGACCCAGGTTATCGAAGTTGTACTTCCTACGGACCCATTTGTATTTAGCCAGCAGACACTCTGATCTATTGGTGATGTTTTTAGTGTCAAAGCCTTCACAGTGATGAAACTTCCCCTTAAAGAGCTGAGTGAATAAAAACAAACTTATAAATAAAAATGAACTTAATTCAGATTTTTAATTAAGATTAAGTAATTTAGACACTAGCAGCATGAGTGTACCTGAACTCCCAGAATGCCAAAGACAATAAAGAAAGCGCAACAGATTAACACAATATTTCCAATTGGTCTGAGAGATGTGATCAATGTTTCAACGACCAGCTTCAGTCCGGGGGCCCTGCTTATGACCCTGACAACACAAACACACAAAGAAATGCATATTTAGTGTTGCAACAATATCTGAACAATAACCACTGAACTAGAAAGAGGCTGTTAATAAAAAGGCTCAGAGCTGCACAACAAGCTGACGAGACGAGATGTGCTCGAGTGTTATCCTTGAAATGAATAGACTGCTCAGCAGAATATATCTCCGTCTGTCTTTGTTCAAATATGTGTAGTGGAACAGTTACATATGGAAGCTCGATTCAAGAAAAAATTAAAAATAAAAAGAAACGAGTAATTGCGACTTCAATAGTTCTAAAGCTTCAATAGTTTTCTGACTAAGATATGAAATGTTTCAATGTTTCAGCACCATGGACAACAGCGACGTTATCAAATTTTTTTTTAATTAGGGATACATTTTGTTTTATTGAGTAACTACTGGTTGCCTAGTAAAGCTTGTGAATGACATTCACGGATGTTGCTTCATGTTTTAGACAATGAATCAGATTTTTGCCACTTCAAACAAACATTTTGGAAGGAAAAGGCTACATATAAATGGAATCAGTACATACAATTTTTAATATAAAAGATGAACGAGTACTCTTTGCCATCGTGGCTATTTATCTGCGGTGACAGCGGCGGTCTATCTAGGTTCATTAAAACCATTTAGGCTCGTACCCTACAGTACATGCACACAGAGATCATAAATTATAGGAAAGTTGCTGACCGCTAAAATGAACTACTTTTCTATCTTCCCTCGAAACTCCACTACAGGATGTAGTGACGGATCACGTGCGCTCCACTGACTTCACTCCTGTTGGTTGTTGCTACCAAAAGTCGCTCTTCATTAAGTTAAAGATATCTCAATATTGTCACACCACTGGACACACATACTGTACATCCTGTCGCTCATGTTGCCGGAAATAGTGGTATTGTGATTGCAGCTTCGCCAGCTCCAATTCCAATTCACTTTCTTTCATTGTATTGAAAAAGCAGTGTGAACATTCTGCTAAACATTTACTTCTGTGTTTCATGGAAGAAATATAGGTGAACTAGCCCTTTAAGACTATTAAAACAGCCTACAATAGAGGACATAATGTACTTACAGACATTTATACACACCCACACAAACCTTCAATAAAAATCTCACCTCAAGGGTCTTAGTGTTCTGAGCAGTCGAAGAACCCGTAAGATACCCAGGATTCTGTTCCCGCCAGAGGACGCGAGTGAGACCAGGATGTCCACAATAGACACAAATACCAGAAAGCCGTCTAGAACATTCCAGCTGCTCTTCAGGTACGAGCCTGGACCAGCGTATAGCCCAAGAGAAACCACCTACAACACCAACAGCATAATAATCATCACCATCACTGACATGTCATCAGCATATTGAATTATTATTGTTTTATTATATTAAAAATATAAGTTAAATTAAAACAACCCTCTACGGACATACTGAAGCTTGAGTCGTCATTGGCTAGTACATTTTTTATTGTACTCGCCAGATTTTTTACATGGAATGCAAGAAAAATGCAAATAAACAAATTCTACATAAATATAATACAACATTTTGTGTGAATTTTGTGTGAAATTGTCCGTTCAAGAGCATCAGACGGGGCTTACTGGGCTTTCTGTCAGATGCACACATGAGTTATCTTTTGCATCTTCTTGAGCTTGAATGTTTAAATAGGCAAGGCTAAAAAACATGTGCAAATGATAAACTTTCATGACGATACAGCACTGGCCAGATCGGGACAGGGACAGTGACAGATCTGTCAACTCTGGGCCATCGGGCAGTCCTGTCGAGCCCTGTATTTAGATTCAGCGCGTCAATTGTCTTTATGTGACGTGTAAAAGCCTCTCTCTTTCTCTCACGTTGAGTGTGTGTGTGAGAAAGCGACAGATGGCGCTCTCAGGTAAGTGACGGTGCGTATAGCTCAGCAGACAATGAAATTATATATCTGAGCTAAACTTATTTTTTGCCTCTAACTCAATCAAAGGCGACAGAAATCGTACTGTTTACTAGCCATTGGCTAATTAAAGACATTTTTAGTCGCCTAGCATGAAATTTGGTTGCATATGCGAGTGATTGAATAATTGGGTTGAATAATTTGAATAATAATAAAAATGTTACTAAAATGTATGCCTTTATTTAATCATTTCCTACCTTCACAGTCATCTCAGCCACAAAGATCACAGTGAAGATGTAGTTGGACACTTTAAGAAAAATCCGCTCCTGTCAAACAATGATAAATGGCAACATTTAAAATGGCAACAAATGCACCATATTCCTTACAGACCAATACAAGTGCAGCTTCGAGATGTTACCATGTTTCCCCTATTGATGAGACGTCACCCAGTGGCTTTTTAAAGTATTTATTGTGCAGTATAGTTTCATTACTGAGTCAGCAAATTTAGCAAGGATGCATTGGATTGATCAAAAGTGACCAAAAATGGATCAAAAAGTCACATACCTGTATTTACTTCCTGTTTTCGGTCGAAGTCCACAGTAGTCGATTGTCGAGTTCGTGCGCGCGATCATTGGTAACTAAGCAACAGTGGAGACTCAGATTGTCAGCTGATGACGGTGCTGTGTGGTGTTCTGATATTATGATTTTCTATGACATTATGATATGATGTTGCTTAGTTACCAATGATCGCGCGCGAACTCGACAATCGACTACTGTGGACTTCGACCGAAAACAGGAAGTAAATACAGGTATGTGAGCTGGCTGAATTAACATCATTTTTATTAATATCTTTCACATCTACTGCAGTCAGATTGACCGTGGTCACTCTTAATAACACCACTCACATGGCTGTTCACTTGTAATGACAAATCAAGGATGTTAAGAGGCTAAAAGTAGGTTTAGAACTTGCCCCATTGAAGTCAACAGGGTGCGAATTTTAAAAAGAGGATAACACTGTGTAGGCAACACCGATTTTTGTACAAAAAAATGAGCTCAATGTTAAAATTGACCGGAGTTCTCCTTTAAGACTGGGGTCATGTTGCTGAAAATGTATCTTTGCCATCACAGGAATAAATAGAGTGTTATAACATTTTACACTATTACTGTTTTACAGTCATTTTTATTAAATAAATGCAGCCTTCGCGGCCATAAGAGATTATGTATGAGATTATGCAAAAATATGAAACATTTCACTGACAAACTTTTGAATGGTAGTGTACATATACAATAGAGCTTAATGAAATTGCTAGAAATGAGTTTAGTGATTGTGTTCACCGTGCTGTCGGGCTGGATGTCGGGTCTCTCTAGAGCGATTGTGATGCAGTTGAAGAAGATAAAAAACAGCACAATATGATCAAACATCTTATGAGTGATGACTTTCTGACAGCGTATCCGGAACCTGCAGAGAACGAGAGGGAAAGAGCTGTGTGTATAGCATGAGAATGTGCAAGCACAGCATTTATTAGTTCTGTATATGTGTGTGTGTGCTACTCACTTATTATGAGGGGAAAATAAATAAAGAGACCAATCCTCATGGTCACTGCACCACTGGGGTTTATAAGGCTCCAACAGTCTCTTCACAATGAGACACCAGCTCTAAACAAAACATACAATACCAGATAAAAAGAAGAAAGATGCAGAAGGAAAATACACAAAAAAGTTGTTTAAAAAAAAAGAAGTAAATTTATGTGGGAATGTCTTACTATTCACCAGTCAAAATTTGTGTGATGGATCAGATAGATAGATTCAGATAGATAGATAGACAGATGATTAAATTGTAAAAAAAGAAATGATTAAAGAAGAGGTCCCACCTCCTCAAATTCATCATCATCTGCCCCTTGAGTAGATGTTGGCTCGGGGTGTTTAACTTTTGGAGAGGATGGATAACCTCCATCTAATCTGCCATTGCACTCCAAATATGGGCGTGGAACCTGCAAGAGCTCTGGAAAATCAAACGACCCTAGACATGAAACACCGCCCAGACTGCCGGTCCTGCTGGATTTCCCATCATCTGACTGGTTTTCATCCATGCTGTCCTGTCCCGCTCCAGAAAGCAGCGACTCGCGATCTCTTGACTGAGCACGTCTTATTAGACTGGGGGCCTGGCCAAGACTGTTCCAACTGGAGCGGCGACTTCCCCAAAGGCTGGACTACAACAGACACGAAAATTGCAGCTGTTTATCATGACATACAACCAATGGTGTGGTAAGAAAGAATCATTCAAAAATCAATAAGTTGACATGTATAGAATAGTGAGGACAAAATAGAAGAGATTTAGCTCCAGGACAAACGTTTAAGGTGTTTTTGTTGCACACTGAAATGAATGAAGTTCCAGGCGTGCATAATTTGATGTGTTCGTTTAATCTTATTCAATGCTTATTTTTCTGAGGCATGTATTCGTAGCAGACATGAACCCTGTGTGCATTCACAGCCATTACAAACACTATTTTTCTGCTTCTACTCCACGCTCGCACCTTTCTTCCACTGGAGCCCTCTCTTGTTGGATCTCTAAAATAACATGTCTGCTTGAGCATTACTCACAATAAATGAAGCAGGGTTTTATGTGTTTGCACCACCACTGCACGTGACTTAAATGAATAAAATAGCTTTGCTACATTATATTTCTCAGCAACAAGGGGATTATATAGTTGTTTTTGAAGGAATTAAACTCACGGCTTTGTTGTGATTAGTCACACACACATTTCCCATCTCTCTCTCTCTCTCTCTCTCTCTCTCTCTATAATTCAAATAATTGCTATAATTCATTCATTAAAATAAATGTCATCTTACGCACTAATTCATCCCTGTATCTGAATTCAAATTGAGCGCTGCAAACATCAATAACCGCTTTAAGTTGTCAATTTTGGCAAATTACCATGGTATAAGCAGGTTGATCCACAGCTATGCATTAAACGGTTTGAATGTAATTTACTTTGCATCGGGTGGTTCGTTTTCTCCACGCCATGTATTAAAATCATTTAAAGGTGGGGTAAGTCGTTTTTGAAATATTCTGTTTGGAAGTTAGTTGGGCCGACACAACAACAAACGTGTAGCCAATCAGCAGTAGTGTGACGGTGGAGGACAGAGAACGAGCAAGAGGGAGATTTGAACTGAAAAAAAGACTGCAGAAATAGAGATGAGAAACAATACAAAAGAAAAAAGCTCAGAAGAAATCACTGAAAAATAAAGAGTTATGTCTGGGCAAGAGCTTTAGGACCTGTGTTAATATTAGAAATGCTCTCCAGCACTGAGAGTTAAGTGAGAAGGCCTGAAAAAAGACGCGGATGTTGCTTTGATTCGCTCCACACGCGAGGAACACTGGGTTTGAGTGTCATTGTGTGTCTGGAGCTGCTGTGCTGTTGGCAACTAACAACCAACTCTTGTTTGTAATTACTATTGTGTACTGTACGTTCACTTCCTTGTCATTCATTCATCATCTGCGCTTTATTTTTCGTGAAGCATTATTCTGTTGCGCTTCTGCTTTGATAAACACACATTAATGCACAGCTAGCACTTGCATGTGTAATGGATGCTAATACAACGGTGAAGAGCAATATATATATATATATATATATATATATATATATATATATATATATATATTTTTTTTCTCAAATTTTAATATTTCCAAACATTTTATTTATTAATCTATCCGTACTTGATTATGTATTTATTTATTTTAGGTTCAAATATAACAGGTAGGTGAAGTTCTAAATTTCTAGATGTGTCCTGTATTAGGCTACTTACGTTTCAATATTAAACCAAAAATCCAATACAAAAAACAATAAAGGCAATAAAAACAATAAGATGCCATGGTAAAACCACTAATGAAGAAGGGAAATTCTTAAAGTGAATGTCTGTTTTCAAAAATTAATGCTGAAAATTTGCGATGAATATTCATGCTTTGTGTGAAAAAAGCCTTAAAAGGGATAATTCTAATATGATTATATACTTTTATTTCAATTGTTTTGAGATGAATACTATTTGTGTAGGTTTACATGTAACAGCCTTTCCTACTCACCAGGGATCTCTGGTCATGGGGTTCGGTGGAGGTGTTGCTGTTGCGCCGTGATTGGCTGTAGATGTGTGACACCTCAGTTCTGGGTGTGGCATTGAGTTGTATGTGTGTGTTGTGAGGTGGCATAGACGCTCGAGGTTCCAGGTGTCCGTTGGAGATCGGCATTAATGTCTGCATTTTCATCTCTGATCCTAATAACAAGAGATTTGCATAAAATAATAAAGCACATAAACAGCTGTGCACAAAGACATGCACGCGCACACACACACCTGATTTCAGCAGTTCTCTCAGTTTGTCCTCATCACCATAGTCAGACGACATGCCATCATCAATGTCTGATCTGCTGGCATCACCCTGAAAGAGATAGAGAGAAATGACATTTAAAGGCTAAAATTCAGAATTCATGATAATAATGAATGATTACATTTTCATATCAACCCAAACAACACAAGGCCAGCATAAATAAAGGCAGAACAAACACAATTAAATGTGCTCTTTCAAGGGTATGCAACTCTCTACCTTCTACTTTCATGCTTAGTTAACCCGTTTTTCATTTTGTCCTCGTCCTATTTCCAGCTGAGTCATTGAACCTCCACTTCCAATGCATCTAAAATCAACGTGAAACGGCATCCAGACCTATTTCACTTTTAAAATGTGACATACAGAAGTGGTCCAAAGTGATGTCTGGCCAAGGAAAATTAACATCTTCACCCAAAGTGTTTGTTAAACACCAAAGTGTTTGTTAAAGATTTTGTAAGCATATTGCGTAGTTGTGCTTGGGAGTCAATTGTTTTATTTGTGATAACGCAAAGAAACATGCCAAATTGTACAGACATCATTTTTGCCCATCAGGCTGTCTGTCATACAAAGGAATTATGAACACATGCAAAAACAAGAAAGAACAAATTAAATGTTAATAACTGATTATGCTGTACTTAATTTTTAGCTTTTTCCTGCAGTGAGTCACTTGTTTTTCTATGCTTTTTTTCGAAGTAAAATAAAACCTGTAACTGTAGATTGTCTTTTATATATAAAATAAAAAAATATATCATTCTGTCAGATAAATACCTTAATTAAGTATATACTCATAATTTGATGGTCATTTAAAACAAATATCCTCTCCGGACATCACTTTTGGCCACTAATGTATTTCTGGATGAAACTAGAAAGAAACCCACAAGGAATTAATTTTATTGTAAAAAGTGGGTGTTCAATACCAAAGCAAAACTTCCTGGATGTGTTGCACCACACAATCAATGGCTATTGAGATTTGCTTCTTTATACTCCAAAATATATTGTAAATCAGTGGGAAAAAAAGAGTAATGGGGAAAAAAAGAGCGAAAAATGAATGAATGAGAATTGCCATTTTCATCAGAGTAACAACAGGAAAAGTGTGTAAATGTGTACTGGCGTATTGTGTAAGAAGTGTCCAGTGTGTTATATTACCTTGCAGACAAAAGAGAGAGAGAGAGAGAGAGAGGGAGATAAAAGACAGAGAGGAAAAAAAAGGAACAACAGAAGGTTTGAGTGAAAGCGTGTTCCTATCACACCAGCTGCAGCCCGGCGCCTGCGCTTATACACTCACTACACATGCGTCTCATCTACATCAAAATTACACACACAAGCCAAACATACGCCGATCCACACAATCAATCTCTTTGATGTGACACCAATAATGAAAAGAAACAAGAGCGTGTTTTTGTTCATTTCCATGTGCGCTCAAAGGAAATCCCTTTTTTCATGGTGTGTATAACGGTTACTGTGCTGTAATTGAGTTACAGTGCAATAATTCCAGTCCTCTGATAACATCTTACTCTTAACTTGAACAATTCCCTCTTGGAAACTCAATTAAATGCAATATGGCCACATCTAATTCACTCGTGCGGAGGATTCACACAGATATTGAAGAGTAGAGGAAGTAGTTTCAACGAGTTTGTTACAGTAGCCCCACAAAGTCTTTAGAGACTTAAGCCAAAGTGTACAATGTCATCGTATTAGATGCAAAATATCAAAGATATTACAAGCACATTTTTTTAAGCAAAACATTTCAATAAAATAGATAAAGTCCCTAGTTCAACATCTGACATCTTACCTCAGCTTGGAAGCCCTCCACTAAGATGGCAACCAGTAAGTTGAAGAGGACGTAATTCCCAAAGGTCATCAAGGCCACAAAGTACAGAGCGGCCAATGGGGAGGTGGAGGCCATGCCGTTATACAGAACCACATTCCAGTCCTCCTGGGTCAAAATCTGTCGAGACAGGACGATCTCACTTTTTAAACTATTGTCTATATAATTACTATTATTATAATATATTTGTGTTTCATTTTAACGACTGCAAAGTTGATCTGGCATGAAAATATCCTTTCTTTAAAAATACACAAGAAGAAGGTGTTTAAATTCAATTTTTTATTCAACACAAATTGCAAAGTTTACCCAGCATGAACATTTATTTTCTTTAAAACACACTATTTTCACACACACACACACACACACACTGCAAATGCAAAGAAACTTTGTTTAGTTTGTTTTTTACACATTCACAACAGAACCCGAACCCATCTCTGCCTGTTCCTGCAGACTGATTTAGAACAGAGGAAAAACAGCAGGTTCAATCTGGAGTTTATATTCTGCTTACACACGACACCACACACACACACACACACACACACACACACACACACACACACACACACACACACACACACACACACACACACACACACACACACACACACACACACACACACACACACACACACACACACACACACACACACACACACACACACACACACACACACACACACACACACACACACACACACACACACACACACACACACACACAGAGATTAGGGAAATTAAAGGCTCCCGGTACTGAAGAAACCCTGACTCCGGTGGCTTCCCTCAGGGCCTGGAGTTAATACAGCACCATATCAGTATTCGCAAAATGTCACCTCCAGTGACCTCATCACACTGCCCAATACTGTAGGGAGAGGGCTGATGACCTCATCTTGTCTGCAATATTATAGGGGAGGATTTGATGACCTCAGCAATTTCAACTCTGACACAATTTGTAGAAGTTTGAATAATCCCAGTCTTAAAAGTAAGACTGATATATACATAAACACATACACTCAAAATAGAGCATACGTGAGGCTTTTTGTTGGTATTATAAAGTAGAATGGAGAAAAAAAAATTAGTTTTGGAAACGATTTTCAAATCATAAATATAAATGTACAGCTTAAAAAATGAGATGATGGGAGGCTAAATACCCACAATACCTTGCCTCAGCATTTTTGCAAAATGCTGCCGTTCCCACATTGAGGAGTGAGTATTTAAAACTTGCCTCCGAAGACTAAAAATTACATTTCTGGACTTTAAATGAATACAAGCTGCTGTAAGTTCACGTGTCAGTTTAGTGACCTATAGACTCTCAGTTGTAAGTGAAATGTGGGGATTTCAGGAACAGCAGCTTCAACAGTTGTATGTTTTATCATTCACTAAAGAGGACTTTTATGATACTAAATAAGTAGAATAAGTAGTTCTCCCAGAAATATTTCTACCTCTGAAAAAATAATTGACATCCATATATTGTTTATTAAACAGTTTGAGAAATTTTTTCTGACCTGGAAAACTGTGACGATGGCCCAGAGGAGTGAGTCAAAGTTCTTCCTATCAGACACCGTGTCTCCATTCTCCAAACGTAGAGTAAACTTACACCCAAACAGATGCATTCCCAGTATACTAAACACAGAAGACGAGAGAGAGAGAGAGAGAGAGAGAGAGAGAGAGAGAGAGAGAGAGAGAGAGAGAGAGAGAGAGAGAGAGAGAGAGAGATGGAGAGAGAGAGAGAGACAGATAGATAGAGAGAGATAGAGAGAGAGAAATCAGAAAAGTTGCAAAAACAAAATGTCTACTGCATAACATGATGCATGAATATACACCTGAAATAAAATAAAACATAAAAAGAGTATTTGACATTACAAAAACACAACAAAATGACTAAAACTTTAAATACAATTAAAATGAAAACAGAAAATATAAAAATAAAATTCAAAATATTAAAAACTATAATAGTATATCTAATAATATTAAAATTACTATATTAAAGTAACACTGGTAATGGAGTTTTATAAAATTATGAGCATATTAATTCCAAACTCGTTGTGATGGGATTAAAACAATGTTATGATTTAGTTATGATGCCACATATTTAAAGTCAGCATGAAATGAATATCTAAATGCATATTATATTTAAAAAATGTTTGGACCTCGTAAAGTTGAATCAAAATGTCATAACTGGACCTGAAAAGCCGATGCATTAAAACAAGTTTTTCTTTTTCAATATTCCGTTACACTTGAATAAACTGTACGTCACGATATGGGAAAAAAAGGACCTCTTGTAAATTGAGAGTATTATGGTCTAGGAAAATAAAATAAAATTACATAACATGTTGTATGTATTATTAATAATGTTAAAATGGTGTAATATTTATGAATCTGACTATGAGCTTATCAAGTTTTATTGCGAGTGCAGTGCGCTTGCGTGAGTGCTGTGACTCCGCCCACACTCTCTTCTGATTGGCTGTGATTTTTGATTGATTTTGTTGGGTCTCATAGTCATGTCACATCTGGCGTGAACAGACAAATTGCTTGTCGCTGGAATCTTATCGTGTCCATTCTGGTTAGGACAGTGTTATGGTCTACATGCAATAAGACTCATTTGCATTCAGTCAATACTACACTCTTGTACGGAAGCACTTTCATTCAAACCTAAAGATGAAGATGAAGAGCATCAGCAGCATGCAGAAGGTGGCCACATTGTCCATGGTCTTCATCAGTACCACCAGCTGCCTGCGCAGAGCGGGAAGGAATCGCACCAGCTTTAGCACCCTGAGCAAACGGAACGTCCGCAAAACCGAAAACCCTCCGTCCCCTTGTCCAACGATCTCACACACACTGCAGAAACCAGCACACAGAACATGTGTGGTCAAAATATACAATGAATTTACAACAAAAGAAGCAGAGCGTAAAGGAAAGCGAACAGCACAGAACCTGATGATGACGATGACCCCGTCGAAGATGTTGTAGGGGTTGCTGATGTAGTTGAACAGACCGCAGGCCGAAAGCTTCAGGAGCATCTCTAACGCAAACAAACTAGTGAAGACAATATTACTGATCTCCAGCACGTCTGTCAGCTCGTCCGGCTAAAAGAAAAAGACAAGAAGAATTTGCAATTCTACTCTAGTCTTATGTTATATGTATAGCCAACCAAAAGCAATCGCACACCTCTCCTCTACAAGTGCATGATTTGAGGTATCATTCATATCTGTAGCGCATACGGTCCTGACATGAACTTATACAAAAGATTAACTACAGTGTACTACAGCATGACATTGTATTTGTGCTTCTTCTCTTTCTCTCCATGTGGGTTTATTTCTTTCAGAGGAAGAGCAGGCGCTGTTATTATCCGTGTCTACTATAATGTAAATAATAATTTCCCCGGCAACAGTGTGAATGTCCTCTGCCTCAAACCGGTTCATCTCAGACTGCCTCTCTCTGTCAGACACACTAAGCCTAACCAAGGGGGTTAATTAACTGCAATATAGGCCATAAACATGGATACAATCACAGCGCACAGCAGTGTGTGATCACTTTGTGTTACAATGAGTGTTTTTCTGACAAGGATATTTATATGGACAGTATGCCAGCGATGACACTAGAGGAAAATTGTATTTCTAAAAAGTTTCATAGTTCAGGTGATTAACTGAGGTTCTCATTATGGTTATGTTTCATTTAGGTATCAAGCTTTGTCTTTTTTACAGCATGCAATCAGTTTTAAATTTGTAAAACAGAACTTAAATAGAACATAATTCATTTGAATTAGGACTACATTAATAATAATATTTGTTTATAAGATGGACAGATTCAGATCCAAAATGATGTAGACATATTAGAAATTATGCGTTATGATATTTTTATTTATTTAACATCATCCATTAAATTAATTGCATGATTTATTTAATAAAGTACCCTACTAAAAACGTAGTCCTTATTTCCAAAATAACACTTGAACAAATCCTTATAAACATACAATAATAAAATAATCATGTTAAAATAAAAATAAATTCGTATTGTATGTATAAATAATAATAAAATAAAAACAATAATAAAACAAATAATATTAATACCATTAATAATAATAATTATAATTATTATTATTGTTGTTGTTGTTGTTGTATGTTCAAAAGGATTTGTTTTTGATTGGTTGTATTGAAAATAAGGATTAAGCTTTGGTCCAGTACAATATTAAAAATATAATAACAATAATAATGTTAAAATAAAAAATAAAAAATAAATTATTATTACTGGATGTTTAAATAATAATAAAATAAAATCTATAACTAAAATTACTACTACTACTACTATACTAATAACAATAATTGTTGTTGTTGTTGTTGTTACTATTATTGAAAAAAGCTCAATTGAATTGTGTGGAAAAGATTTCCTATTTTCAATTACAGTTTATTTAATTAGGTTACATATAGAGATCTCTTTTAAAACTGCAGGATACTTGAGCAAAAGTCTCCTTTTAATCTCCAGTGTCTATTAGAAATATTGAGATCTCATTTGTGATTTGTGTGTAAATGAGTGTATTGTTTTCACCTGTTCATGGTACTCCACACCCATGCTGAGTGTATTGATAAGGATTGCTATCATTATCCCTCTGTTGAAGTACTTGCTGTCCACAATCCGCCTCAAAATGGCTCTGGCATAATGAAAACACACACACACACAGTTCACATTCCCAGACTCCTTTTCTTCCACATCTTGGTCTCTTTTGCTCTGTTCCGAGCTGACGTCTGGCCCCTGCTTCTCTGGGTCCGATTCACCGTTGGAGTCACAGTTCACACCATCACTTTCCTGGGCGCAAATTGGGCAGGAGGATGACTCTGAAGACACCAGCCCCACCCTGCTGTCCGCACACACACTCAAACATGTCCCTGGATACACACCTGCAGTGAAGGACAATGGTGTTTAATATTACACATGAGTAGGACTGGGGCAGGTTGTCACATTGGATGTCAGTAATGAGGCCCAGTTTACACAAATGCTTGCTTTCTTATGTGTCTACACAGAAACAGACTATCAATAATATCTATGATCGCTTGAGTAAATAGTATGACTAGCCCCAGCCACCCACATTATATCCAAATTCTCCAAATGCAACCTAATAATTAGACAATCCCGTGGTGCATTAGTGAATTGATTCCAGTTTAGGGCACTGCAGGCACGTGTCTTCAACACACTTGCTCTGTGATTTGCTATGACAATAGTGATCGATACTGTCTCTATTTTGTAATCAGGGCAAAGTCTGTCTACACCTGCTTTTTGAGACCCATCTGCTGGGACTGTGCTTTGATCATCTCCAACATATTTATGATTTACGATTAATATATTTGTTGATCATTTCAAACAGATGGAGGACACCAACCCCAGTCAAAAATAAATGTATGTACAAGATTTCATGAGTATTGTTTTAATCATAATTTGGCACCAATCCTTTAATTACCCTAATGGGATCAAAAACTGAAATTCTCTAAGATGTTATAACTTTTAGCATTAAATAAAATGCCAATTCTACCGTTTACTGTTTTTGTCAGAACACAACATGTATTGTGTGGAAATAATATATGGCTACAACTGGCCTATACAATAACACCATAGAGGGAGCTATCAGAGTTTTAATGTTTTAAATGGTATTTGCAGAAGTCTGCTGATATATTCCACCTAACATCCTGTTTCCAAAGAAAATGCACTACCATTTGTTTGAGTTTAGGGTAAGATTCATTATGTTTATAAAGTAAAAGTACCTTTGAACTTTATATTCTTAAAAAAAAAATCATGAAAAAAAACGTAATAAGGTTTCGACAAAAATATTTATATAGCAGCTGCTTTCAACATTGATAATAATAAGAAATGTTTCTTGAGTACCAAATCAATCACAGGCAATTACAGGAATAAATGCAATTACAGGAATAAATTATTTTTTTAAATATATAAAAATAAGAGCAACCTGACCACTATCGCATGCTTAAGTTTTGCAATATCTATTAAACGCAAAGTGTGGAAAAGAATGTACTTTAGAAGTTAAAACAAATCAAAGTTAAGAATATATTTTGACCAAAATGTTGCTTCCTCACCAGTTACAGTAATTTCAGGCACAAAAATAAGGACTAGACAGAGTGTGTTTGTGCAGACTGTTCCCTCAACTCAATTTGGAATTATTAGGGCATGACAAGTGCACAAAGCTAAAGAAAAAAAAAAGTATTTAATTATCTATGTTATTAAGTTAAACCCCAGAGACAGAATTTACTTTTAATCCACAACCCAAAGTCAAGACAGCAGGCTCAAAACACTTCAGTTTTTGCATTGAAATTGCATCATTTCTATTTAATATGTTTTATAGTATGTACAGTGGCCCAAAAAGTATTTGTACCTTTAAGCCACAATTAATATATGAATGTAATAGCATTAGATAATAAAATACTGCTTATCTGTGTTCTTACCGTGGTGCAACTTGTAAGTATCATGGTATCCACTACAAACAGAGATCTTCCTGCCATAGAGTCCATGATGGAAAGCTGGTGCTTTGACTCCAGTCGAGTGTGAGCGAGTTTGTGAGTTTGTGTACATTTTGGAGGGCAGGATGGTGGGATAGTTCATACCGAGCCTCAAACCCTTTAAATTTTGAAGTGCAAGTGGGAGTGATGGCGACTTTTTGGAAATTTGTGTGTCTCTATCGAGATGAAGGGTCTTCATTTCTATGCCATTGCTGAGGTAATGTTGATTCTGATGGGGGTGATGATAATGCAGCATACAGTATTGGGTCGGAACCATCTTTGTTCCATTGTCACTCCAATATCCATTAGTCCCACCCACTGAGAGGGAGTTGCTGGGATTGGCCACACCCCCGTGTCTCTTAGGGCATAATTCGCTATAGAGGCGTGTGGCGTGACGGCAAAGTTTACGGCAAACGTGGACGAGGTATTTCAGCATTTCTTCGTAGCAGGATCCTGGTTCGGTCAAGCTACCTAAGGTGGATTCATTACTGCGGAAACGTGCTCGCTGCTCCTTCATCAGCTGGTTCTCACGCTGTTTGGTCTCGGAGAACTGTGTTGCAATAACGACCAGGCACAGGTTGATCATGAAGAAGGAGCCTACCTGCGGACAAATCAGAGATGTTGAAAACAATAGTTCAAAAACACTACAGGATCACGAATGACAACTGCAAATACCTTGCTTCAATTATACTGATGTTTTGTCACTGGGAATTCATGAACATTTCAGGACACTGAGCTTTCTTTTGTCTTTTTATCAAAATTATAATTTGCATGTATGAAGGCTATCCCCTCTGAATGATGTTCACTGGTTTTAATATTTTAAACTGTAATAATATTTCACAATATTACTATTTTTATTGTATTTTTGATCAAATAAATGCAGCATTGGAGAGCATAAGAGACTTCTTTTGATAAACATTAAAAAATCTTACAAATCCCAACTTTTTGAACAGTAGTGTAAGTTAAAGTAAGGGTAATGTATAAAATGTTTACTTTCTAAATAGCGCAAGTACTTTTTAAGTTTATATATTTTAGTAATTTTTTAGCCAAAATACAGACTAAAATATTCCACATTTAAAGGTGCAGTGAGCGATCTCTGAGAAACACTGTTGATATTTGAAATTCAGTGTTGGGGAACGTTACTTTTAAAATTAATGCGTTACAATATTATGTTACTCTCTAAGAAAGTAACTAATAGCATTACTTAGTTACTTTTTATGGAGTGTAATGTGTTGCATTAATTTAGCGTTACTTTTTCTCACCTGCTTGTTTGTTTACTAATATCAAAAAAAGTTCTGTTTTTGGCAAATGTAAAATTAATTTCACATTTGGAAATGCAAATTCACACCTGTACAGTAGAGGGCGCAGCTCAAACAGACCTTTAAGCTGTGCTGCCATTCTGGATTGCAGAAGAATAGGATGCAGGATAAAAATGTTCAACACTCTTACTTCAGCAATAGCAAAAAAAAAAAAAAAAAAAATGCATTACCCCCAACACTGTTGAAATCAACCCAAACAAACTAACCCCTGCCTTTATTGATAAAATCTAGCGTAACATTGGCTTCTATGAAGTTGAAGGAAAAAAGACACACTTTATGTGAGTAGGGCTCCAGACTGCGACCAAATGGGCGACAAGAGGTCGCACTGTTGCGACCACCGTGTTGTGCAATTGTTAAGAGGTGCAACTTCTGTTACATACGATACGAGAAACATCAAACGGCGAATGAAACTAAAGTTACGAAATCGCACTATTCGTTTGAGCCTCCACATAGCGCGAGCTCAGAACAGGTTTACTCATGGGCCGATCTCAATCACGTGACACTGTTATTACACAGCACTGGAAGATCCAGTGAGAACGCGTTTGAATCCACAGCAGAATTAATAATATCGCAGAGAGATCGAATTGGGGGCATTCAAATTTGGCGCAGAATTCTGTTATAAATCAAACATATCAGATCAAACAGCGCTGATGTGGAAAACAGGACAACCTTAAAAGCTTCCATCCAACTCGGAAAAGGCAAAGCGAATTACAAACTCTATTGCAACATTTATTGCCAAATCACTTCAATTTGTTTAATTAGTAAAATATACTGGAAGTAAATTCATTATGGATCATTACAAATACTTTGCTTTAAAACTAAAAATCTCTAAAAAAAAAAAGATGCGCTAACATAAAAAGGACGCTAGAGACCACAGTCTCTTGAGGCCATGGGAATGAGGTTTACACGCAGAGGAACTACTAGCTTGCCTCCATTAGAAACAAACGACAAGGAAGAACACAAGAGTACTCAAGGAAACTACTGGAAAGCTTTTCTAATATTACGACGGTTCCTAAAGCTCTTGCCTGATCATAAACCTTCTTTTTCCAGTAATATTCCTCTAACCTTTTCTTTTTTGTAATGTCTCTCAGCCATCTCTCTTTCAACAGTCTTTCTTCAAATCTCCCTCTTTCTCACTCTCATCCTCCCCCATCATTTTGGACACGCCCCCTACTGCTGATTGGCTCACTCTCTCTCACTCTCCCCTCATTATGAGTGGACACGCCCCCTACTGCTGATTGGCTACATGTGTATTGTGCTGCTCGGTCCGATCCACTTTCAACAGCATTTCTCAGAAATCACTTTCTGGGCCTTTAATTGTACATTTAAAAGTAAAACCTTTGATTTTAGCTTTTCAAATTGACTGATGAAATAAAGAGCCAAAGGACATATTCTCAATTACTGTAAATACATTTCATGCACAAACTGTGCAAGTGGACCTGTTTAATCACAATTTTCTCACAGTCTCTGAGTAAGTCTCTAGGACACACCAGACTGAAACCTCTTATAAGAATTTGTTAAGTGTTAAATTCAGCTGCAAATGATTTTATAGTTGCATATAGTTGTTTATAGACTGATCACTGACCTTGGTTGAACTCAATGATTATAGGTAAAACAAAAGAATGTGATTTGACTTGTTACTTCAATAAGACAGAAAATGTTATTATTTAACACAATGATAGATTTACACAATGATGATCAGTAAAATATGTACTTTAAGTGTCTAAGATTGTAAGATGTAAAAAGTGTGATTCTCTCCTCTGAAGTGTAACTGAGTACAAGCATTTCTTTTCATTAGTGCTCAATCACAAACTCTCCAAAATGATGACAGAAATTTAATTTTCATCTCTTAAAGTATAGTTATCAAGTGAAATTACTCCAGTAATTTACATCTTGATGATAGCAAAACCACTTCCATGCAACTAATGAAAGACTCCAGAAGAGGTTAAACGAGAGGAAGATGTATCCATTAATTAGTTACTGCGCACTTACAATGATAAGGAAGATGAAATAGATGAAGTTGTAAAAGGAATGTGCATCCATGACATAATACATGATATCCACCCATCCCTCTAAGGTGATGACCTGATGAGAAAACAGAAACAGGATCATAAAGGTTACGACATCCGCAAAAGCAAGTACTGCTTAAAATATAGCCCTTCTCTCAAGTGTCAACATACAAAGGACATCTTCCAATATTGTTCATCGCTTACAGAAAATTAGGTCAGGAAACACTATGGAATGATAAACGTCATGCTGTGGTCAATTTGATTTACCTGATAAATGTCCATGCACATTCCCAATCAGATTAGTAAAGAATATGATAAATATTGTTGCACCTAAGGATTAGATTAGAATTGAACATGATAAAACTTGATTTCCTGGGACAGATCAGTTGGTTAATGATGTAATAGGATTCACTCTCGCTGTAGCCCCTGGCAACCATTCACTTCATTTACCAACTCTGAAAGTAAGTGTCTCTCTGTGCCAAAAGGATATGTGAGGATAAAAAATATCACTGCCTGCCAGGCTTAATATATACTCAGCGAAAATTGTAATGCACAACTTGGAGCGGATGTCTAACACGCAAGTAGAGAAAAATAGAAAGTCTTGAACTGCCTTGCAAAAAATGATGACTTTGCTTTTTCTTTTTTTTTTTTTTTACATAAACTGATTCTATACTCTTTAAATCTTGTTGCCAATTAACAAACACGCATACACACCTGAAAGATAGCAATCCATGCATATCCAATGTTGTCAAAGTTTATAGCCCCATTATGGGGATTGTGTTCGCTTGCTTCGCAGTTGTTGTAGTACAAGTTCCAGTTTACACATCCATGATGAGGCGGCTCTTTAAAAACCAGATCTGTGACATCATCAGGCGTGAGTTCACAATCAGCCCCTCCCACTCTGCTTTTGGGGATATTGTAGCAGTGCAACATTCCGTTCTCCCGAATGGTGGAGCAAATGAAGGGGATGTCGTCTGTTTCTTCCAGTCTGTAGTATTCGCTCACAGACTCTGAAACATTATACAGCCTGCAGACAGACCACATGGTGTAGGTTAGGGAGAGACACAGGCACTGTGCAGGGTTATTATCGTGAACCAAAACTAAAATAATAAACAAATTGTAGCAATGTTCAGGGAAGAAGGAGGCGGGAACCGGCGAACAATCAAAATATAATTTATTTAAATAAAACAAACAAACGAAAATACCACCAGCAGCCCCTCGCGGACGACTGCTGGCTACCGAAAATAAATATAACTAAAGTAAAATACAAAAACACAACTACAACACAGGCCTGTTCCTCTCTCGATCATCAACGTCGTCGCTCCTCCTTTATGCTTCCGCTCCTCCGTGAGAGATGCGAGACCGGTGTGCTTCACAGGTGTTGCTCATTAGCAATCGCACCACCGGCCTCGCGCCGTTCTCTCACGTCCCTCGGCCGTCCTGTTCGCCACACAAATACTTTCACAACTTAAAATAAAATAAGCATAAAAAAAAAATATAATAATAAAAAAAAAAAAAAAAAAAAATATATATATATATATATATATAAAATTATATATATAATGTCAGCTTATTTTATATCAGCTCATTGTCAAGGCAGAATTATTTCTCATTTTTGTTTAGTTTAAGTGAAAAAAAAACCTCAACAAAAACAAGTGAAAAACTAAAAAAAAAACTTGACTACATTTCACGTTTAAAATAAAAAAAAATATAAAAAAGACAATAACATTAAAATGAATTAAAATGAAAACAAAATATACAACTGAACTATTCAAAATATTGACAAAATAGTATATAAATTATGCTAAAATAATATTAAAACAGTTTTTTATTATGTGTAATACATTATTTGTGATTGGATTTTTACTGAATAAAGATTTCCATAATTATTTAAGATAGAAATCCACTCAGAATCTATGAATGATAAAACTCTACGTCTGGTACTTTTCACAAATATGGTACACTTTAGAGGCACAAATTCTATGATTTATTGTGAGAACTAACACATACTTACACATTTCTAACATACAATTGGCATGACAATTATCTAGTTTTAAACACATCAAAATTCCCTCATTAAATTGGAGATTTGATCTGTTTTTGTCTTTTCTGCTGTATCCAACTATTTAAATTATTCAACGATATCATCATTTTGTTAAATTCACATTCATTGTAGTAAAACCAGATTTAAATTATTAGTTAATTTATTAATTATTCACATTATTTATTAACTAATATTATTTCAACATGCATTGTCTTGTATAATATTTAATCTATTTTGACCTTTTGAGGTTGGCAATCAATATTTTGTTGCTTTTATTTATTTATTTATTTCAGCTATCTAATTTATTAATTTGCTTTATTTAAAAAAAGACAGCCTTTTAATATAAAGCTGTAAAAGTAAATACTACAAAGCAAAACACTGAATGCTAATTGATTTGACATTTAATATTTGCAAATTGCACTGCATTGCATTCAATTTTGATTTAGCTTTCATATATGAAGTATCTATTTAATATTGTGACAACACAAGCTTAAGACTCCTGTGACTCATCCTAACGGAAGCATCCCTCCGTGACCACCTCAAAGCTACATAATAATGGGTGATAGTGTGGAGCATTTTGTTCTCTGAGCATTTACAAACCATTTGAGCCAAATGAGCTGTTTCACTTCCTGCTTATTAAACTGAGAGATCCAGAAGAGCTTTAAGCTGAACTATTAGGTAATCACATCATCTGCAAACATATTTATAATAGGTTTTAAGAGAGAATGTCAAAGAAAATGGCCCATGTGCTACTTAAAGCATATCTGAAATTAATCAGCATGTTTTTTTGTAATATTTGCAATTATGCAACATGAATAGTAAATGCTATAGACTTAAAAAAGGACATTTTATGTACCTTTTATTAATGCACTAAACTCAAAACAGACTGCTAATTTTCTTGACATTTAATAGCAAAATGCACTGGATTGCATTAAAAATGTACATAGTTAGAAACAATGTGCTAAAATTGTACCTTTGGGTACAACAGCTTGTCACTGTGGCAGTACCCTTAAAAAGAAAACTTTGTACCTTATAAACACATAAACGTTGCATTTTAGGACCCTAAAGTGGTAATATGTACCTTTATGGTACTAGTTAAAGTATGTACTAATTAATAAAAATACCCAACACTTCTAAACATAACAGACCCAACATATTACAATCAAAATATCTGTCAAAATCATCAATACCGCTATACACTATTAGAGAATGTTGAATAAAGAATTGTGTTACTTATCTGAAACTTAAATAACCAACTTTTTCCTTATAGTCACCAAAAAACACAAAATAAAGGGTCTGCATATATTTTAGGCATTTATCAGCAAATTCTAAGCCAGTAAATTCCGAGGACATCCGGACCATAAAATTTGTCTGGTTCTAGTTTTGTAGCCTTTTAGATAAAACAATTCCCTCTTTTGTCACTAAAAGATTGCCCAGAGGTCATCCGTTTTACGAGCTCATGCACTGAATGTATTACACAGATATTCTGCAGTTTAGCAAAGACCTGATAGAAATAAGACACAAATTACCTTATAAGTTCTGTATTTAATTGCATCAGGGTTCACACTGCTACGTTTTTTGGAGGATAGCGAGATGTGGGGGTGGAGGGCACTAATATGACTGCTTTTCTCAATTTAATTGGGTTATTAGGAAGAAAGAAAGAAAGAAAGTAAAAAAGAAATAAAGAAAGAAAGAAAGAAAGTAAGAAAGAAAGAAAGAAAGAAAGAAAGGAAGAAAGAAAGATGCAAGAAAAGTCAATCAAGGCCAGGATAGTTGTTTTTCTTTGTTAAAAATTAATTAAAATTAAAATAGAAAGGACTGGACTCCCTTATTAGAGTGCCAAATCATGTGGGAAACAAAACTGTCTGCAGGCTCAGAATACACGAGTACATGTGCAAACAGACAAATTTGCACATCCAATGGGACACACTTAGACAGAAAGCTATTTTCACACCTGAGATAGGTGTAATATGACTGGCAGTTTCTGTGTGTGTGCTGCAAGTCATGGAAAACATTTATTAACTGGGTCATTCTCTGTATCTCAATTCTCAATTCTCATTCTCAGTGCCTTTCCCAGTTTTACATGGTTACAGAGTTTAAGTGTTAATCAATTAGATTGTGACATCTAAAGCCAAATTAAGTCATGAATCTACAAAGAGCTTCTTCTAAAGGAAATTTAATGTCAATATATATTATATATATATATATATATATATATATATATATATATATATATATATATATATATATATTTATATATATTAAATCAAGTTTAAGTAATTTGTTAAACAAAATAATGGTAAGAGGGTTGAATTTTTTTTTTTGGCCCTAATGAAAAAAAAACGTCTCTTCTGTTTACTTCTCGAAAACATGAATTTTAAGTCATTAGAGAGAGAATAAAAGGCAAATTCTACCTTTTTTTTCATTAAAGGCTCATTTTCCAACTCCCAAGTAAAACAGTTGAGTTTTACCGTTTCCGAATCCATTCAGCCGATCTCTGGGTCTGGCGGTAGCACTTTTAGCATAGCTTAGCATAGATCATTGAATCTGATTAGACCGTTAGCATCTCTCTCAAAAAAAAATGACCAAACAGTTTCGGTATTTTTTCCTATTGAAAACTTGCCTCTTCTGTAGTTACATTGTGAAGTTGCGATTTTCTAGGCCAATATGGCTAGGAACTATACTCTCATTCCTGCGTAATAATCAAGGAACTTTGCTGCCGTACCATGGATGCAGCAGGAACAATGATATTAAGCAGCGCCTGAAAATAGACCCCAGCTATATAACTTCCAACATGACCGGCACTTCGTTTCAGGCACTGCGTAAACATACTGTAAGGCACACTATACACCCACTTTGTAGAATGACACAATTAAAAAACTTTTAATAAGAAACGAGACATAGCAGCGGATGGACTGAAGTGGCTATTGCAAGTGGTTTTTGTCAGATAATGCAATAAATGTTGAATGCACAAGAGAACTGTGTTTTTAAAAGGGCAGCATAATTTGAGTGAGAAGCATAATTGTAGCAGACGTTGCTTGGATAGTGTTGGGCTTTGGGGAAGGGAACTGGAGAGAAGCAGTGATGCACAGGAACGGGTCAAGGCTTCTTTCAGCAGACTGGCTTTCTGGTATGCAGTACATCAGGGTGGACAGTTGTCAAAATGATTCACTGATGCAAACTGCTTTTATGGATAATCATTATTCAACTCTTTAATTTGTACACTCTCTATGATCAACGAGGCTCTTATGGCGTATGCAGCGCGAGAATTGATATCTTGTGTCAGCAAACACAAATAATCTAATGCAACATTTATACTTGGGATTGCTGTAATCTGCTAAACTAAATTCCTCATTAAAAGGTAATTCCAGGTCTATTAGCACAGATATTTTTTTCACATGTCCCTTAGTTTGTAAAAGCAATGGAAAATGTGTGTACAGTAAGCACACCTTCAGTGGAAGTCTTTCTAGTCAGTGTATTGACGAGGGAATGTATATTTAAAATATGGCAAACTTTTTCAATGGTATAAACAACTCTTTAAGGTTAAGTTACATCCAATATTTCTTGTCATGATCCTGTAAATTCAGAAAACCTGATAACTTTTGGTATATGGATAGTGCATGTATTTTTCATAAACTACCTTTTAAAAGTTTGTTGAGTCAACAAGATTTAAAATAAATAAATAATACAAATCAGCAAGGATGCATTTTATTGATCAAAGGTGGGAGTAAAGACATTTATCATTTTACAAAAAGATTTCTATTTCAAATAAACGCTGTTCTTTTGAACTTTCTACGAATCAGAGAATCCCGAAAAAAATATTCGCAGCGGTGTCCACAAAAATATTACACAACTGTTTTCAACATAGATAATAATAGATGTTATCAGCATATTAGAATGATTTCTGAAGGATCATGTGACTGAAGACTGGAGTAATGATGCTGAAAATTCAGCTTCAAAATCACAAAAATAAATTACATTTTAAAATATAATACAATAGACAACAGTTATTTTAAATTGTAAAAATATTTCACTATATAACTGTTTTAACTGTAATCTGCGGTCTTGGTGAGCATATGAAGCTTATTTAAAAAAAGATTAAAAACTCTTACAGACTCAAACTTATGAACGGTAGTGTAGGACAACTAAACCTACATGAATTACATCAGCACCACATAACCATGAGTTCATCCAAGTAGAAAAGCGGTAATAAACAGGACATTTTAGACAACGTTTAATACAATATCAAACATTTGTAGAAAAAAACACAAAAGTTCTTTAACAAAAATATTCTTTATGTGAAGAGCATTACTACTTTTTACAAACACAATCCATACTATGAAAATAGTATAATAATTATAATATAATAATTTAATTAAACTCAGTGGCCTTCAAAACCACCAAAAAGTAATCATTCATGTGATGAAACAACATGAACAGGTTTCACAGAGGAACATATTGTACGCATACATGCGATTTCAAAACATTTACACCCAAGCCTAATTTTTTCAAACCCCTGCAATTTGCATGTATCGAGCAGCTTGCATCAAAAAGCATTAGTTTTGCACTTACTTTCTGACGTTGCTGTCAAAGAAGCAGCGGTTCCGGAGAAGCCCCGCCCACAGCTGGACGCCGACGATCCCGAAGATGAAGAACACAAAGAAACAAAGCAGCAAGACGTTTCCCAGCATCGGTAAAGTATCCAACAGCAGTGTCACCAGGATTCGCATACCTACGAGACACAGATACATGATGTCACAAACATGCATTTAATAATGAAGCATCAAAGCCATCGCGGTTCACTAGACACATTTAGAGATGAGGCTCTGTAGTGTTACATTTAACTTTGATAACTCTGATCTGACATTCACATACTTCATGAACACATTTTCTCTGTGCCTGTTGTGTTCAGTAATTGAGCCAAGAAGTGAACACACACACAAACACAAACTTGCTAGGCTTTGGCAAACGCGCGGTGGTTTGAGAATAATCGAATTGGAAACTTAACAGCCATGGGCTCTCACTCCTCACTGAGTCCAAAATCTATTACTGCTTTGCTGAAAACACACACACACACACACACACACACACACACACACACACACACACACACACACACACACACACACACACACACACACACACACACACACACACACACACACACACACACACACACACACACACACACACAATAAATGGTAAGAGTGCATGTGAAGAATTTACGGTCTCGCCCTACATTAAACAAAACAGACACTTACTTTAACTGTTGGACACAATCCATGAGTGTAACACACACCAGCACCTCTCTGAAGACTAATAGCAAGTGTGTGTGAGTGTTTGTGTATTATTTTGTGGTCTATCAATTATGAGATGTTGGACTGTGGGCACTTAGCTGCAAGAATCAGCGTCAGTGACCATATAATACATCATGGGAGTCTTGTCTAGTCTTTGCGTGTGTGAATCTATAAATACAGCAGGCACATCTTTTTTCAGCACGAGTCCAGATCATTTGCTTTAAATCAATAGCTGAGTTGTAAAACAGTGACCGTAAGAGAGAATCGAGAAAGATATACAGATGGAAACAAAGAGAGCGAAAACAGTACTCACTAGGAACTCTGTTGATGGCTCGTAAAGGTCGGAGAACCCGTACGGTTCTGATGGCTGAGAAACTAACATTATGACCATCTAAAGAATACTCCAACATCCTAAAACATAAGCAACAGAAATTCATTTAAACAAACTTGAAATGCAACACAACAGGGTAATACAGATAATATAGAATATAATATTTAATATATATATATACAGTATATAATATAATATAATAGTCATGTGTATAGTCTGTTTTGTTTTTGTTTTGACTGTTTCCTGAGCTAGTTTTTCCTTAGTTCCTAGTCATCATTAGTTTCCTTGGTCTGTCTATATTTAAGCCTTCAGTTCATTCAGTTCATTGTCCGGTATCATCTTTGTTCTACGTGGTTCTGTTTATTTTATTTCCTGTTTTCCTCTATCTTCTAAAGAGTGTTATTAAGGACAGTCTTAGTTTGGATTCTCCGGCGTCAAACTAAACTAAACTAAACTAAACTAAACTAAACTAAACTAAACTAAACTAAACTAAAATATTAATAATATTATTTTATCAGTTTCATTTATATGTAACAAAATATTAATAAGCAGCAGTATTTATCATACTTTAATGCATACATTAATGTTCAAAAGTTCAGGGTCAGTAATGTTTTTTTATTCATGTTTTTGACGTCTCTAATGCTCACCAAGGCTGTATTTATTTGATGGAAAAATACAGTAAAAACAATATTATTGTGAAATATTTTTACAATTAAAAATAACTATTTTCTAGTGTAATATATTTTAAAATGTAATTTATTTCTGTGAAAGTAAAGCTGAATTTTCAGCATCATTACTCCAGTCTTCAGTCACATGATCTCTCAGAAATCATTCTAATGTGCTGATTTCCTGCTAGAAACATTTCTATCAATGTATGAAAACAGTTGTGCTGCTTAATATTTTTTTTGTGGATTCTTTGAGGAATAGAAATGTCAAAAGAACAGCATTTATTTAATTGTTTTGTAACACTGTACAAGTTTTTGCAGACCCTTTAATCAATTAAATGCATTCTTGCGGATTAAAAAAACATTCTTTAAAAAATGTAGTGTATATATTTATACTGAAACGTTTTAATACATGAACATTTGTGATGCAGACCAAAGTTTGGTCTCGATTCATTGACTCACTGAAGAGTTTAAACACAATTCTAACATGTTTACTACATTAAATTTAAAACCTAGACATCTCTTTCATACTGCTCTCACACACAGCGGCAAGAGAATATATAATGTTAGTAAATTGATTTCAAATATTTATATGTTCACCCTGCTGAAAAGTGAAACTCAGGCCAACGTGAATGTCTATGCTATTTATACCAGTTAGTGTTGGTTTAGTGTTGTGATAGCCACACTTTTCACCTGATTGACCAACATAATATTTCTGGTAAAGGTGAAGTCTAGAGGGAACACAAAGTGGTTTAGAAATGTTTTCCCCTTTGTCCGAGTTAATGACCAACTTACTCACACAAGAGTTTTAATGAGTGATCAGGAACTTTAGATTGAGCTGCCTTTTGGAAAGAGAGGAAAACTTGTAGAAATCAGTGTCAGTGAAAGTGCAAGTGACAAGAGAGACAAGATACAGACAGACACAGAGACTCTCGCCTGGTGGTAATTGTCATTCATGAGCTTAGCTGTGACACATCGACTTGACATTAGAACTTGACCTGACATTAAAACTGGATTTGACATTAAACAAACACACACACAAATGCACGCACGCATGGACACACACACACACACACACCTTGTAATAGTTAAGAGTTTAATGACTCATCAAATTCTTGGAATCACACATTAATAGTTGACTTTTTAGATCTGAGAGTAGCAGTTTCAAGTTTGTGATTGGTCACTCACCCAGCCATGACGATAAAGAGGTCAAGGCGGTTCCAGGTGTCGCCAAGGTAACATTTCGGACCGAATACCCCCAAGGCCACCATTTTTAACACCATCTCCACAGCAAAGAATGCAAAGATGAAGTCATCGAAGGCCTGTAGAGTGAAGAACCGTGAACACATTCAAACACTACATGGAAAAAAGATGACCATGCCATTTATTTAAAGTGCATTTTTATAATCGAAAATCATGGTTTTTGGTTTAAACCTCTAAAAACTGTTAAAAGTCTAAAAGCAAACCACACTCCCAATAGAAAAAATGTAAAGTTTTTTTTAATGTTGACTATGCATAGGAAGTAAACTTTTTTTATTAACAATCTTTTTGGTTTCATCTGAAAATTCTACTTCTATGTTATAGTTAATTTAGCTTTTGTTGATTAAGTGATTAAAAAGCCACCAAAAATATTATATTGACCCACATTATGTAACATTTTGGCTTATGTCTAAAAAAAATAAAGTATGGTATCACTGAATCACTGTAGATCATTTGTGATCTACACAACAATCCAGTACTCAAAAATTATTTTTTAATGTTGACATACCTGAAAATATAGTTCCAATGATGCTTTGCATGGGACTTACAGGGAAGACTGATAGTGTTTAATGTTCAGTTATGTTGGGAATTAGAATAGCAAAAGCCTGAAAATGCATCATGTTGCATATCCAATAGTTATTCATTTCAATAAAAAATATCAGTCTAAGTGGCATATGCAAATAAATGATCTAACTTCACTTTCAACAAACTGGTCCCAGGGTGAAACCACAGATTTTCTTCTCTTAAATTATCTCATTTAAAGCAGCGCTTGTCTGCTAAATTCACCACCTTCGACACTACATTAAGACAATCTCTGTCAGACTTCAAATTGTCTGTTGTGAACAATGTTCCTATTATTATGCAGAATCTACAGGTTATTTTCGAGTCGCTGTGGAGAGATTAAAGAACCGTATGTTTCAGAGACTCTGTGGCTGATACGTCATGGTGTCGCTCACATTCGGCAGTTGACTGTGTCCAGGATCAACATAAGTTTCACGCCGCTCCGTACTGGAACTTTTCTTCTAATTTGATAGTGTTGTAAAATAAAATATATAGTTAAAAATGATTTCATGTAAGGTTTTTCTTGAAAAGTGCATTTCTACAGATATCACTTGGTTTGATATTTTGTTTTCTACAATCCAATAAAACATTTTAAATGGGGCTTTAATGTCTAATTCTTCAGGCCAATGAATGTGCTTGAAGTTGTATGTTTTAGTCTTTGAATGCTTTCTTTTCTAACTAACTCAAACAAAACAACAGATAAGATAAATTAATCACAGAGATTAAAATCTTTAAAGTGCCCCTATAATGCTTTTCAAAGGTTCCTAATTTTGCTTTGGATGCTTCCAACAATAGGTCTACATGTATCCAAGGTCAAAACCACTTACATTTTCTCATTATATACAGTGCATCATCACCTCTTTTATCAGTGTCTGAAACGGTTCAATAAAGGATTCAGTCTCTATAAAAACCTCCTTTCTGAGAGCTTGCTGTGCTCTGATTGGTCAGACGGCCCGGTCTACTGCTTACACCGCGTGTCGGAAACCAAACGCCCATTTCAGCTCAGCTTTCCTCAGCGCTTGATACACAGTATACGAACAGAAACAATGATGTCGGTTTTACTGTTTCAAATCTGCCCGCAAAGTGGATTTGCTTTCGCAGCGCAGAAAACATCGTCTTCTCGACATGTCGACAACATGAACCAAACTCTTCCAGTCTCAGCTACAACTACAGTGTTTGAGGACGGGTCAAAGTAGACGTTGCCTGTGGTCAGCCAATGAAGACCACAGGCTAGCATTATGTAGATTTGTTACAAGACTCGTTTCAGCCCGTTCACAATCGGTTCTTTCATTTGGGAGACAATAATTCCATTTATCATGTACTTTGTATCATGAAAAAGCATAATATGGGCACTTTAGTTAACCATGTGTGTGTGTGTGTGTTTGTGTGTGTTACCTGCAGTATGCTGCACCTGTCAGAGTGGCACTCCAGGTCTTGGCAGGGCTGGAACATGCCGAGTGTGATGCAGTTGAGCAGAATCACCAACATGCTGACTCGCTCAAACCACGTAGAGCTTCAGTTAAGGCCAATACAACTCACAAAGAAAAACAAATTCAAATATTCCTTTCATAGTCTGCATAAATATCATGTTTCATTTACTCTTGATCTTGGGGTCTTTCTTGAGTAAAATGGAGTGTCTCCAGTTTAGCGCTAAAAATCAAAACATACACTATTGTTCAAAGGTTTTTGGCCAGTCAGATTTCTTGTGATGCAGTGCTGAATTTTTCATTCTAATATCCTGATTTGCCGCTCAAGTAATATTTCTTGTTCAAAACAGTTGCTGATTAATATTTTGTTGGAAAACGTGATACATTTTCAGAATTCTTTGAATAGAAATTTTTAAAAGAACAGCATTAATTTCTTTAAAAATAGATTTTGTGTAACAATTTAAAAGTCCATTCAATTTAAGGGGTTAAAAAGAGCTGGATCTATTTGCAAGCAGTTTTCTTTTTAATCAAAATAAACTCAAAAATGACACTTCTTTATGTTATCTAAAAAACAGGATTTTGATAACAGACAAAAACACCTGAAACAGAAAAACACCTATTAAAAGACGAGGTCTGGCCAAGAGCAACTGAAAATGAGGGCAAGTGCTGTGTTCAAAATCGCCCCCAATACCATCATTCACTATTCTCTACATTCCTCCACTAATATAGTCCACTTGAAGGAGTGAATGAAAACGAGAGAGTGAATTTGGACGTAAGCGCACCCGGAAGGGCTGCAGCTTTTGCATAGTTTATGTGATTGCTGTTTAATAATCATTTGAAACTTAGCTCCAGTAGTAAGATGAACAGATTTTGAATTATGTCAAGGAAACTAGCATGTATAAACCTTAATTAAACAATTTAATATGATATTACCAGTATTACGACTCTCACAGTGCATTATGGGTATTCTCTATAGCTGTTGAGTGTACATCAGTTGTACACTCGTTATTGCGGTGCATTGTGGGATTAAATGAGTGCACTCACAAAATCAGTCTAAAATAGTGCCCTATTTAAGGGTATAGGCAGCGATTCCGCACACAGCCAAGAAAACACTTCGGACTAAACAAGATAATTAACAAGTCACAGGTGTATCACATGAGGGCATATCAATCACTATGGCAACAGATGAACAAAGACATGAAACTGAACAGAACACAGCGCAAAACCAACTCAAAAGCCCTATACAGACAGTAATTGTTTTTCATGGATGTTCATAAAAATACATCTGCATGGCTCCTCAGTGATAAAAGCATTCGGATGGCGATTTATTCACGCTGGCGGAGCAGTTTGGTGATCCTTGTGTTATTTTTTGTGATTATTTAAATCTCCTGATTAAAAATAGGAAGATAAATGCGCTATAGTTAAAATGGTTTTCTGTCTTGTATTTTATCTCAAAAGAATGGATGTCATTTTAAAAATGGAAATATATACAATATAATAAATAAATTAATAAAGCCTCTCATTTACATGGTGGAAGAAAAACATTGACATTTTGGATTCGGACGGCAATAAAATCACTGACTAGCCCCTGTAAATGCTGAAGATACCTTTACGTCCCCATGAGAAACAATTACTGTCTGACTAGGGGTAAAGTCCTACTAAAACACAAGCAAAACATGACTAAACACGAGTACATATTTTACTCAAAACTTTTGATTGATAGTGGATATTATAGTAGAGAAGAGAAGAAACAGAGCAGAGTTAAATAAGGTTAAGTAGAGAAAAGCACAATAATGATACACAATTATATGTATCTGTTTGGAGAACTGCTTTTATATTTCCTCATCAACAACTGATTGAAGCATAGAAAATAGAATAGAGTAGAATAGAAAAGCTTTTAACACAGAGATAAAAAAAAAATCAAGTGGTGAAATGAGACTGAGCATGAATAATGTAAGACATTTGTAGATTAATAATTGATTTTGTTCTCAAGAAGGTTGAAATAATAGAATTTGGATTGCATAAAACCCCCCATAATTCCTGTTTCAATAAAATGTCATTTTTAATATGCTCAATACCTGTTTGTGACCATAAAACATACAAAATAATAAAATGCTATAAAGTCATTTTGTTTTCATATGCATCTAATTAAAAAATGCAATTACATTTTCACTTTACAGCGCACCGATCTAAACACATACAGTACCTGCTGCTGTAAAGGCAGGCTCAGCCCCACAGGCACTGTACCTCATTAATCATAAACCTGCCACAGCTACACGCTGTTCACACCCTTTCAATCACCACGCTAAATCCTGCAGCCATCCTCATTTACACCAGGACACATCACACCTCATTTATGAGCCGAACCGGATTAAAATGCCTTTAAACCCTAAAGACTGTGTGCATGTGTCTCAGAGCAGCATTAACATGATCAGGCCCCTGCTGTCTCCTCAGGTCTCTGTCTTACGGAAACCCTTCTGGAATTCCAGCAGACTTCCCTCTCAGTAGAACTGGGACAGTGTTCCCTCATCAAACATTTATCCAGAGCCCACACTAATTCATACAGACAACTCCAGCTCTCGCTTCTCGTCCTCAAGATTGTTGTGGTCACATTCATGCCACTTCTGCTGAGGATAATGATGATGGTGATAGAGAACAGAAACGGGATGAGAAAGTTAGACTTTCTTTCTCCCGCTCTATATTGAGAGTTTTTAACAGTTACATTGTACCTAGCAATTTTTCTATGTACATGCATAGCAGTGAAAGACACCTAAAATAAAGTGACCGATTTTGTTTGTTTGTTAGTTTGTTAGTTGTGTTTTTTGCTATACCGTGAAAATCCATGGGCTTTCATTGTACAGACTGAATAGTTAAAAAAAAATCTTGTTTTGTGTTCTGCAGAAGAAAGAAAGTCAGAAATCGGATAATTGTTAGGCAAACTATCCCTACTTTAAAAATTGTTTTCGGTAATTGGAATAAAGCTGAAATAAAATATAAATATATAAAATATAAATAAAATAAATAAATATTAGATTGGAAATATTAGAAATGTCAGAAGAAAATTATACATGCTTCACACTAAAACTATTTTTTTTTTTATAAATTAACTGTATTTAACTATGTATGTATGTATATATATATATATATATATATATATATATATATATATATATATATATATATATTTATATATATATATATATATAAACTAACAATGACAAAAGTACATAGCAAAACTTAAATGAAAACTGAAAATATAAAAATAAAAGCCAGTTCAAAATATTAATAAATATGAAATCATAAATAATATACTGTATTATCAATACTTATAAGGCAAGACACTACAGACAAAGCCTTATTTTGAGACCAGTGCCAAATTCGCTTCCAAAACATGTCTTCTTTAAGACTAATTACTAAATTACTAGTCTTTAAGACTTAGACTAAAACATCCAAATTACACATTAAAGTGTTTATTTTACTACACAGTATATATTTGCATCTCTAGATTTCAATTCATATCTGCACTGAGCCAGAAATCTCCATCAGTAGCACTTTTACTACAAACTTTCGGTTGACAGTATTTTCTGATTTATGAAGTGATAAAAAGAGATATCCAAAACTATCTCTGTAAAAACCTTTAACTCTAATATGCCAAAAAAAAAAAACAAGAATTGTGAACCTGGCTTGTCCAGTGTTGAGATTTCTGTACACATTTGTACATATTATTTAATGAGATATTGCCTCATTTCCATATTTAAACATATTTCAGAAAACTTGCAATAGTCTTAAAGTACTGTGATAAATCAACTGTCAAGTATGGTGATATCTTATTCACCTGTATAGTGTCTTGCCTTAAATAACACTGACACATATAAACACAGAGATATGCTTTAGTCCAGTCTTAAAATGCCAAATGAATGCCTGGAGTAGTCTGTCATAATGCATTTGAAAATTAGGAGCTCACAGTCGCATCAAATTAGTGCAATACAAGTGATGCACTCCTAGAATTCTTCTTGTAATAGTGCATAATGGTTGAAAAAACAGATATGAGATTTCTTGAGATCTCCAGGACCTAATGTGCTGGAAACACAATGATTTGGTTTATGGAAATATGGCCATAGCCCCATTCCTCCAGGAATTCTGTAGCACAAACTGACTGCATTTCTCAAAACAATTCGTACAAATAGCAAAACACCATGGATTACCTGCAAAAGCCAGTCTCTTGCTCAAAATCCTTAGTTCATCTCTCAAAAGTAAATATCTGTGTCAATGAACAAGTCAGTGCCATCAGAACGACAAGTCCTTGTGTCAATGTATACAGATCACATTGCCTAGTCATGTTGTCAATATAACAGTGTACTCTGGAGGGATGTTCTGATGTAAACTATGGATAAAGTTTTGATGACAATTATTGTAAAGTATTGGTTACACCTTAGTGTATGTGAGAGTTTGATCAAGAGACTGGACAAGATTCACGTTTACGCTTTTAATGTTTGTACTGTAATTTGTTGACATAGCGATACGGAAAGGAAAAGACAGCACTGCATAGCATTAAAAGAAAAAAACAAAAGTAGAAATGTGATCATAGGACAATCTCCTCAGGGAAAACTGTACATGCATATTATGACAACTTGTAAAGTTTTATGCTATGAACTAAAGCTTAAATGTTGTGTAGGGTGAGACTATTAAACAGAGACCTATTATAATACATTTTGATCAACATGGCATAAACAATTGATAATGTAGGAAACAGCGGAGAACTGTACATAATCACTTGCATGGATGTACTAAAGCATTTGCAACTTGTTTAAAGAAATGAGAAACTGCTTTTTGTGACACAATGATGTGAAGATTGAACGGGTAGTTTTGCGAATTTCAATTCTGATCTGAGAAATGTACCAAAGTGACTGAGAAAAACTGTAAATTGATCAAAATTGATAGTAAAGATTTATGCTACAAAATAATAATAATAATAATAATAATATATGTTTATTTTATATAGCGCCTTTCAAGAACCCAAGGTCGCTTCACAATGTAATACAAAAAACAAATAGCAAACAAACAAGCGAACACTCTTTTGAAGGACTGGATGTTGCCGTTCGCACGAAGACTCGGGGGCAGCTTATTCCAGAGCGTAGGGCCAGCAACATAGAGTCTGACCCGGGGTACCACGAGAAGGTTTTCCGTGCTAGATCTGAGGGCCCGAGTTGGAACATATGGCTGTACCAAGTCAACGATTTGGGTGCCGGGCCATGTAGGGCTTTAAATATTAGGATTAACAGTTTAAATTGGATGCGGTGTATGACAGGAAGCCAGTGCAGTTGGTGATGGATAGGAGTGATGTGAGCAGATTTTTTATTATACGTGAGGGTGCGTGCAGCAGAGTTTTGAACCATTTGGAGGCGGTGTATTGCTTTGGTGGGTAGTCCGCTATGTAATGAATAACAGAAATCCAATCTGGAAGTGATAAAAGCATGAATAACAGTTTCCGCATCTGTAAAGGTAAGAGAGGGGCGAATACGAGCAATATTCCGCAGGTGGAAGAAGCATGATTTGACAGTCTGACTGTCTAATGTGTGAGTGAAAGCAGAGCGTGGGGTCGAACAAAACTCCCAGATTCCGTACAGTTTTTGAAGGCCTAATCTCAACACCATCAATGTCAATAAAAATGTCATGTCTGGGTGAGTTTTGTGATCTAGGGTTAATCAACAGGATTTCTGTTTTACCAGCATTAAGCTCCACAAAGTTAGAGGACATCCATGTTTTAAGGTCATGAAGGCAGGAGATAACTGAAGGGGGTGGAAAAGATGAGTTCGGGTCAATCGTGAAGTAGATTTGAATATAATCAGCGTAGCTACAAAACATTTATATTTCAAACAAATGCTGTTCCCTTTCAAGGGAACTTCGAGCTGCGTCAAACGCTGTGGGAACGCCCCTGCGTTGTGCGTCATGAAGCACGTATGGAATCAGTCCAATAGAGAGATGAAACGTCATAGGCGGGTGACGTCATCGACTTCACAGGAACTATAAAAGCACCCCAAAACACAAGCGCATTAGCTTCTGTGCCTTCAGTCGCGCTACATGTGAATCTGTCCCTGTGTGATATTGTCTGTCTTACATACTCTGCACCACACAAACAATTTATATATATATATATATATATATATATATATATATATATATATATATATATATATATATATATATATATATATATTGAGAGAATGGCGAACGAACACGTTCTTTGTGTTGTTTGTTTGGGAGTGCAGCATGCCCAGTCTGCTCTCGAGGGAGCTGACTGTGAGCATTGCGAGCGTCTGCCGTTAAGGACGCTACGCTCCCGCCGAGCGCTCTTTGAGGAGGGCGGTTCGGGTCCCGCTTCTGTTGAGGCAGAACGGCGGCGCTTATCGTGGGGATCGCAGATGGATCTCTCAGCGAGGGTTGAGACGGGCGCTGCCTTATCTCTCCCTTCACCTGTGAGATCCAGTGCCTCAGTCTGAGTTCGGAAGCACGCGCTGCGGTTTCTTCCGCTCGGGTTGAGGCACCAACACTGCAACTATCCAGTTCTGAGGAGCTGGATGTTGTTAGTGTTGAGGGAGATGTGGAGGATTCGCCACCCCACACTCCCGAAAGTGATGAGTTAATGGAGGTATTAACAAGAGCTGTTGATAAACTCAGTATTGAGTGGCCAGTGACTAGACAGGAGTCAGTTTCTAAATCTAAATTAGATGAGAGATTTTTGCCGTCAGGTCTGCAGCCTCCACGCCGGTGTCTGCCGTTCTTTAACGATCTCCACACTGAGGTGTCGAGATCGTGGAAGAAATATAGAATATTCATATAGAATATATTCAATATTCAATATTTCATATAGAATATTTAGTCCCCAGACATCTACTTATTCTAATATAATGGGGGCTAAATCATATGGTTATGGCGCTTTGCCTCGCGTGGAAGAGTCGCTCGCGAGCCATCTCTCCCCCGAGGCGGCGTCATCTTTTAAGACACTGGTATTACCCACCAAGCCCCTCAGAAATACATCTGCTTTGGTGGGTAAAGCGTATTCGGCTGCAGGTCAGGCTGCGTCATGTCTGCATACAATGTCAATCTTGCAGGCATACCAGGCTGACCTGCTAAGGGACGTGAGTGAGAGTGAGGAAGTTAGTACTGACGTAGTTCGAGAACTGCGTCAGGCTGCTGATTTATCCCTGCGCGCCAAAAGAGAATCGGCCAAGCTAGTGGGTCGATCTATGGCAGCTCTGGTGGCCGCAGAAAGACATCTTTGGTTAAATCAAACAAATATGAAAGAGAAAGAAAAAACTTTTCTTTTAGATGCTCCTCTCTCTCCTTCGGGGTTATTTGGTGAAGCTGTTAATTCTGTTATGGACAAATTCCAGGAAGAGAAAAAACAAGCTGCAGCTTTCAAAAAATTCCTTCCTTTAAAAATTCACGTCTCTGGGGCTGCTGGGCGGGAGCAGCCCCAGCCGTTTACAAGCTCATCCCATAGGGCGCAGCAGAAGCAGAGTGTCGCGTCTCGTGCTCCCCCTGCTGGACAGTGGGCTCAGGTGCGGCACTCTCAGCCGAAGACTTCTAGCAATAGACCTGATCTGAGGACAGTGTTATTGTCTAAGAAGGCTTCGGCTAAGAAGAAGTCCTGACGCCGAGGCGTTCAGGATGCTGAGGGTGGTCCCCACCGAGGCAGAAAGGAGTTCACCTCTCTTTACGGTGGCCATTCTTCCTCAGTGCCCTCAGGGGGCCGTTCTGCCAACCCCGCCTTTATGCCGGGGCGTAGGCGGTCCCAGCGAGCGCTTTCCCGAGGGACGCTCGCTCCCTCTGAGGAGGGTTTCAGAGCAGTCAAACCAGTCGTTCCCTGCCGGTGCGCCGTTACAGGGCGCTGTGTTTGCTGCTCAAGTTACACCAGAGGCCAGTCTCGAGAGACTGGTACCCTTAGTAGATTTTCTGGCAGAGTGGAAAAGCCTTCCAAGAATATCTCATTGGGTCCTGCAGACAGTAGAAAAGGGTTATGCTATCCAGTTCAGGTGTCGTCCACCGAAATTCAGAGGGGTTCTGCACACAGTGGTGGGCCCCGAGCAGGCTCTGGTAATGGAACAAGAGGTGAAAACGCTCCTTGAAAAGGAGGCTATAGAACGGGTTCCTCCTCCCAGTTTGGAGTCAGGTTATTACAGCCGATATTTCATCATTCCGAAGAAGGATGGGTTCTTCGGTTCCTCTCAATGCGGGCGCGACTCTCTCCGACCCGCATCGCTTCGATTCTCTCAGCTGTGAAACAAGTAAGGCTAGGCCAGCTACTCACTGTGAAGCAGTTTCAGAGACTGTTGGGTCTGATAGCAGCGGCGTCCAACGTTATACCTTGCGGCCTGTTGTACATGAGACCGCTGCAGTGGTGGCTCAGGACCAAGGGATTTTCCCCGAGGGGAAATCCACTCCGCACGATCAAAGTCACGCGGCGCTGCCTTCGTGCTCTGATCATGTGGAAAGAAACTTGGGGCTCTTTGTCGTCGCGTAACGCTAACGACGGATGCTTCCCTCACAGGGTGGGGGGCGGTCATGAGTGGTCGTCCAGCCCAAGGTCTGTGGCAGGACCATCATCTTTCGTGGCATATAAACTGTCTGGAGATGTTGGCGGTGTTTCAGGCTCTGAAGCACTTCCCAGCAGACCTGAGAGGTCATCATGTGTTAGTTCAGTCAGACAACACGTCGGTGGTCTCTTATATCAATCATCAGGGGGGCCTGCGGTCTCGCCGGCTTTACAAGCTGGCCCGTCAGATCCTCCTGTGGTCCCAGAGGAAGCTACTATCACTGAGAGCAATGTATCTTCCCGGGTATTTAAATGTGGTAGCGGACTCCCTGTCGAGGCAGGGGCCGAGGCCGGGGGAATGGAGACTCCACCCCGAGGTGGTGGAGCTCCTTTGGTTGAGTTTCGGTCGCGCCGAGCTGGACCTATTCGCTTCCAAGCAGACCACGCATTGTCATCTGTGGTTCTCCATCAGTCTTCCAGCCCCTCTGGGGTTGGACGCTATGGTGCAGCCATGGCCGAGGTCACGCCTGTACGCCTTTCCCCCGATTGCTCTGCTACCAGGAGTTCTGGAGAGGGTTCGCTGGGACGGGGTCAGCCCACTATTAGTAGCCCCGTTCTGGCCGGCCCGAGTATGGTTCTCGGAACTGATTTCTCTCCTGGACGGCTCTCCTTTGGAGCTCCCGGTCAGGAGGGATCTACTCTCTCATGCGGGCGGCACGATATTTCACCCCGGCCCAGAGCTGTGGAAACTGTGGGCTTGGCCTCTGAGGGGGCCCAGCTCATAGATTCTGGTCTCTCAACTGAGGTTGTTGAGACCATTCTTCACTCCAGAGCTCCATCCAGGAGGAAGCTTTATGCCTTGAAGTGGAAACTTTTCACTTCTTGGTGTGGAGAACACCTGCAGGACCCAGTTAACTGCCCAGTGGGTGCAGTGCTGGATTTCCTGCAGGAACGTTTCTCCATAGGGTTATCCCCCTCCACACTAAAGGTGTATGTGGCGGCACTAGCTGCTTACCACGTCCCTTTCATCTGAGTTTCTCTTGGGAGACACCCACTTATAACTCGTTTCCTCCGTGGCACTTTGAGGCTGAGGCCAGCAGTTTGTACGAGGGTGCCGACCTGGGATCTGGCCATTGTATTGGAAGGTCTTTCTTTAGCTCCTTTTGAACCTATCGAAGAAGTTCCTGAGAAGTTTCTCACTTTTAAAACTATTTTTCTTCTTGCTATCTCCTCTCTAAAAAGAATCGGAGATTTGCAGGCTCTGTCGGTTTCACCCTCGTGCCTGGAGTTTTCGCCTGGCATGGTTAAGGCTTTTCTGCATCCTAGACCAGGGTACGTTCCCAAGGTCCCTACTAATGTTATTAGACCTACGGTTCTGCAGGCTTTCTGTCCTCCTGTGTTTATGTCATCGGACCAGGAGAAGCTTAATTTACTCTGCCCTGTTAGGGCATTAGACGCTTATGTCCACAGAGCTGCCCTGTGGAAGAAATTTGAACAACTATTTGTATGTTTCGGGCCACCCAGGAAAGGGTGTCCTGCGTCTAAACAGAGAATGAGCAAGTGGGTTGTTGAGGCTAT